>MU404090.1:0-360922 GCA_022695795.1 Biscogniauxia marginata | reverse complement strand
CACATATAAAAAAAAAAAAACACACAACCCCCCCCCACCCCACACCCACACCACATACACCCCCCCCCCAACACAAAACAAAAAAAAAAAAACCCACCCCCCCCGGGGGGGGGGGGCGCCCCAGCAGGGGTTCAGACTCTATTCTTACCAGTAAGCGCCGTAACGCATAAGATAACAGCAACAACAACAGCAACAGCACGAGGAGAGCTAGCTTTCCATCTATCTACCTATCTACCCATCTACCTATAATCCATCAACTATAAGAATCCAGCAAACCCAACCCAGTCCTCCCCCCTATAGAATTTTTTTTTAAATTCACCTATACATAACCATCGTTTCCCCACGCACTAATGTAGCTTAATAAAGGAGGGGAAATAGGATATAAAATAAGTGTGCTACTATATGTACGTAGCTAAGGTGAAAAAAGCCTACTCCTCCTCCTCCTCCTCGTGTTTCAGGTATTTACAACAACAAACCTGAGCGATTTACTACATACGAGGTATTGAAGTTACTAACTCGGCAACCCCCTTCCTACCCTTCCCCAGTCTCAAATAACAGGGGGAAACAACGTCAACAACAAAATACAACACCAAGACATTATTAAGTTATGTAGGTAGTTACATTACCCAGCACACCGAGCACGTATTCTCCCAAATATCGCAACGATATATTTCCGTCAGTATTAGTGTGTACTTCAATTTAGACAAGAGGACCTCCTGAGAAACCTTAGGATAGATGGAACCATACCGACCTGATCGGCCCGGATTTTTTTTATTTCCATTTTTTCGTTTTATGTATGTATGTATGTATCCATGTATGTGATGAAACTTTTTTTTTCTCTTCTTCTTTTTTTTTAATTACCTAAGCCAGCCCTTGTTATAGTCCTGAAACCTAAGTAAAAAAAAAAAAGGAGGGGGAGGAAGAAAAAAAAAAGAGACAGAACCGGACCCAAAGACCGAAAAGAGAAAAAAAAAAACCTTGTCTACCTGTACAAATGCAATTGACTCCCCTCCCTTCCTTTGTACCAGTAATGCCCCCCTCCTTTGCCTTGTTTCGCCATGCCATGTTTTCGCCCGTATGACACAAAGGGAATTAGAAACAAGAAAAGAAGAAAAACGAAAAGGAGAAAAGGAAAACAGATGATCAATAGACCAAGTCAATATGGGGGGGGAGGGTGTTTTTTATACTGAAGCTCAACCAACTTGGGCCCCAGTTGTGGCCCAGTTGCGTTGGGCATGCACTAGGAGGGGGTGGTGTGTCGTAGTATCAAAAGGCGCAGATGAAGCCAATAACTCGTCCATTTCATTAGAGGACAAAGGAGAAAACCATCCATCATCTAGAGGAGCTTCGGACCCGCTCTCATTGCTCCTGCTCCGTTCAACCCAGTCATGACCAGGTCTCACATAAATTCATGCTCGAGCGGATGACATGACATGAACGTACTCCATCAAATCCAGGGAAAAGATGTCTGCCGCGTCCTTGCGAGTGTGTGCAGTCCTAGCCACAATCCTCGTCTATGTGTAAATCCCTTTATGGTTCAAGAATGGGTAGAAACCGTCGAGTCATGCAAGCCTTTCGTTTTTTTGGGAGGGGGGGGAAGGGGGAGATGAGGATCATTAGTCGTATTCATTATCTTCCGTAATTCTATAGGTTGCGTATATCGTAATCCTTGGGACGATCGAAGTGATGCGGAATATCAGAACAGCATTAGAAGATGGAGACGGAAACCAGCCAGCTCCGTTGGTACAACAGGTGACCAACATCGGAGTGTATCCAGGATTTGCTACTGCTGTTGGGAACAGAAAGATGCTGAGTTCGGGTCGCGCCCGTTTCTGTTATCTCCTGTTCCATCGACACACAGCTTTTGTTTTTATCGTATTACAGTATTGTCTCGGGATATCTAGATAGAAACCCACGCCCCTTAGTAAGTATGGGCTCAGAGGAACGAACAATGCAGCACAGACCCTGCGCGATGCAAATCAAACAGATTATCATAACATATACAGTCCCGATGGGAACTAGGTTTGTGTATTACCGATGACGGGGTGGTAGACGAAAGACGACGCGACGCGTTGGGGGCAATTCTTAGCTGACGGTCATCATCTGCATGCGCTGGCCAAGTCCATTAGATGGGGAAGCGCTGATAGAGCTGCCGCTCATAACGGAACTGCCGCTTTGACTCTGGGGAATTCGTTTGCCCGGACTCGACGCTGGCGAATCGAAGACGCGTGTGAAAGCTGGGCTGCCGTCCGACCGAGTATGCCTTGCAGTCCTCGCCGGACTCGACGTGATATGGTCTGCTCTCCGGACTAGGTCTGACAATCCGTCTCGTAGTTCACTCGCCCTCTTGACTAGTTCTTTCAGGCTGTTGGTGTCGAAGTTCACTTTTCCGTTGGAATGCTTATTGTCGTCCTCCCCGTTCGACTTGGCATGTCGCGACTGCATACAATCCATTACAGACCTAGTAACGCTCGATGATCTCTGGCCGACTTCGCCGTCGTGATCTTCAGGGGTTCTGGGGCGATCAGGCGATGCATCCTCGTCGACTGGATCCCATGTCCCGAAGATGTCATCCTCCGGAGAGAATACAGATCGACGCCGCGGGGATGACCGATCTCGCATCGCCGTGCTTCGTTGACTCTCTGGCGTCCTTGAATACTCAAAATCATCAAGTAAAGGGCCATCGAAGCCTTGGTCGATGAATCGGACATCGTCGAAATTTGGGTCGAGGTCGGCAGAACGATCCGAGGGGGCATCTTCCTCGTCGGGAGAAGCCAAGGCAATAATGCCCTCCGCTTCGTCCCAAAGCTTAGTAGACGATCCGTGGAGCATATCCATTTCACGACCTAGTCGACAGAGGCGCTTGAGATCGTTGACCAGAAGCGACAATTCCCGAATCTGTCCCGAGTGAGCCTTGACTGTGGGCTGAGTTGCTTGGATCGACGCTGGAACTAGCATCGAGAACCCGTTTTCTTCTTTTTGGCCAGCGATCGGATCTAGACCGTCTTCCTCGTCGAACTCAAAATCGTCATCCCAGTCCTCGCTCACATTTTTCTTGCTCAGGCCCCAAGTCCCAAATTTAGCCATCGACTTGGCCATGTCGGGCTGGTCAGGCACGATGGGAACACTCTGACTACGCACATGGGCCGCTGTAGGGCCTTTTCGGCTAGCCGAGCGTCCGCCTCGCACGTCCATCTCCTGTTTACCATGAACCGTCTTTGGCCGGTAAGAATAACTGCCGTCGCCATCGTACTTATCATGAGCAGGGGGCTCTGCCCAGTCGAAGAGGGTACTTCGGGGTCGTTCGCTCGTGAGGTCGAAGCGCACATCCGACTTCCTATTGCCACTAATGTCGCCCAGCGCCGTTCGGAGGCTTGGACTACCTCGGCGCGAGTTCATGGAGCTCGGCGGGGATAGATGATTATATATCTCGACATCGTCTTCCCTAGCCCAGTCTAAATCGTCGTCTTCGTCTAAAGACAACCGACCATAGTCTTTAGGCAAATCAAAGTCGGCCGGGGTAAGGTGATGTCTTGAATCATGTTCGTCTGAAATACTGGTACTGGCAAAATGCACTTCGGCAACCTCGTAAGTTGCACGTACGGGCGTAGAGAGGCCTTCATCTTCCTCCATGATCTTATTGCCACCATCAAACGCGGGGCCGAGAATCTCCTGTATCGATAGTCGCTTGGGTTTGGTATTATTGCCGGCCGTACTGGGCGGCGACTCGTCGAACATGAACTCTAACGGGCTGTCAATCGTTCTTCTGCCAACCGAAGCTACCGTGCGGAAGGAGTCGAATGGCGTGTCAGTCTTGGAGTCAGTGTCGTCGTCGTCCCCGGAGATGAAACCGGGGTGGTATTCAGAGCTGCCAACTGTAGAAGCACGCTCTAGTGTCCGGGTATGAGATGCGTTCGAGCTGACTCTGGGGGCGGGCGAGGTAGGGCTGATCATGGGCTCGTCGTATCGACCATTACTAGCAGCAGAAGACGAGCCGAAGCGGTCGATATGAAAGCTGGAAATCCTAGATAGGGGAGGGATGGGAGACGAGGAGCTACGTCGATCTTCCCGCGGCCGGAATATGGTAGCAAGTTCAGGCTCCGCGTGGCCGTCTTCCGTACTGTGGTAGGACTCGTCAGGACCAGTGTGGTCGTCAACCTGCGTCGAGTCGGCATCTGCAGTGGTCGGCGCAGACACATGCCGCTTGGTTCCTCCACCTGTAGTGTCACCACGCTTGCGGCGCCGGATACTACCAGATTTCGATATCCAATTCGTGGGCGAACTGAAATGCATCGAGATCGAGCGCCTGAGCTGCTTCGACGGGGTGCTCTCTGGCGAGACCTGCGACTTTTCGGAAGCGTGCGGGCTTGCCTCGGTGTCTGTGCGTTTTTCTGACTCCCGATGAGCATCGTCTGGGACCTGCAAGGAGGTGTTCATCATTAGCGACTTGGGGGTCACCAGATAGACTCTCCGACGAGGTTGCTGTTCCACACAAATGCGGTTTGCACCAGGGGCAGCGCTGTTGTCGCCGCCTTTGAGAGGGGAAAGCCGTGAGAAGCCACGGGAAATCCGCGAGTGCCAAAACGACTTCCAGGTTGAGGACTCGCTTCTGGCAGCGCCAAGAGCCGGCACCGGCGGTTGGTGGCCTACTGTCTGAGCCCGAGGCCGACGCTGCTGCTCGACTGATAAATCCGGCACGGTCGGGGCGGTCTCTGCCTCGATTTGCTGGTGCAATGTGGCAGATCGCTGGTGGCTCGTCGCTGGTCTTCGCAATATCCCCTGTGACCTTGACCCTCGCCTCGCTAGGAAGCTCGAGTCTGCCCCATTAGTGGCCGAGGCGCGCTTGACGAGTTTATTCGGCGGTAGCTGGGGCCGCGCTTGGCCGGGCGGGGGCAATATGGGTGCTGCAGAGCCGAAGGAGAAGATGGAAGGCGAGTCAGGGCCGACACTGGACCTGATGCTCTCGTGTTGGGACCGCGGCCTCAGGGATAACCTGCGCATCCAGGAGCCGTTGGAAGAAAAAGAGTCGCGCGGGCCCTCGGCAATCGGGGTGGTGGCGGTGAAATCGCCTTGTCGGGCAAGGGGGTGCCGCGCAGAGGAGGACTTCGGGGGGCTTATCTGGATGTTGGAGGGCCGGCGAGGGATTCGTGGTTGGGTGGTGAGGTTGAGGTTGAGGTTGGGGGGCGGGTGTTGGTGCTGGTGCTGGTGGGCGGCGTGTTGCACGAAGTCGTCATTCGAGGACGGGGGAGCAAGAGAGTTTCTCGTTGCCGGTCGTGAGGCGGAATGCAAATTGGCATTTAAAAATTCGTGCCCAGGTGTTGATTCGTGTCTGCTCGAGCTCGGGCGTGGAGGGGAGGGTTGTCCATCGGCAAGCTGGCCAAAGACGAGACCCGTTGCCGCCGCAGCAACAGCAGAACCGGCACCAATGAGCTGGATCACGGTTAGTGAGTGAATGCCACCGATCGAGACAAGCTCGCAAGCCGCAGCCGTCAGGGAACCGCGGGTAGGGAAAAGAGGCCGGGGCTCGAATTAATCTTCAAATCGTGCGTGTGTGCGTGTGTGTGCGTGTGCGTGTGCTGGTGCTGGTGCTGGTGCGTATGTGTGCGGGTGTATTATTTTTTATTTTTTCTTGTTATTTTCGTAATTGTTGCCCCTCTGCAGCGCATCTCTCGAAGCGGGCACTCTCGACAGGCATTGTGCAGCGTGTGGGTGGAGGGGATGGATGGATTTGGCAGCACGCGTTAGACTTGACTTACACTGGGGACTGTCTGCATCTTGACGGCCGGGAGGCTTAGGAGAGAGGAAAGCCTTCGGGTTCGAGGCGGGAGGAAGTAGGATTAACTCTCTCTGACCTTCTCGCGACCATCGTTCGTCGTCAAGACATTGCAATTTCGTAAGGTTGTGTATGGATTCGGTCTGAGGAATGCCGGTTGATCTGTGCTATATTTTTCTGGGGCGCGTTGTGGTGCGGGCATGTAATTAGGTCGGCGGTCGTAGATGGAGCGGCCCGGCGTGACGATGTCTGTCTTCTGTGTGGATGGGATGGGATGTATGGCAGATATATGGATGAGAGGTGCTCCCGTCTGGGCACACACGTAGACGTAGACAGAAGCAATTGGCGCAAATGTATAGTGTAAAACAACAACGACAACTTATTAAGATGCAGATAGCGAGAGGAGTGGGGGGGCCTCCTTGATTAGGTCCTCAGGTCCTTCCGCGCCGTCGAGGTCTAGAAGTCTGGACAGGATGCTGCTTCGAGTCTACTATGTACTAGTGAGGAATAAGAAGCAGAGAAAGCTGGCCGATGACGATAGTCAGAAGGGGGGGGAGAGAGAGAGAAGAAGGCTTAATTGGCCGTTAAGGACGGATTAGCTGAAGCAGACAAAACAATTGGCATACACAGGACGACATTGACATTGGCATTGCATAGCATAATAATAAACCTCTAGGGGACTAAAGAATAAAAATAAAAACAACCGCAACCACGAAAATATGTTGCCGTATGGGGATTGGATCTTGATTGATTTTAGTGTCGTGTGGGAAAGAAAAACAAGCCGGGATGTTTACGGAGTGAGATGCTACAGAGATTGACGGTACATAGCAACACCGCTCGAACGGTGAGATTGCAGGTACCTCGAGAGCCAGGAAGCCGCCGGCCGCCAAGCACCGGGCCCCATAATGACCTGCTGTAGCGCCCTGTAATGTGACCAGCCAGTTAGTGCAACATGGGAGATTTGGCGCTACAAGGACTTACCTGCCAGGACCTGATGCTCGTCCCTGAACAACTTTGCATTACTGATCTTTTTTTTTCTTCTCGTCCAGCTGCGTTTCGATTCGTGGAATGTACTACTTATCATCCTTTCGCGCACGTCACCGGCTCTGTGCACGACATACTACGTATATACAACATACTACATAGGACTTTGTAGCCGGGGTAGAGGAGGTACTTCAATACACAAGTCAGAGCTCCTAATCAGGTAAGGTACTCGGACACCGATCGTCAAAAGACAACGGGAGCCCGTTACCGAGTCGTTACTAGGTATAGTGTGCCATAGTACCATGGGACGAACCTAATCAATCCCATATAAAGACATAGGTAGTGTAAGTTTTGTCGATATAGCGGTATACCATTTTCATTTTTCATAACTTGGTGCTGTTGTGTTGGTTATATAATAAGTTGCAAGTAAGTAAGTATACATAGTGCAGCTCAGCTCAGCTCCTCCCCGAGACCAACATACCTACCTAACTTAACCTTATGTACTTACACTAGTTAGTACGTACATAAGCCTACCCATGCTCTCGGATCTCTACTTGTAAAAATAGCTTGTTCTGACAATGCATTCATTACACAATGGGTGGGTTTTCTTCGCCGCCTGTCCATTCAGATGGCAGACCCGGCGCGACCTTTAGTCTCCCCATTCTACTGCAGACCCAGGCTTGTATGGATCGAATATGGCCTTAGCGCCATCTCATCCTGAGACCGAGGTATCATCCTCTTCTATTGGCTTCTAGTTGTCCAGCTGCCGAACGACGTCTGCCGTGTGAAAGTAGCCAAGTTGTTCCCCTGGAGTAACAACTACCAGGACTGATTGCCAGAAACTGGCTGACCTTAGAGCATCAGTCATGCTGGATGTATCGTGCATGATCCATCACTCGAACAAGCTCTGTTGTAACCTAGTGTAAACGAGTTCTCTTTGCTCGGCACACCGGCTCACAAGTCAAGTTCCTTGTGGGATTCATCCCGTAACTCGGCTCACATTGGACCCTGGAGCGGAACCTAAGAGCTCAAAACCATAGGAAGGCTTCGACCTCGCTGCTCCTCGCCCCCAACCAAAGCCAGCGCTGATCCTAGAGCTCGATGTTGCATATCAAACCTGTCATTCAAATTATACAGGGTGTGAAATGACGCCTCGTTACGCCTATCGGTGATTTAATCGGACTGTCGCTAGTCGTGCAGGCTAGCAAAGTTGCAGGCTTGCGGATATTTCTTGATTTCTCAATTATTGGACTAGGTTAAAGTACTCAGAGACACAACATTTCACATTGCGAGGTTTGCTCTCGATATGTTGTCGATCTAGTGTCACCGCAGCTGTTATGGCAGCATCTTTCCAGACAAGTCCGGCAACGATTTCCGGCTCTCTCGTTACCCCGGCCCTGGCCTTATGAATATATACGTGCACAGGTGCCGCTCCGGAAACGAAGAGGCTCGTGGCCATGTGCGACTATCATAACAAAGTCTAATGGACCGGCTCTAGGAACGATCTTCAATACCCATATGTGGCTCTATAAAGAAACCCCGGAACGGCCCCCCGGGGTCTCGGACTACCACCGCCTCATCTCTTCTCCAAGCACATCTTAGGCCCTTCGCTCAGGTAGTATCATAATACTATAGGGGCATCTATAAGACAGCGTTTTTTTTCCCGCTCTTGGCATTTCTACGTGTATTTTCCAAGTGAGCTAGCTATTCGGACTTTTATCGTATCTCGCATTTCACACCGTTTGCGAGATCTCCCGTGTCGCTCCGTCCGTGGCAACCAATTCATTGAAATCAGGTCTCACGGCTCTGGCTGACAAGCCTTCGAGCCGCTCCTGTTGAGAATAGGGTATGAGAGGAAACGTTGAGGAACCGTGCCGCTCCAGGCAATTGGCTGGCTTCGTCACATGGGCGCAGTGTTGTGTTATGCCTCCCGCTGCTAGTTGCCCACGCTGCTGTACTTGTACTAAGGCAAGCTGATGTTTGCCGTCTCAGCTGTCAGTGTGCTCTACCACCCAATGAATGGTGCGGTGTTGAGCTGCTGCAAATCAAGAGTCGTTACTGACTAAACCGATCAAGCAAGCTGTATTGAAGGGAGACAGGCAGCTCGTACCCGTACTACCATATTCGGTCCACATGCATATATTCTCTCACAAACATCACCTCCATCAGCCAACCTGCAGGTGACTTTCGTGTACCAGCCCGTCTCTGTGTAAACGTCCTTATTATTACCTACTTTATTTTATTCTCTCTCTCTCTCGTTGCCGTGTCCCATATTTATCCAATATGCCTACGTAGCGCAAAGCAGTGTAGATGAAAACTATTGTAATTTTTGTTTTTTTTTACTTTGCTTCTTCTACTCAAAGCTACAAGTCACCAGTGTTGACTCTATAATCGCCAGGGAAACAAGTCCATCTAGACTCGTGAATCGAATTAATCTATTCCATATTGTCTCCTGAGCCGGAGTGCCCGCCTTGCTTAGCGTGGCTATGTCAATCGTCATGAATACAGCATCTTGCTGTGCTGCCATGATCCGAGACTTCACATTGCTAGCAGCTAGCTGAGGTAGTTGTGCCTAGCTCGCCTTAACCCCGGACTTTAGATGCACATTTGGGTTTTCCCCGTGTGGTCGGCCTTCTTTCTCCTCCACAATGTCGTTCTGTCGGTTCGTTCTCCTGTGATGATCCACTATGGGTGGTTGACTTGCAGGTCTCGACTGTTTGATGGAGGCCCGAGGCTGGAGCGGAATTCAAAAAATAAAATGAAAAGCACCACACCGAGGTGGAAGCAAACATATGATGGCAGTGCGTCACGAATATCACAACGTACTTCGCCTTTTCGCTTGTCTGAGACTCATCTAAGCCACTGTAACTTGACCAACGGAGCAGTAGCCTATGAAATCGATCTAGAGTACACCACTTGTTTATGTAGATTACCCGGGATCAGCCAGGCGGGTGGTTTCATTGTCAAGAGATGTGGAGACGATAGGTAAAGTGCATTGAGCATTGCGCTTCATCTCACCGTCACTATCTTCGGCAGACCTAGGTAACGTATGTAACCTACAAGACAGCGTCTTATTAGTTTCGCAGCAACTGCTAAAATAGACTACATAACGAAGCCTTCTTAGTCGTCCTGCATCCCCCCCCTCTCAGGCCCCTCCCGTTTGATGCGGCAACTTTATGCTTCCTCTATCTTCAGTGGAACTCATCAGCAGCGGTCTGCTTGTTGCACTATCTGATGCGGCTTTGAATTCAAGTGAAACCTGCGTCAGCCAGGTACTAACTAGTGAAAAAGAAGTATCCCAGGGACAGTTCATCGCTCTCTCATCTACAATGGAAGCGTACCTCCAGACCAGACTTCCTGGTTCTGAAAATGCCTTGAGTTGCAGGGGCCACATCTAATCCCAGGCCAACCCTGCACGGGACCGCCGGCTCGATAATATCAAGGAACACCGAACAGCCCAGTATCGACGGTGTATATACCTCTTAGCCAAACCCGTGGTGCCAACGTGACCAGGAATGTAAGTAAGATGTAACTAACGTAGAGTCTATCTTAGCCTACTGTAGTGAAGAACCGTCAAAGCGAAGACATATGTTATGATTCTAGCAGAGAAATTTGTTTTTCTCTTAGCTAATGTTGCGCACAGGCGCAAAGAGACATTAGTCGGCCAGATTTACAGTATCCGTTAGTGCGAAGAGACTCTATTTTCTCGGTATTCGCAGCTGGCGAGTCGACTTGAAACAAGATTTCAACGGCTTCGAGTGGAGAATCAGCGGATTGTGGGAGGAGTTACTCTGCCGTCGTTCCTTTCATTTGAACCCCCGTGGGGGGGCTTGTCGAGGTGAATCTTTGCCGGTCTATTCTTTATCGGGGGATTTGAGGCATTCCATTTCGTGTTTACGCCCTTGTCTCAACTTAAACGCCCACGGGTAGCCAAGGCTTGCAATTAGCAAGAGCGTACCTGATTATCGACAGAGTAATATGATCATCGTCGCTGTACTGTTGCAATAATTTATTTACATGCAGTAATAACGATACTACTGGCGGGAGAGATCTTAGGCGGGAACTTGATCCTATAACTCGCAATTTATACGTACATACCTACTTATCACGAGTCCTCTGAGACAAGGAAAATTCATCCCACATCTATATACTAACACGGGCACCATACGGCAAAGAAAAATTCCAGCGAACCATCTACAAGACCGACTGCTCTGGCTTTTTATGGCTTACGCCAATCGGTTCCTTTGCAATTGGTACCTTACGGCCGAGTATAACCGCTGTTTCGTTATCCTAATAGTAATGTAACGAGACGGCACGTTTAGGGGAGGTTCAATTACATAACGCTGCTACAACCCTAAAGGCCATGCGCAGACGAGGTTTCCCACTGCTTGCTCCGGGAAAGATCATATCATTCTAAATCCTTCCATGCAAGCAACTTGAAACTCGCCCCTTACCCGGCGCGGCGGCGTCTGATCGGACCCCCAGATCCCTGGGATCCAGATGTTTACATCGACAGATCCAACACCTCAATATGCGGACTAATAAGCCACTAGCAAACGCAGAACCAGGCCAAAGTCTCCGAGAGGGGATTGTTAAAATATATCTCCCTACGGAGAGATAGTTTGACAGCCTGCAACTGACTAGGTAGGTATTTTAGAAACCAACAACCTAGCAAGCCGTGGCACGGTCGGCAAATCATACCCCAACATCAATCGCCTCTATTGACGAAGCTCCCTGCGTTGGAGGCTCAATATCCGCAGAAACGGATGCTCCACTGCTCCTAATGATGTTTAAACTCGTATCCTCAAGAGATGATATGCAACCCCCACAAAGGTAGATCACTTTTGAAAATAAGTCAAACGGAGGGGGGATCAACAGCAACGTATGACAAAAGTCCCTTAGTCCCTTGGTTCCTTCAGAGTCCTAGAGGAATTAAAATAAATAAAAATAAAAATAAAAACAGAGAGGAACGTCTTCTAGCTTTAGCAAGCCAGTCATCATCCTCTGCTACTTCTATAACCAATGAAAACCTGGTATAGAAATACAGTGCGTACTTCTTTCGTAAAGACATTATGCACGAAAAAGCTAGGTAGTGTTCTATGGGAATGGGAATGGGAATGTTGTGGTCTAGGTGATGGGTCGCATGAGCATCTAGCAGCAGCAGAAGCAGATAATGTCGCATGCCTGGGATATACCAGGCTGGTGGGATGAATCGACCATCCGCGTAATGGAATATGCTCCAATGGATTCTTTCGCAGCAAGGATATGCCCATCTTCCCGCATAACACGCTCTAAACAGATTTGGTAACGACGATATCGAAAAGTTGCCCCAGCTGCCAACAACAGCTAACTTGGTGGCGTGAAGGACTTGCCCGGCTGGCTGAAGAAACAAGCCCGCCGCCCGCCGGTGAGGAGTTCATCGATGAGCGAAGGTTAGAAGCTTAACCAAGGGGGACGAATCAGCACTCTCGGCCAACCCAACCAACGCGTTACCATAAATTGGATCCGCGTCGTTTCTGCCCACTCGCGTTGCGCGACGAGGGGGTGTTTCTCCGCACGAAGGCACGAAACGAGTTTCGGGGGAGATAAAGAACCAGACCAAGATGACGGCCGCGTTTTCTCTGTCTCTGTGCCTTTCTCCGTCTCTCTCTCTAACTGGATGGCCTTCTCATGTCGCGTCATTCCCACGCGCTTCGTGCCGTCCCAGAAAACCGAGAGACATAAAAGCACGCAAGACATTAACCGCATGCCAAATCTATTCCCATTGGTACAGCCTGATATGAGATCGTCCCGAGCCAGCGGGAACATGAGTTGGGTCGATCTCGTGACGCGAGAGGAGGCATACATGTATATATGCATGTGTGTTACCTGGAATTAATTGATTTACTCAAAGACCATTCTTTTCTCTGGGATTTATCAGACCCATTGGTTTCTTGTGTAGCGTTAAGCCCGTCCGTTGCAGCGTTGGTGATCTGTAAGAGCCTAGCTCGGATACTTGGCCCTTTACGCCGCAGAACCTGACGACCAATGGAGGCAAAGACCCCAAGTGAACCGGTGGATTACCGTTTGGCATCATGTTATTCCCAGTTTCCAAAAATCCAACATGTTGAAAATGTGCCATTCAGCTGGCAGTTTTGCTTATTGGAGTGGGCGGTATGGACATACGAGTATGTACGAGTATAGGTTAGACATTAACATGTATATAGAAGAGCTAATGCGGACCTTTATGTTTGTCTCATTTCGAATCTTGTATCTCAATTGGTTCATGTTGTAAGCATCGTTCTGTAATCCGTACTTTAGGTATGTATACCGATAGTCATACCTAAGCTGCAGCCAATGGCAGGTACCTACCTAACCTACCTAGCCCCGATAATTACCCGGAAATATCGGTGCCCCATTTTTCCTGAGTCGACAGCATTTTTGGAACTCGGGGCCTTTAAAGAAGTCATCTCATTTCACAGCTGCGCAAATGCATCCGTGATCACCAGCACCCATGTCAGTGCGGACAGCGCATCTAATTTCAGCTGCATACTCGTGAGTGTAACTTACCTAAGTGACCAAGTAAAAAGGGTAAAAAGGGTTCGGATCATTCCAGGGTGCAGTAGCTCCTCGTATCTGATATCGAAAAACCCCCGTCCGTTAATCTCCGGTTCCCGTCATCATGGAGGCCGATCTCAGAGCCACCAT
Source organism: Biscogniauxia marginata (assembly GCA_022695795.1). NCBI lineage: Eukaryota > Fungi > Ascomycota > Sordariomycetes > Xylariales > Xylariaceae > Biscogniauxia > Biscogniauxia marginata. Next base: position 347,478 of record MU404090.1, on the reverse strand, counting down.
TCCGGACATCGACCCGGTTGTGTCCGAGTACTCGGTCGGCTATCTGAGACACGCCTCGAACGCATGGACTGGCGATGAGGAATCCTCTGGCTTGTCACCCCTGGCCGAGGCCGCTGCCGCCATCACCGAGCTCCTGCTCTCCGCCTCCGGTAATGCATCCGGCCCAGAGCAGGAGAAGATTCGCTCGTTGGTCTCAAAGTGGGTCGGCAAGTACGAGGAGGCCAACAGCGGCAACGGGGAGCGTAGGGGCCCCTCGGCCGTCAGGCGTCTCGACCAGACCTACCAGGTCGGCTCCCAGAGGAACATGTCGTCGACGCTGGCCGTGGCCACCGGGTCCGTGGACCTCGAATCCGCCAACGCCCGCAAGGTCGAGTCCAAGGTCGACCGCAAGAAGCTCGAGAAGGCCGAGCGCAAGATCGCCGCCAAGCAGAGCAAGAAGCAGTTCAAGAACGTCGAGTACGAGGCCTCGCGCCTGCTCAACCAGCCCGAGGACGCCCAGAGCTACGAGGAGTTCTACATGGCCGTCAACCCGCTGCAGCTCGGCGCCGGTAGCGCTGGCAAGACTAAAGATATCAAGATCGAGAACGCCGATGTCAGCATTGGTGGCACGAGGATATTGGTGGATACAGACTTGACTCTGGCGTATGGGCATCGTTACGGCTTGGTTGGCCATAACGGTGTTGGTAAATCTACCTTGCTCAGGGCTCTTTCCAGGAGAGAACTTCCTATTCCTACGCACATCTCCATTCTTCACGTCGAGCAAGAAGTAAGCTAACCCCACCCCCCATCCGCGATACTAAAGCATACACGCTAACACACTGCAGATCACTGGTGACGACACATCTGCTTTGCAAGCTGTCCTGGATGCCGATGTTTGGCGGAAGGTTCTACTTAAGGAGCAAACGGTATGTGACTCCTCCTGCGGTAACCGTAATTCAGGGTCGTACTAACAACATCTCAAGGACATTACTCAGCGCCTCGCCGACATCGAAACTCAACGGTCTTCTATGGCTGATACGTCGGCCGACGCAGCTAAATTGGATCACGACCGGGAAGCCCTGGACCAGAAACTCGGTGAAATCCAGGCGAAATTGGCAGAGATGGAATCGGACAAAGCCGAGTCCAGAGCGGCCAGTATTCTCGCCGGCCTCGGCTTTTCTCCCGAACGACAGCAGTTCGCTACGAAAACGTTCTCCGGTGGTTGGCGTATGCGCCTGGCCCTTGCCAGAGCCCTTTTCTGCGAGCCTGATCTACTACTACTTGACGAACCGTCTAACATGTTGGACGTGCCGTCCATTACCTTCCTTTCAAACTACCTTCTTACCTACCCGAGTACCGTTTTGGTAGTCAGTCACGACAGGGCCTTCCTAAACGAAGTTGCTACGGATATTATACATCAACACTCAGAACGACTCGACTACTACAGAGGAGCAAATTTCGAGTCGTTCTACGCCACTAGGGAAGAGCGAAAGAAGACCGCAAAGAGGGAATACGAAAACAACTTGGCGCAGCGTGCCCATCTTCAAGCCTTCATTGACAAGTTTCGCTATAATGCCGGTAAGGCTGCCGAAGCCCAGTCACGTATCAAGAAGTTGGAGCGCATGCCTATCCTTGAGCCACCTGAGGCAGAGTACAGCGTGAAGTTCAGGTTCCCCGAGGTGGAGAAGCTGTCACCTCCTATCGTACAAATGTCGGGTGTCACATTCGGATACACCAAGGACAAGATCCTCCTCCGGGACATCGACCTAGACGTCCAGCTGGATTCCCGAATCGGCATCGTGGGGCCCAACGGCGCGGGCAAGACGACGATCCTGAAGCTCCTCATCGGCAAGCTGTCGGCGACGCAGGGGATCATATCGCAGAACTCGCGGCTGCGGATCGGGTTCTTCGCGCAGCACCACGTGGACGCGCTGGACCTGACCATGAGCGCGGTCAGCTTCATGTCGAAGAACTACCCGGGGCGCTCGGACGAGGAGTACCGGCGGCAGCTGGGCTCGTTCGGGATCACGGGGACGACGGGCCTGCAGAAGATGGAGGTGCTGTCGGGGGGCCAGAAGTCGCGCGTGGCGTTCGCGTGCCTGGCGCTGACGCAGCCGCACATACTCGTGCTGGACGAGCCGTCGAACCACCTCGACATCGAGGCCATGGACGCGCTGGCCGAGGCGCTGCGCGAGTTCGAGGGCGGCGTCCTCATGGTCTCGCACGACGTGACCATGCTGCAGACCGTCTGCGACAGCCTCTGGGTCTGCGAGAACGGCACCGTCTGGAAGTTCCCCGGCGACGTCCAGGCGTACAAGAAGAGGATCGCGGCGCAGGCGAACGAGGCCGGGGTCGTCAAGGCGCATTAGATGAAGAGGAACGGGTTGAGATCTAAAGTAGGGGAGGGCAATCGGGATAGATAGATAGGGGGGTTAAAAGGGGGGAAGTAAGTGATTGGGTTTGATGGATATGAGTGCTGGGAGGGGATGTGGGGAAAAGTAGTATACGGGGAAAATGAGAAATGCCATTACTTTTTCTTGACTTATTTGCTTGATTGCTTTCCCCGTCTTGACTATCGGTGTGTCATTCTGAGTCTGAACCACAAAGTATTTTCTTTTCTCTTTTTTCTTCTTCTTCTTCTGAGTGCCACTGTGTAGGGAGAGGGAAATTTTCCCGGTCTCGGAGATTCGACTGAACTATGGACGGGCCTTTAAAGACGGCTTGTCTGTCTATACGTTTGGGACTCACTCGCGATCTTAACTTATAACTAGGTAATTACCTAGTTAATACTACGGTTCCTTTGGATTTAGACTTGCTCGGTATGGTTGCTACTTATTATTGCTACTACTACTACTACTATACACCAGCCAGAGTTCTATTTATTTTGAGAATGAAGAAGAAAACAGAAAAGGAAAAGTGTTAGGTAAATATTTGTATACTTTCTCTCTGTGTGACCCAGCGAAGACTGTCTGTAACCCTCACCCCCCCCCTTCATGTCTACCTATCTACCTACCTAATAAATAGCCTCCGGCTTAGTGAATTCTTGGTTGACACGTTAGTTGGTAACGTGTCTTCGGTTAGGAAACGAAGAAGCACGGCTTTGTTTGTTGCGTACCCTGGTCTTTCCAGGAGGTGGCATCAGCGTTCTCGTTGGATTCATTTGAAGACTTGTGTTGTCATCCCCGGTCTTACGACGGCTGAGATGTCTTGCGTCGTGGACGTTAGTCGATCCCATTGCTCTTGTCTTCGTGAGTAGTTCCGTATATATATATATATTAGGTCATATGTACCTACCTACCTAGGATAAAAGAAAAGAAAACAACATCCCCTCCCCACTCCCCCCTTCCCCTGGTGGTGAATCCGGAATTTGATAGTCACCCGGAAAGGTTTAGGTTGATGTAGTAGCTAGTAGACTGGGTATATATATATAAATATAAATAAATAAGGCAGATCGACGGGTGGGTAGTATTGGGTATCCGTCGATTCATATATATGTGAGATTTGTTGCGTGACCTAATGTAAATGTAGGTTAGGTGGGATTTGCTGTCGGCTCCTACCGGCTCCCCCCTTTTAATCATGCGTGATGTGCATTAGTGCTAGACTATCGATGTAATGCACGTATGTGTATATGTGTGCGTGTGCGTGTGCGCTAGGAGTGACGAGCACATACATACATACATACATACATACATACATATGCGCGTCTGCATGTGTTGTTGGATACGGTAACGTAATTAAGGTAGGCCAGATAGATAAATTGAAGCCAATATTGAGGGCTGTCGACTGGAGGTTGGGTGCCTACGGAGTAATGTAGCCATTACAATACACTATCTTCTGCTGGACAGATACGTATCGGATTGGGTGAGACTTTAGAGACTACCTACCCAGTCGAACGATCGAGGCGTTTGTTTCCCCGAGTGATGGAGATTATCGTTCATGGTTGGGAGGAGGGAAGGAAAGAAGTAACGAGATGGATGGGATCAGGCTAACCCGTCTTCACATGTATTTTACCTAGCCGACCCAGATTTCATATTTGAACTTTGGGGTATTCTGACGCCTGGGATACCGGCTCGTGGCCTAACTAGTTAGTTGGATGATGGCTATCTGTGTATTCATGCGTCAGGGTTATGGTAAAGACACTGATTTCTGGATTGAATTTCTCTTCCTCATCATTGCGCTACGTATATATTTTCACCTTGCTACACGGGCTACATGAAATGTTGGTGTCTTGCCAGCAGATGAGGTAGCACTAGAAACAAGAAGCGTATTACGAATGCTACTATTTTAGCTGTCGTGCAAAGGGGAGGCGAGAGTGATAATTAATTCTGTAAGCCCTTTCGCTCCTCCCGAGGCAAGTAGGTCTTGTTGTAGTCCAGACTAGGTCATAGACAAGAAGTAAGTAAATCCACCTCGCAGGTCTCATAGGTCTCACTATTACGTGTAACTGATTGGCACCCACGAAAGCAGGGAGAAACAGTTGGTATAGAAACCATGCACACTACTTAGCTTTGTCTAAACAATTGCCCAGGGCAATCGCACCTCAGCAAACCTGAGGACGTTGATAGTGTTATATAGGAAACGGCTGCAAAGCTTCCTTCAGTCTGACAGGAACGTTACATAACCACATCTAGAGCAACGTAGCATGACAAGGTATGGAGCACATGGATAGGATTCATACGACAACTTTACGGCACAGATGATGGAGTCACTATGGCATTAGACACGAGGTAAGGTTTGTTCCGAACACACCATTTTGATAAAATATCCTTCAAAATGTTAAGGGGAATTGACTAAATTGATCTTGCCGAACACATTAGTGTGGCGCTCATAAATAATGGAGAATAGGAAAACCCGATCACATCCGATTTTAGTGCACAAGCCGACGCAGAGGTCGGCAATGAGAAAGAGGCCAGGACAGAAGGAGAAGAAAAGAAAAACAATTCCCCGACGAGTGGCGTCATTATCTGATCGCGCCAGTAGCATCAGACTGGTGCCATCGTCTCCCTAGAACGAGGTGGCAAGGCTACCAAAGGCCTGCCCCCCTCCAGTTCAAATCCGTGTATACATGCACAAAATTACCAGGTCGGTCAACCCTATGAGGCACCGGGCCGAGCCAATGCTATTTTCTTCCAGTGGTCACGCTCTTCCTCAAGCTTCGCAATCGTCTCCTCGAGTTCCTCCAGTCGCTGAGCCTTACGTTCGCGTGACTTGCGGGCTGCAAGAGTGTTGCGTGCCCGTTTCATCGCAACCGTGTCTTGAGGATCGTCAACAACGATTGGAGGTAGAGGCTTATCGCGCCGCCGCGAATTCACACCAGACACGGACGAGTGACGACCGTGGCTGCCAGAGGACGGAGAGTTGCCTGATTTGCGGCGGGACTGCGAGGCGGCCTCAACGACCTCGAGCTCCTCCGACTTCTGAGTAGGTGAGTTGCTAGCGGCGGGCGCTGGTTCCGTCAAAGTGTTTTCCTGTGGGAATAGAGGGAACCATGGATCGCCAGAGCTGTTCCCAAAGTCACCATGTTCAAAGTTTGGAGAAACTTCGAAGGTGTCGGTGAAGTCAGGGGACTCATTGTAGATAGACGGCGAAGTCAAGTTGGTGAGAGCAGAGGAATTAGGCGCAGACGCGAAAGGCTCACGAATGAGCAGGTCGTGAGGCGAGACGGTTCCTATGTTGGTCGTGGAACTCGAGGACGAGCTCGCGTTCACGTCGTAACCGGGAATAGCAGGGGAAGAGTAGGCCGTGGTGGAGGCTCCACCTCCGAAAGCCGTGAACTCCTCAAGGCTGAATGCGTCTGATGTGTGTAAGCGCTGGGTAGTGTCAGGGTCAGAGGCGAATATGTTACCTTGAAGATCCATCTTGGCTGGCGGTTGTTGATTACCAATCCCCTGGGCAAAGAGCGGCACAGGCGGCCGAGAAGGACGGTTCTGCTGGTTTACCGCAGGGGTGGAGGATGGAGCAGATAACGATGCGTAAAACGGCTGAGGATTCAGGTTTTGCGCAGAAGAGTTGATCCGGTTGGTGAAAGCCGAAGGAGAAGACGGGTGCCCTGTTGCCTGGATAATCTGGTGTACTCGTTGGTTCTGGAGCGAAGGGGAGACAGACGCAGAACCGGTGTGTTGGTTGGACGAGCGACGATTGACGGTGTTTAGAGATCCAAAAGGCGCAGAGACAGCGCGGTTAACGTTCGTTCTCGTAGGCGGTGGTGAGTCGAACAGCACGAAGTCCTGTTGAGGGGGTTGCTGCTGGAAATTCTGATGATGCGCGGATGGTGCCGGCAGGCTCGGGGAACTGGAGGGAGGCCATGATGACTGATGTGAATCCGTGGTGAAGACTGGAAAGTCTTGCAGGGGGGTGGTGGAGGGGGGTTGAGAACTGTTGCGAGAGCTGCGAATAGCTTCGTTCAAGTTCAGTTCGACCTGTGAAGGAGGAGCTGAAGGGTAAAAGAGTTGAGTGGGGAAGCTGTTATACTGTGGTGACTGAATTTTGACTGCTGGCTACGGAGAGCTCTGGAAGAGAGGGAGACACGAGGTCGGGTTGCTTAGCGCATTTTGATGAATGCCTTATTTCTGTTCTTATGTATGTGTAGGTGTGTATGTTTGGGGTTGAAGAAAAAAAGAAGAGAGAGAAAAAGAAGCGGCCTGAGATTTGGTGGGCAAGGTGAGGCTTTAGTATTTTTTTCAGGCAACAGCCGGTTTTTTTTTTCAGTCTGGGTAGTGGCACCGGATTCTTAGGACTAAAAAAAAAATATAGAGGGGGGCCGCGGAGGGGGAGAGGGCTGGCGCACAGGTGGATCGGTCTAGTGTCAGGGGGGTTTTATCTGCGTAGGTCTGACAGGTCTCGCTCTAACCACTAACAATATTGATTGCAAGCAGGTAACAGGGCAATCTGGCTGATGAAACAGTTAGGCGAGGACAACTTGCGGGATCGCTGGGAAATGCAGACCCGCGCGCAATGTCGCTCCTTTAAGAGTGTGAGTCATACCTGCGCCCTGCGCCCTCTCCACAATTTGGCCTAGCTCAAGGCAGCATCCCTGCGCGTTTCCAGCCCGTACAGTCTGTGCACTGTCCCTCCCGGATTGATGTATAGCAGCAGGTAATCCGTACAAAAAAGATGATAGATGGCGGGGATGTGCAATACTTTGCGAGTAGTTCGTGGCTGCTAGTCCCGTCTTCTTGCTGCCTGTCACAACTCAACTCCGGTATCTTGCGTACGATTGCCGAAGATCGAATGCCAACTTTATCGCCGTTGCGGACTTCATTTCCGCTTTTATTTTAATTTTTACTCTCACCGGCGCAGTGGCGTCAATTCCTATACAGTGGACCTGTCTATGGTACTCCGTCTTGCGTACTGTCCTACGCTATAGGTAGCCAAGCCGCTAAGCCATTCTCAGCTAGTTCTTAGGTATGATACGCCGAGATGGGGTGGGCCTGTCAGCCCCGCCGGCCATTGGACAGATTTAATTGGGTATCTTCGGGCATCTGGATTAGGAAATCTATCGCGGGCTCATCACGAACGAACGGCACGGAAGATCAAGAGACAAGAAAAATAAAAACAATTGGCCTGATAGAGCTCAATTGAATGTTCGGAGGAATAGAATAGGTCAAGGTAGGATGTAAGTAGTTGAGCCGTCGTCGGGCTGAATGCCTGAAAAAGGCCCCGTTCTTCCCGGCTGCAGGGACTTTTGACAATGTGCATTCAAGAGTGGTTGAAGTCGAACTTTCGCGTTATTACTAATGTGGTTTACATCCGGCGGGATCGCAAACTGCGGTAATATGTAGCGTATGCGCTCGCTTGCAGCCAATGGAACGCTATCGTGCCTTATGATCTCTATTTCTTCCTTTCCGTTGGAAGACGGCAAGCGGCTGTGCAGATCGGATTAGTTATCCTTGATCCGAGCCACCACAGCCTTGGAAAGCCTACCTAGCTTATATCATCATCTCACACGGTGCTCTCGGTAGGATGAAAAGACATCTACTAGGTCGGCACTAGCTTCAATCACTAGACCAATCCATCTTGCGTTGCAGTAGTGAATCCGATCACGACGCCAACATATAATGCAAGAAGTCCTAGGCAGTCGTAAGCCACGGTCGTGGAAGCCTACCAGCTGTTGCGCATCGCAATCTATCGTATCGTCTTGTCGGTATTATTAGACACGCTGTTGCTCTGGTTCGCCCGACCTGTCCTGTCTGACTTGTCCAAGTCAGCATCTTACAATGTACTGACCCGGATCGGGACCCGGAGCTGAGAGTAATCGTTCCGACCTGGAGACATTTCCGCTTAGCTTTAATAGACGATCTGTCTTGAAGCATTGCAAGTATGGTCTTTCCCTTTTCCATTCTCTTTTGTTCCCTGGGTTAGAGACGACGGCTTAGACAACATGCATCGTGTTTATTCGTAAAGGTAGGAGAACAGCCAAGCTACATCCAAGGTGGTCCAGGTTAATCTACCTACCTCCTATCCCAGCCGTTATCATGGAACGGTTCTCGAAACCAAGAGAGGGCAGTCTGGAAGCCTGGATCTAGACCTTAATTTGAGCTATCGGCGACGGAGCCGGCAGCCAGAGTTGATGGTCGAGGTGAAGTGCATATTTGCGGATCAACGCCGCAGCTTCCTTTGCGTGAGCATACATGGAAGGCTGGGGAGTCCGCAACCCCACAGAGACATCCTGTTTCCACCCCCGCGTCGTCTCTTCCACTTAGGACGAGTGATATTCCGTCACGCACATCGAAACCTACCGAGTCTGCGATTCCCACGGGGATGGGAACCGATCAATCAGATCGACCAATTCCGTGCGACAAGAGCTGTGACTCATACACTGCAGTATCCCGTAATCTGCGGCTGATTAGCACTGGCACGGCACCGTGATAGGCACACGGAGATACGATATCACTAATTCGATTCTGGGTTTGGCGTAAATGCGGGCTACAGTAGCTCGTTACCTGCCTAGTCCGTCACACGCCCCCCATACGTAGTCTAATTCGTTTAAACCTTGGGTTGGAACTCGCATATGCACGCTTGAGATTACAGCGGGTATCAGCTGTCTTTCTACAAGACGAAGGGCGTGGTTGGCCTGTTAGTCCGTGTGACGTACATTAGTAAGATCAGCTACCTAGGTACGGAATAGCGAGGTTTAACCCGTAGATAAAGAATAGTGCCAAGACCTCGAAAGTACCTAACTAAATCTTTTGAACTTTCTTAGATGGCTTCCCTCACCTTGGGACAAGACAGCTTACCGTCGTATATTCGTCACTGCCTGGACATTTCATCCCCTCCCAAGCAAAGCGGGCTAAATGGACCACCGGTTCGGCGCCGTACCTCCTAAGCCATGGTGAGAGTAAATCGATCACCACGCTTTGACGTTGCCAAGGGGTTCATCAACAAGAATAGAGTCTTCCCTCGAATATTGGCTTAGGTGCGCCAAGGTGAGATCCTAGACACCCCTGCGTTGTTCTCGGAGTGTTGAATACATACAATCGTTGGGGTCTACTAAAACGTCGAGGGCGATGGCTTCGCCAACTTGGCATCATGAATACTGCCAGCATAACCGGCATACGGATGAATAAGTAGGCCGTAAGGATTCGATTGATGGAGTAGAGGTAGCTATCGATCTGAAAATACTATGAGATGGGAGCAGGCTAATAGGAGCTAGGTATGTGCGAGATACTTGGTGCAATGTGCAGGCGAGGCACAGTCGCTGTCACTTTTTAGACCATTTTCATTTCCATATACTCCCTTTCCAAGTACACTCCAAAATGAGTGAATCCAAGCGCCCACACCTGTATCTAAACTTGTAGTCTTAACTAAAAGTCTCTTACGCGATTACGCGAGACAGATACAACCCCGCTCGACGGATGAAAGTGAGAGCCCCTATATTAGTTGGTGATCTAGAACAAATAGGAGAGAGGGCCAGTCTGGTTATAAACACAAGGGATGGAAACGGCTCTCGCTCAAAGAGTCTTACAAGAACTTTTCGCAACTTCTTTCTTGAGATTCGACCGCCTTGCTCTTAAGCTACCTACCCATAATTCACCTCGAGTCTATAGACCTAATATTCCATCACAGCAGTATCTAACAAGATGTCGACCAATCCGCCCAAGCCCATCCGCGTGTGGATTACTCGTAAGTATATTATCCAACTGGAAGTTTTCAAAGACAACGATGCCGACCATAATTGCCAGCCCCTGGACCTAACCCGTGGAAGGTAAGCAAGCGATGGACGATGTGTTACATTGATCATGTTGACTTGCAAGACTATGCTGACATTCTGTACAGGTCATTTTCATATTCGAGGAGCTCGGACTGAACTACGAGATCAAGTCGATCCGCTTCGACGACGTCAAGAAGAAGCCCTTCATCGACATCAACCCCAATGGCCGCGTGCCGGCGATCGAGGACCCAAACACGGATCTGACGTTGTGGGAGTCGGGCGCCATCTACCAGTACCTGGTCGAACAGTATGACACAGACAGACGCCTAACGTACGGCACGCTCAGAGAGAAGAACCTGTGCAACCAGTGGTTGCACTTCCAGATGAGCGGCCAGGGCCCTTACTACGGCCAAGCAGGCTGGTTCCTGCACCTGCACCCGGAGAAGGTCCCGTCGGCCATCGAGCGCTACGCCAACGAGATCAAGCGCGTCCTGGGCGTCATCGAGAGCGTGCTCGCCGCCAAGCCCGCGAATGCCCAGTGGCTCGTCGGCGACAAGATGACCTTTGCCGACATGGCCTTCGCGCCCTGGAACTTCCACCTCGGCGAGGTGCTGTCAAAGCCGTGGGACGAGGTCTGGGAGGGCTTCCCGCACGCCCGCGCCTGGCACGAGCGCACGGTCGAGCTTCCCTCGTGGAAGCGGTCGATGGAGATCCGCGCCCGTCTCATGGACGAGCAGGGCCTGCAGTGGAACGGCGTGCCGAAGGGCATCGAGACCTTCACCGAGTACGAGGAGAAGATCGCGGCTGGAGAGGACACCGTACCGGGGAAGTGAGCATTCGACTTGAGCTCGCTTAGATAGTGTGACTGTATTTGAGGGTTGAGTTTGATAGATATGCTATCTCGATACATGCTACATTTCACCTGAGCTTTGCGCTCCCAATGAGACGTGACTACAAACTGACATTTTGGTTTAATTTAATACCTCTTACATACTCATGTATGTCACTACTTCGGTTCTATTATTAAAACTACCTACCTAAGGTACATAGTAAATGAAGAAACCGTAGCGATCCAATTACATTGAATATTGTCGAACACATTCCTACCTACCAAATTTTTTCGATATAAACGTCTTCCGCATAAACCCCCAAACTAAACTAGCTACTTCAAGTAGCCAATAAGAAGTCCCCAAAGGGCTGTCTCAATACACATTCTGCGTCTACATGCCTAGTACGTACCTCTACATACAACAGCCCGCCGACTTGGCGAGGCGACGGGGGCGGCACGACCCGGGAGAAAAGGGTTACAGCAGTTGGCGTCGAAGCCACGAAAAAGTACCGCTGACACCGGGCGGTCTAAGAAGCATGTAACATGTAGAAGTGTTCCGTCAAATCAGGCGAAGGGAAAGGATGCAGCTGCCTGCTTATGTTTTGTTGAATATACCTCGGTCGGGGAAGCCCGGGAAGAGGCAGGACGGACGGACGAAAACGAAGATAAGCCTGGATACAACCCCGTGATATGTAGGTATGGTACACGCGTGAGTTGGAACAAGGGGAACTTGCTGTTGCAGGAACTTGGCAAATTATGTACATAGTCAGCGCGTTAGTAGACGCGCCCCGAGCATTCTGCTCCGGTGGCTTTGGGTGCTACCCCGACGACTGCCCCGATACTCCTAGCCTAGGGATATTAGAGAGAGAGAGAGATGCAGACGTGAATCCGCCCTGTTCTGACTCTGGGGCTCGACCTTTCCAGGTGCCCGCTAGGATCGGCGCTGCTAGATCCAGCAAGCCAGGCTACTTACTATATCCTAGGAGGACTGCTCAGGCCTCCCTTAAAAGCTTCAAAGATGGGAGTCTCTATCTATTACTAATCTATAAAGGAGAGAGGTATCACTACGGGTTCAAGGTAGCCGGTAATAGGGCTAATCGACTATGTAATTATGCGATTGGCAGGATTTATAAGAGGTTAAAACATTCAAGGTTTATTACTATCACTATAGCATGGATAAGCTTGAGACGTAATCTTGTCTCAGGCTAGAGAGCATTACCAAATTAAATCAGTGACTAAATGTAGCTGTGGGTAGGCGGATATAGAGTGGTGGAAGCTACAAGAAAAATCAACGCGTCTTCATTCTACCAAGTATTGAAGGTATCAAGTGAAAACGGCGGTAGTACTCATGGTATCCATACCTGTAGCAACGATTTAGGCGACGAACGCTATGGGATCTTCTAGACATTATATGCGGGATATTCTGAGGAATGTTCGAAAGAGTATAGGCTACTCTGGGGCTTTCATTCTTAACTGGAAACCGTATATAGGTTTATCACGAATGTCACGGCACGGCAGCCATGGCTAGCATTCAGGTTGACTGACGTTTATTCATGGATGTTCTGTTCTAAGGCGAATTCCCCAATCTCCAGCTTTCATCTCAGATGGGACCTCGCGGTCCTATGAAGTCTATGCACTCTCAACGGCTCAATTACCACCTGAGGAAGGACTAATCCTCTCGGGGACGGCGGTGCATGTGATCTAGAACAGGGATATGGCCATTTTCCTCCGTAAATTGGAAGAGCTGGAGCCAAACCCTTCATGTTCCTCACGCAAGTATAGCAAGGTCGGCAGCAAATATACGTAGTCAGAACCTCAAAGACATGAGTGTTCTCCTGACATCCAGTGTGACTAAACACACCGATCAGGCACTAGAAGACGGTCTCCCATAACATTATCTCAGGCCTCGGTTGTACCCGGTCGAAATTTCGGCTCGGGGCTCTCCAAACAGAAGTGAATTGGTTCCTCTGGCTTAGATAGAATGGTAGCGGGTCTCTCCCGTGAAAAGAGTAGCATCTTGGGTGCCAGGAGACTCGGAATGCTATTATGGAAGGTTAGCAAGAAATGAACGGATATAACTTCAGGTAGTACGAACCTGGGGAGGAGCAGTAGTAGGACTTGGGGCAGCAGAGGTACGACTAGTGACGTGAGAACCAGAACCGAATTCAGCATTGGCCACTCGAGTGGTTTCAACGAGTTCGTTTCCTCGCACAGTGACTTCCTCCGCAGCAATTCGTCGCATCATCTGAAGGAATGAAGAGTTCTTAAACTTCTCCGAGTCGTTATCAGAGACGGAGTCAACTAGCTGCTGCGCTGCTCGTGCCAACTCGGTGTCGACCTGAGGTTGAGTTTCAGTTGGCTGAGTTCGGGTGGATGCTTCCTGCTCCGGTTGAAGCTGGTGAGCAAGTGTGGGCTCAACTGCGCCGACTGATTGCATCCCCGCACCTGCAGCTTGCTGCAGGACCTGAGCATCGCGTTCGGCTAGTGCTGCCTCAGCTTCGATGTTGACATCTGAGTGAATAGTCTGGGATTCAGGACGGGTGGATTGAGCTGCTGGCGCACTACCTGCTACACCAACAGGTGTATCATCCATAGTCATCTGTCCATTCTCGCGCATCCAAGTGTCCATGGCAAGGTCAAATTCAGTATCGATTTGCTGCTGAATGAGAGGGTCTATCATGTCAACCTCGCCTAATTAGCGTTAGCCAGCATTCAGTTTGTGTTAAGAGATAGACTAGATTATACCCTGGTGGTGCTGCGCATTGAAGGTTCCGGTGGGCATATGGCCATGGAGGAATCCATTGTTATAGGAAAGAACACCCGTTGGCCCCATCATGTTAGGAGCCATATGCTGATGCAGCGATGAAGGAACATAGTAGTTGGCACCCAAGGGATGACGTAAGTTTTGTCCAGCAGGGGAACGGTGGACAGATGGAGATGAGGTATCGTTCAAGTTCAGTGTACGCTGGAAGTCATTGACCCACTGGCCACCAGCATTCGGAGCAGGACCTACAGGCTGCAGACGGGGGTGTGGCAAGAAGCCCGGAGGAGGGTGCATGTCAGAGACATGGAAGCCCGGGAGCGGAGCGTTACCACCTTGGAAGGCAGCAAATTCTCCATTTGCAGCAGCCGGGTCACCAGGGGTGGAGCGAAAAGCCTGAGTGAAGAGTTAGTACCACATGCAACGAGCTTATGGGATAGCACGAACCTGTCCGGCGTGGTGAGGCCCAGCTACGACGCGATCTTGCTGGCGAGTGCGGTCTTGGTCGACATGGTGCGCCAAGCCCTTGAAGGCATTGGACGGGCCGCAGGTGTTGTCTGCCATGTTGATTAAGAGAATGGCGTAGAATAAATCTAAGAGTGGTGACGACGAGGTGATAACTTGTTGGGGATTCTTTGTAGGCTCACGCTGAGCAGTGGGTAAAACGAAGAAAGATGTAACTGGGTGAAAAGGTATCCCAGTTAGTAGTAACCTTAGAGGCACGTGGTGGTTAAAGAGTGCGTGGAAAGGAAAATTGTCCAACGAGGAGAACAACGACGAGCTTGGCAATTTGTTAGAACAAATTACCAAGCCTGATGCCGACGGTACTCTGGGGGAGGTGTGGCATTGGATGTTTGAATATACGAGAGGTAGGCAGGTTGAGGTACAAGTTGAGGTACAGGTTGAGGTGTAGGCGCATCAAGCAGAATGGATAATTGGAAAGGTACCTAAGGATCTGGTGGGATAAAAGAACATAGGTAGGTACCTAATGAATTATTGACATTATGTGTTCACATAACAATAGAAACCGTGATTCCTTTCATTACATGACGTTGTATGTAGGACGCTGCTAAGGATCACATCACAAGGATGCCGGAGACTGGCCCGTTTAGTTAGCCTCGGCAAGGCACAGGTCAAAGTAGGTACCTAGGTACCCCATGCACCAGACGGGACCAGACCAGACCCGTTGCGGCTGTAATCATGGTAGCCGCTAATCTTTAGGTAGTGCACAGGCCACGAGAGCTGAGCTCAGATCAGCCCTCTCTTGATTACAAAGACACCAGGTACCTAGGTACTTCCATTCAAGGCTCAACCTTACCTAATGGATCCTGCCCCACGGTGGTTAAGCCGGGTTCTGGAGTTTGTATTATTCCTTGTCCACGTCTGGCTGACAGCTGGCTCGGTGAATCAATGTTGGCAATGCTGGCGGCAAGGCCAGCTTGACTTTAGTAGAAGGGGGATAGCTATCAATCAAAACAACGACTTTGAATTCCAATTCTTTCCACAAATTACCTTTTGCTCTTGTTTACTCCAGGGCCCTTCTGCGAGCTGTATCAACCAAACTCTTCTCAGAAAAATGGTAAACTTCCCTGGGCAATTCATGCTAGAAGCCTGTATATCTCTGGAGAGCTTAGCTGAAGTCGGCAACAGGCGCAAGTGATATCAAATTCCGGTCACGATGACATGATTGTAAGTTCTATACTTACTTTGCGCTCTACGTTTCTTACGATATTTTGACTATCGCCATTCCTTCCAAACATGAGGATTAGGGATGGAATCACCACTAACACTCGCTAGCACGATGCTGTTCTCGACTACTACGGACGACGGCTCGCGACATGTTCTTCGGACAAGACGATCAAGATCTTCGAGATCGAAGGCGAGTCGCAAAGATTGACAGAGACACTAAAAGGGTATGAGCTGTTCTGCTGCTCGGGTTGGAGGCAACTTCATTGACCGAGGATACTACAGACACGAAGGCGCAGTGTGGTGTGTTTCCTGGGCACACCCGAAATACGGCAACATCCTCGCGTCGGCGGGCTATGACGGCAAGGTATTCATCTGGCGCGAGCAGTCCAACCAATGGCAACGAATCTTCGACTTTGCCCTCCACAAAGCTTCGGTCAACGCGGTCTCCTGGTCCCCCCACGAATCGGGCTGCCTGCTCGCTTGCGCCTCCTCGGATGGCCACGTTTCCGTCCTCGAATTCAAAGACAACAACTTCACCAACGTCTCCTTTCCCGCCCACGGTCTTGGAGTAAACTCGGTCTCCTGGGCCCCAGCAACCACACCCGGCAGCATCGTCTCGTCAGCGCCGTCGGGGCCCGGTGCTCTCGGCCAGCGTCGTTTCGTAACAGGTGGCTGTGACAACGTTTTGAAGATTTGGACCTACGACCCGGCCACGCAGGGCTACAAGCAAGAGCGGGAACCGCTGGCCGGCCACACAGACTGGGTGCGTGATGTGGCATGGAGCCCGACCGTGCTGCAGAAGAGCTACATCGCGTCTGCCTCGCAAGACAAGACAGTGCGGATCTGGACGAGCGACAACACGAGCCAAGGACAGTGGGCCTCTAAGGTGTTGAACTTCGATGCGGCTGTCTGGCGGGTTAGCTGGAGCCTAAGCGGGAACGTCTTGGCCGTTAGCGGCGGCGATAACAAAGTCTCGCTGTGGAAGGAGAACCTACGGGGCGAATGGGAATGTGTCAAGACGATGGAGGAATGATGGAGCTGCCAGGCCGAGCCAGGCAGGGGCTCGTCATAGTGCAAGTGACAGACACATACAGACATCTGATATGAGGCCCGGCGTTCATAATCATGGATAATCTCAACTCGCAAGAGTCCAGGGAAAAGAGGTGCGGGCAGCATTTATTTGTGTGGTTTGCGGTCCAAAAGTTATGAGACAAAACGTGATATCCTACATCAGGCAAATGTGATGATACACAATAGAGTACAGTTTCGCGCAGAAACTTGAATATCAACAACTAGCCTATACCTGACTTGTTGCTACCAATGTTCTCTACAGCTTTACAGTTCACGCGGAAGTATGAACTTGCATTATTGAAAGACAGGCACTGTGTAGGTAGAATTTATCTACCCCTAGCAGGTACATGTATCTACTTAATATTTCTTAGGAATACATATGCCCGTGATTAGCGGATACGGAAAATATAGATCATACTTCTGTACTTGGTATATATAATGTAGATGTAAATGACAGAAATCAATTCTTTCATTACACGATTCTAGAAAAGTCTTCATCTAAATAAGTAATGAGTTGGTCTGAGTCTGACTTGCATCGAGTACGGAATCGTGTTAGTCGATGTGTTTGTTAGATGAGGCCCCCCCCTGACTCCATGTTTACTGCAGGCGGCTAACGAACCAGTGATAGCGCTGTGACCACCCGGCGGTAATAGCCTGGTATTTCTCCCGCAAAATCACCGCAGGAGGTACATCTGTACATCATTAATCTCCAGCTTCCAAGGGGGCTTGCTTCCTGTGGAAATCAGACCCGGGTTTCTTATTCAACTTCACAAACAGTCAAGTGTCTGCCCTTTTCTGTCGACAACAACAAGTTGGCCAGCTATCTATCCCGCTCTGTATAACCCATCCATGATACCTTGTCGAGTCACATTCTCCGATGCTTAACAAGAATTAAACCCAGTCAGCCCGCCTCCGTGTGCGACAGGTACCCCAGCCGGGCAATCGCCGTGCGTACACGATCCCGCGGACATTATCCTCCGTTTGTGACAACGTCCGTCCGACCTCTGGACATCACTGCTGAGATTGACACTCTACCCTTCGCAAAGTCCACCGCCACGTTGTCCCACTCGCAGGAGGATAGTCACGGACCCTCCGCGTCCGCCGGGCTCCCAACGACTGATCTCGAACACGGGCACCTGAGATTCGACGGCGACGGCGACGGCGACGAAGCCGACAATCTCAATCGCGGGCGTTCACCACCTCCTCAATACCCCTATTCCGCCTCCGAAGCGTCAACCTCGACGTCCTTTTCCCTTGCTGCCTCTCGCCCCGCCCCTCCTCCGTTCTCCAGCCTCTACGATTACGCCTCGGCTGAGGACCTTGCCGACGAGCATTTCCTCCCTCCTGTCGCTTCGACCGCCGCTTCAGAAGCCGGCGCCTCCTCCGCTACAGCTGCCCCTGCGTATGCGCCACTAGCCTCAAGCTCTACCGAAAGTAACCCTCTTGAATCTTCTGCTTCTTTCCAAGAGACCGTCGCCGAGACCAAACGTGCTCTTCCCCCGGACGTCAAGGGCGAGTCTTCAGGCCAAAAAGCCGACGATTCAAGCGAGCCACCGCCTGCCTACTCCGAAGGTTATAGCCCGCTCCTTTCGTTTACATACCTAATGGCGGCCGCCGGTGGTGCATCGAGTATAATAACTCAAGTCCAACAAGGAGGACCTCCTATCAACGCCATTGGAGGTGAGCGACTACTAGCTATCACCTTGATTAGCTGATATTAACAGGTCTATTTAGATGTCGGCGCCGATGAGACAATTACTATGGACCTTCGGTGAGACTTGCTATGTACGAGTGCACTGAGACGCATTGCTGATTCAAATTTCACATTTAGGGGCACGCGCTTCGTTCTCTCCAGAGACGAGCTATTGACGCTGCCGGAATTTGTCCTCCTTTCTCTGTTTCCCAATGGACTGTTCCCTGAGGGCCATATGGGCGGCTTTTCCGATGGCGATGCGGTTCAAGTCGATGTCAGTACCCTCAATGACGATCTAGTCACCCAAGTTACGCAGACCACCTCGAGCATTGCCTGTTCGGTGGCTGCTAGCATTTCCAGCACCTCCAGCGCCTCCCTCCCTCTCCTTCTCCCTCTCCCTCTCCCCCGCTCTTCAACCACCCGTAATCTCCTTGCCAATATCAATATACATTTCACTGACCTCACATCTCAGTATGACCCTGCATCTCTGCAATACATGCTAGAATTCTTCCGCAATGTAGCTCAATCCATACCCAATGAATCCTCACCAACCGCTTCACCTGACGGAGGAGTTGTTCCCATTGATTCGCTCGGGGGACGGAGTGAAGATGGGAGCAAGCGAGCAGGCATCATTGTTCTACGAGAAGACCTGGACTTCTACGCTATCCCTCCTCGGCCGGACATCAGTCAAGCGGACATGATTGAGGTGAAGCGTGCGGCTGCCCGGGCGTTGCTCAAACAGGATGGGATCTTCTCGGGGCTTAAACGGAGTGACGAGCCCGGGACCACTGAAGCGCACCTGATCGAAATGCTCACAGCTGGGTAAGCGGATCATCCACATCCTTCTTGGTTGGCCTCTAAGGTAGCAATCTCGGGTACTGACAATTGGTGCAGCGGATTCAATCACGATGATAGGTGGGGCCACCGTGCTGGGGAACCTAACAAGGCGGTGGTCTGCAGTCTGGCTCTTGCTCGTCTACGTAGCGACATACGTGGCAACGATATGGGTAACAGTGCGGTTGGCATGGCGCAGAAGCTCCTCCTCTTCTGGCGAAAGCCGGCTCGACGTTGCTGGTGGGAGGGTGTCGACCTGGACAACGTCGAGGGCGTGGATGGACCGCTCAAGGTATGGATTCGGAGGGTGTGGACGCTTGAGATGAGCGTCATTGGATTGCGTTAATACATAACGTGGCGTGAGTGTCTCAAACAAGAAAAGCGAAACGGCGTCGGAGTTGGGATCTTCTTTTCGACTGCATTATTCTACACTACCCAGTTGCCCCAGACTTGCGAGACTACAGGCATATACATTATTTAGTGACCTAGATAAGTCTAATAGTTTTTGACTCAGCTCGGTTTGGGGAGAGAGGAAGTGAGGCGATGGTGCTTCTTGGGGTTTACACTTTATTCATACCATACATAACCTGTCTACTTCAAAGGTCAGGATATATTAGAAACATGCGGGCCCCTATGCTTGCTCGGCGCAGGGGTTTGTTACAGCAAGACTGCCTCAGTAGTAAAGCGGTGATGCAAAGAACTACCTAGCCAAGTCAGAGGTGGAGATAGAGATGCCGTAGCTAGATAATGTAAGGGACACCTAGGAATTAGTTTATTAGGTAGTTGGTCTATTTCTTTTTGGTGTTACATACATCTCAGAAGGGGCATTCACCCATAGGTACCTACCTAGGTATGTGAATGCAATGTATATGTAGATAAATATTGGATGTGTTTATCAGGTAGGTAAGGTACTTAGGTAGGCAGGTGTAGGATTCATTACGTCCATACATCCAGGTAGGTATCTGCTCTCATAAGTACATATGTAAGTATCGATGTAAGGTATCGAATGTGTAAGTCTGGGAAGGGAGCTCCGAGTGAACCCCACTGGACGGGACTAGGGTGGAGTCAAAATCAGACATAAACGAGGCGAGAGCGTCATTATGTGTTTTACTACGTTGCGATTGCTTCGATTTCTTCTATGCATATTCTTTTTAAATCAACCTACCTTGTAGGTGCTTAGGCATGCCCCCTTTTATTTCCTTTCTTGTCTTTAAACTTTTCTAGTTTGAAACTAATGTTATATACCATTTGCTGAGATCCAATCATAATACCCTTTCACCGACTTCTCCCTCCTGCCAACATCATTTTTACCTAACACCCGACTCGACTAAAAGTCAGATACATCGCAATTCCCATTCACCCATTCATTTCTCCACAAGGCCTTTGTTGTTCCCTCGCCCGAGCTTCGTTCGATAAGTTGTCCGGCGTATCTCTTGGCATTCATTCAGGGTGAGCAAGAAAGCCTGACTCGTTGAAATCGGCCACGATATTAATGCTCCGACGGCACCAGCGTCAACCATTGCTGCCCGAAAGTCAAAACCCTCGAATCGCTACATAATGCAGCAAGATGGCCGACTCTAATCCTTCCCACTCTCTCGACCCTCCTAATCGACCCCTAGCTGACCGCCGCATCCTTACTGCCAACTCTTCCTACTCGTCTTTCCACGAAATGCCGCGCACGAGAAAGCTGCGCATGCTGGTCGCTGCAAACGGCCAGAGGGACGTCGCCTACGCCCAGGCTATTGCCGTGCGTCTCCTCAAAGACTCGCAGATCGAGACTCGAGCCCTCGTTGACGAGATCCCCTTGCGACTGACCCACGAAATTCTCGTCATGGAGAACAGAAGCTTGGCTACCGTGGCTGTTGATGCGGACCAGAGGACGCGTGATGCTATAGAATCTGCGAGGAAGACGGCCTTCGAGCTGGTGGATTGGGCCGACCTGCTCGTTCTCGCGCCCATCGACGCCGACCATCTCGCGAAGATGATGAGCGGCGTCGCCGACACCACCCTGCTGGAGATACTACGGGCCTGGGACGTCTCCAAGAAGATCCTGCTGGTTCCGGGCATGTCGGTGCAGATGTGGGAGAACCCCATGACAAAGAAGCAGCTGAGCAAGATAAAACGAAAGTGGAATTGGATCAAGGTGATGGCGCCGGTCTTATGGCATTATGAAGGACCGGGCTCCCACAAGCGGGTCGTGTCATGGGATGGATTCAACGACCTTGTCGGTATAATCAGGAACCAGGCAGGATTGATGAGTTTGGGACACGACGTCGAGGTTGCCGCACAGCACGCCATGCACACGATTAGTCCACAGAGGGTGACAAAGGTTTTACCACCTGAGATATGGACTATCATCTTCGAACACGTGGGTGATTGGGAACTCGCCACTGCTCTTAATGTATACACGAACCTAAAAGCACCGGTAGAGTGGAGAACGAATCGCGCGAACCTATTCGATCCGATCGAAATCTATATGCACGATCTTGAATGGCTCATCCTCTCGTGCCCGGGATCTGCTGCGATATGCCAAAAGCTCTCTGAGGCGCCCAAGGGGCTGCGCTACATTTCTTTCCTTGCTGTCAAGCTAATCATTAAGTTCTCTCTCGTCGAAGTTCTGAATTATCTAGAAACCCATATGAGCAAGGTCTTCTGGGCATCTTTTAGCGCAAAGGTGATACCAAATAAGGCCTCGGGAGTCTACGGCCGAACAGATATACTCAAGTGGTGGAATACGTCACCGTCGTTTTTAAAGAAGGAATATGATGCGGAAGCATTAGATGATGCCTCTCGCATGGGCTATGTTCCTGTCCTCGACTGGTGGCTACGATCCGGGCTCGCCCTTAAATATACGGAAGTAGCTCTCGAGTCGGCTTCGGCGAAGGGGCATCTACTTGTTTTAGAGTGGTGGAGAGATGCCGCTTTGAAGAACGATAAAATTCTGCTCAAACCTGGCCGCAGCCTCCTCGCTGCGGCTCAGCACGGACAAACTGCAGTTCTGCGCTGGTGGGAGACGTCCGGCATACCCGTCGCCCACGGCGAGTCAGTGTGCAAGATTGCGAGCGCCCATGGCCAGACGGGAGTCCTCGACATGTGGCGCGAACTGAAAGGCGATAAGCTCTCGTTCGACTCCCAGGTGCTCGTGGCGCCAACGAAGCACGGCCACGTCAAGGTGCTAGAGTGGTGGAAGCAGTACGCGCGAGGCGAGCAGGGGGGTGACGGGCGGACCCATCGCGTCGAGTACAAGACGTGCGATATCGAGGAGGCGCTCGAGGACGCCATCGGCGACCCGAGACCGGTTCGAACCTGGTGGGCCAGGAACGGCCTGAACCTGGGCCTGGGCACCAGCGAGTGGATGAAGATCAAGTGCCTGTAATTAGCTGTATAGGTAGTGTGTTGTAAATAATAAATTGTGCTAAATATGTATATCTATCTATATAATAGAATTAACATTCAGATGAGACCTTGGTTATATATGTATATATATATGAGTGCAACTTTGATATGTGGTGAATGGCTGAACGAGTAGATGTTATGGTACCCCTGACTATAAATGGACATAGATTTTATAGAAGCCTCTTTAGATAGTTGTATAGCAGCGGCTTAATATGTACGTGCTGCCCTTATTGAAATGGACGAAGATACGGGGTGTAGGATAAGCTCTATATTAATCCATGGGTAAGTCTAGATAGATGGGTGAAGTTCATATATAGGTAGGTATATATAGGAGGCTATATATGTATGACCGTATAGCCCCACATTCCAACAACCTAGTTACAACTGCATGACTTATTATTGGCACGTGAGGTGGCTTTGTATCGTGGCTGGCGCCTAGTGTATAAAGGGGGGGTACCTAGGTATGCATGTAAGGGAAGAACGATCTTTATACCGTGTTTGGGTATATATTTGGGATCTTAGCCCACTTGGGATAATACCCATGAGAGATAACAGGAACTAATGCGAATGTTGCTGGCTCCCCGGAATGCCTTTATTTAGATATATATATAATTGCACTTTGCTATACCCACGTGATTTGAGACCTCGAGGTAGATAGGTTAGGTATTGTGTGACACGTGAGAGTTGCTAGCTTACACGGATGGATGAGGTTAAGGGGTATTGCGAATCGTTACTCAAAATCCTCAGCCGCGGGGGTATATTGGAGAATAGGGTGGGAAGGGGGCTTAAACGGCGGGCTCATATGTTTATGGGTAGTTAGGTGCATTAACATGAAGAGCAATGCCGTTGCAGAGGAATAACAAGTCCATCATGATAAGATTAATTGACAGCCTCAAAAGACGGGTTTAAGTCTTTGTTGATTCTATACCTTCTATGAGTTGATAGAGCACCTACTTCATTCACGTGGGAGAGTTGTGGAAACATGCAGAACGTAGTAAGATGATATACTCTTGTTTTTATTGAATAATGTGTCCACATTATTATCCCCAAGATAGCCCATATATAGCTAGCCATTTGTCATATGCGTATATGTGCTAGCTTGCTTCTATATAAGTGTAGTCTATTGGTAAAAAGGAAACAAACGACGCAAGGAAAAATCCAATGGGGGTCGCGAACAAACAGCATATTACTGGCTTCAAAAACCAACAACCAATAGCCTCTATGGACAGAACAAGAGAAATGAGGGAAAACGTCATTGCCACGAATAAATGAAGAGAGAGAAAAAGAAGAATCCCTCCGGGTCCCCTCCCTCAGCCCTATTAGACGCTCGGGGTAGATGTCGTTTTCTATCTCTCCGTTTCTCTGACTATCCCATACGACATATTTAGCGAGCGGGCGTCCCATTTCGATTATAGTCTAGGTTGATGTGCAGAGACTCCATCGTATCAACCCCCCGCGCCTCATCATGCCCCGACGATGTGGCGGCATCAAAGTAAAACACCACGCCGTCGTATACGAGCCGCTCGCTCGCTCGGTCCCCGCGGGGTCCGTCCTTCCACATCTCGCATCTGCTGCGGAGCCAGGACGCGAGCTGACCCCCCGTGGTCTGGGACCCCTCCTGCTCGCCTCCGTCGGGGGAGGCCTCGCAGCGGAGCCGCACGCCGTTGTCGCTCGAGAGGCTGAGCCGCTTGCAGTCGCCTATGAGCCGGTCGAAGCGCTCCGATAGCCCCGAATGCTTGTCGAGCCATAGGGCCTGGACGAACGGCCAGAAGTCGAGAGAGGTCTTGAACTTCTCTGGCTTGCTCGGGCGTCTGGGGTTCTCGGATGTGGTCTGCATGTTTGAATCGAGGTAGTAGTTATGATTTCTAGGAGTTGCTGTCTGAGGGGTATCGAGTCCTATGATGGGGGGTTTATGATAGCGACGGGTCATGTGGATGAGGTACGGATATCACGTATTTATACCATTTCTCCTGTCTCTGCCTGTAAGCATGTTTCCGCTAAACGTGCTTACATGATGCCGTTGTTCCACGTCATAGCCCACAGGGTCTTGCGCAGCCATTCTGACAGACTGTAATAGGGGCTATGTAACACAGGAGAATTTTCCTTTTTGTATGGTGTGTATTTGAACTCGAGTCGTGTAGGCGCTCATGACACCCTCATACAGTTGGTTCTATTAGATATCCGAGTTAAAACATTTTTTCCGCTTTTGTGTTCTTACGGCCGTCCAGTCCAATTCTACGACCGGAGTTCTTTGAACTCGCCTCACATGCCCCTTGTCCGTACCACCAAAATGCTCGCCGGTCTGATCAGCCATTTTATGTCGCTGGATGGTCTCCCGAAAAGTCAGACTGAAGAAAGTGCGAGAACCATCTAACATCAGCCTTCAAACACTTGGCACTTGTCTTGATTCATTCGTTTATCCGGCGTGTTGGCGGAACATTGCTCACCTTGAAGCACAACGACCTGCCACAGGTACCCTCTGCGCGGCAAAGCGCCTCGAATTTCGCCTTATCCTATTAGCGAAATGCTGCTAGCCATAAGGCTAGGAACTTCCGAGACAAGTTCAATATAGAATGTCGAAGAACTGCAATATAGGCCGCCCGGCGGTAGCTCCCGAAGAAGTACATACATCGGACACAAGTTCGAATGGAGGAGCCAACTTGGAACATCATTGTGCATGTTGATAGGTTTATTTAGTAGTCATATGACATCTAAACGACCAAAACAAATTAGCTAACATATAGACAGGCAGCCTCACATGTCGCATATCCCTAAAGGGGTTTTGCGTGAGCTGGTCATTCCCTCACGCGTCCGGCGTTAAATCGACCAACGAACAAAGTCAACTAAACAACCTGCCACGGGTAATTAGTTCAAATACCAACATATGACCTTAGACAAAGGAATTATGTCTAGTGAGCATAGCCACCTAGGTGTAGATGACCACAGACTCGTCTCGAATAACCCGTCCTCCTACTTCCCCCTTCCGAACCTCGAGCATTCGCCTTGTCTGGTCGCTCCGCTGGACTAGCAAGCTACCTGCAAGGATTGCCATCTTCAACATCCATAGGGATCGCAGGTACGTCCAGGCCTATCCATGTGGTTATGTAACTATCAGGGACGGGGCCCATCCAGACGGTTATGTCCAAACTTTGTGAATAGAGCGCATTGAACTGGTTAGGATCGTTGCTTCCGGTTCCATATATCTTCAGGGAATCCCACAGCGTATTACACTTCCGCTTGAACAGGACCAGATAATCGCTGTTGAACTGCAAGACTATCAGGCCGGTCGAGTTGTTGAAGCCATTACAGAACCATAGGCCCCAGTTCGAGTGGCAATTCTTGTCGAAGAATATGCCCGGCTGTCCGCCCGGGAGGTATTCAGCATATATCTGGATGCGGGCTATGATATCATGGGAATTCTTGACACGATCCTCCTCCTCTGTGATGTCGTAAAGCACAGGCTTTTCTCCAGACATAGTGCGTATGAGAATATACGTAAATATGTATGTATGTATGTATGTGTTTCGACGTATTCGGGAATATATAGGTACTTGCGGTGGTATATATCGCGCTGGTGTATCACTAGATGTTGTGTGCTCATGTATGGAAAGGTAGATCTGATGGAATATTGAACAAATTATAACTTCAACATGCTCAGCCTATATAGAACTTTTCAGGGACATTTATCGGTACTTGCAATCTGATACATCCGCCCGAGAGATAATCTAATGACTCTAGACGATCACGTCTTCCATTACACCAACGTGAGACCAAAGCACAGTTGGTTGAAACGGACAACTCTCGTGCGAAATGTTTTATTTTCTCCGTAACATTACGCGGCCGGTCTATACTTGTTAGTAATTTTGATTCGTTGTACTTGTATGATCCGACCTGCTGTTCCATGATCATGCTGGTACCCTCTCTTGCTTAGGGGCTACAGCCACTTCATTTTGCCTGTTTCTTTTTCACTCTACTTCAAAAAATATAAACTTAAGTTCTAGTGCTTTGACCGAAGATATTCTTGCCGGATTTAAGCGTGACCAACATGTATGTTAGAACGTGATTGTCAGGAGCAAGTAGAGTTGTGGTGTTCGAGGATTAATGGATACAGGAATGGTACACGTCGCCTAGAAAACAAAGAGGCTGTTCGCATGTGACCAGCAATACATCCCAAGTGACTGTAGTTCTTAGGTCCCTGTGCAACAGCTACGCTACTACCAATATATATACTGGATTATCTCGTGACAATGAGTGCCTTGCTGTCTACTTCGGTTATCCCTAGCTGGGTAGGGATGCTTCATGACGCACCGAACGGATTTTCCTGGAACCAGCAGCTATGTGATGCAAGGGCGTATTACAGCGATATAAGCCGACCTGAAAACAGCAATATTCTCGTCTGATTCTTATTCAGATATGCCTGAGATATGCCTCATAATGGTTACGCTCAAGGCTAAGATACATGGAGGGTTGACATCAGTGTAGCCAATATGGTTATTGCTGTATTCGTATATACACAACTAGAAAGTTCTTACTAGGCTAACATGATCTGAAGCCACAAGGTATTCTACATAAGATATCCGAATGAGGGATTTCCCTATACACACACCACCCCTTGGATCTACTCATCAGGTGTTGACCGTATCTAAAATTTCTCTCCTTCAAGGATGGGCTTTGCCTCATCGCTCTTCCACCAACTGATGCCCTCTTCGCCAGGGTATGAAAACCTTTCCATACTTTCCGGCTTCATCTCAACGCTGTAGCCGGGATTCATCGGGGTCTGGTAGTACCCGTCCTTGATGACGGAGGGGTGGATGAAGTGCTCATGTAGGTGGTCGACGTATTCCAATACAGACAGCTTCCCGCTCACTACGACATAATCGATTGTGCTGAGGTGCTGCGTGTATTCCGGCAGCCCGACACCTCCCGAGTGCGGCACGATGGGCACGTTGAACTTCTTGGCCATGAGAAGGACGGCCAGCACCTCGTTCACGCCACCCATCCGGCACGCGTCGATCTGGCAGATGTCGATGGCGCCGGACATGAGCAGCTGCTTGAATATGACGCGGTTCTGGCACATCTCGCCGGTGGCGACGCCGATGCCGTAGGGCTTCAGCGCGTCGCGGACGGCCTTGTGGCCTAGGACGTCGTCGGGAGACGTCGGCTCCTCAATGAACCAGGGCTTGAAGTCGGCGAGCTGCTTCATGTACTCGATGGCCTCGGGCACGCTCCAGACCTGGTTGGCGTCGACCATGAGGATGTTACCCCGGTCGAACCCGATGACGTCCCGCGCGATGCCGAGCCGCCGGCGGTCCGCCTCGACGCTGCCGCCGACCTTCAGCTTGAAGTGCTTGTAGCCCGCGGCCAGGGTCTCGCGCAGCAGCCCTTTCATCTTGTCCTCGCCGTAGCCGAGCCAGCCCGCGCTCGTGGTGTACGCCGGCACGGCGCGGCTCTCGAGAGCGTCGCGGAAGCGCTGCTCCTTGTCGGCCTCGGACTCCCTCAGCAGCGCGACGGCCTCCTCGGGGGTGACGGCATCCGTGATGTACCGGAAGTCGATGCACCGGACGAACTCCTCGGGCGTCATCTCGGCCACGATCCGCCACACCGGCTTGCCGAGCGTCTTGGCCCACAGGTCCCACACGGCGTTGACGACGGCGCCCAGCGCAAGGTGGATCACGCCCTTCTCGGGGCCGATCCAGCGCAATTGCGAGTCCGCCACCAAGTACCGCCACGTCTTGCCCCAGTCCGCCACCAGCGACGATAGCGTACGTCCCTTCAGCCGGTCGCCGAGGTGGTTGATGGCTGCGCAGACTATGTCGTTGCCGCGGCCGATGGTGAACGTCTAATTAGGAAATTAAAACATGTTAACCCTATACGTGCCCTCCCCTTTCATTATTGTTTTGTGTAGCGAGGCATAAAAAGTTCATATGTACGAGAATAAGAGTTGCTCACCATTCCATGGCCGGTGTATTCAGAGTCAGTCTCCAGGATGCAGTATGCCGAGGAGTAGTCCCCGGCCGCGTTCATGGCGTCCGAGCCCGTCTTGTCCAAGGACGTCGGGAATCGCACATCCTTTGTTCTCCAGCCTGTTATGGTAACTTCGACCATCGTGGTAGTTTCACTTGGCCAGAGACGCGCGCTCTCGGGCGATGGTGATGATGGAACTGTTGAATAATGATGACGACTTCTTTCTTTACCTGAACGGTGAAAGTTTGACTGGGTACGGGATGATAAGAAACGGTAGAGGAGAGGAGACACTGAGTTAGATCATAATGAGGTTAAAAGTAATTTGTCTTCCCCCCTTCCTTTCTTTTATATCCTACTAGCTAGTCGAGCTATGTCGACTACAGGTACCCATCCCATTTGATGCCGACATCGTCAGCGCGAGTTGGAGGGGCTCGAGTTTTAGTGGGGTCTAGACTATAAATTCGCGCCGAGACCAGCAAAATCCGGGATCGTGATTGATGGAGAAATCCCCATATTTCTCCGGGCCACTAATCCCGGGTATGTCAAGGGAGACAGATGTAGGGAGAGAGATGGAAAGATCGAAAAGGTAGCGAACAAAAAAAAAAGGGGGAGGAACTAGAATTGGCTCTAACTAGTAACGAGTGATATCTCAAGCCGAGACAATACATTTATTTGATCCTGGATACGTCCCTTTTATCTTAGATAGCAAGTTGTCTTAGTCCTAGTTAAGTGCTGAGTTTCTTTCTTGGAAATCTTTACCGTTCGGTTTACATCCAAGACGCAAGGTTACTATTAACTAGGCGTTAAGTTAAAGATGTACTCGATTTGTATAGTTTATATAAATACTGATAACGATGTTAATTATGTTATAAGGCTAATAAAAAGTCGTTCTAAACTGGGACAAGGTTGGAAAGTCACGAAAGATTATTAGAGGTATTAAAACAGTCTCATTCTGTTGGACGGGTGGGTCTGAATATTATATATATAAAAACTAAGTAGCCACTAGTTATAGCTTTTGAGCGGCCGAGGTGAGATGTACGTGATCCGAATTGAGTAATAGATTAGGTACACAACATATATTTCATGATCTACAATGGAACCTGGTTCAACTAAACATCATCTATTACTACTCACTGACAGAGAAGCTATCTAATATATGTAACATGTGATCTAGTACATTGTTTTTATAGGTTCATCAATTTATAGGTATTCAAGGAAATCTACCCGATGTCTTGAATCTCAACGTGGAAAAGCTAGGTAGACAAACTCGTAATGGAACATATTCCATTTGAGAAAAGTGCCTCTCCTCTACATATTCACTCAGTTTAACACCATGGGTATCACGGTATTCGACCAATTGCCTTAGTCTACGAACACTTATGTCCGGGAAGGGATTTAGGCTGTGTTCCATCCAGTTATACGTCAAGAATCCAGTGTCCGTGCTGCACAGCATGTGCTCCATCAACATGCCCGTACAGTGTTGTAGATGGATACAATGATATCTGTCCATTAAGGTATTGTTTCACCCACTCGGTCCCAGTTTCTGAAAGCCTCCTGGCGGAGCGTTTTAAGGTAATGAATTTGGTGAAATATGTCTAGTTCTCCAACGTACGAATCGTCACCGAGATACCAATAGTCGTCATTGAATTTTGCGACTATAGCAGGATCTTTTCCCACAGCGATAATCTGAGTTTTGGTTAGAGCTATAGGTTTGACATGCTCGAAGCTTTCCCACGCCTCGTTCGACTCAACAGAGTCGGGGGGGGCCTCTCCAGATTGATGGGTCACCCCATAACCAAAGACTTCTATTGAGAAAGGATTCAATTATACATATGTCAATCTCATCAAGAATAGGGGCTACCTAAAAGTTGATCAGTTATAGTTTTGACTAGCGTAAGAGATGTACCTATAATAAGTTAATATCGTCTTGAGACAGGCATGGCACCTCAAAAACTTTGACGAAGAGACAAAGTATAGAACCACGGATACTTTGAAGAGCAACAAGTTAAAAAAACGCAAGGAGCCATAAATTTCCGTTCATTATCTGCTCTTGTATCAATGAATGTTCCTTCCGGACGTCTTCAAGGAGCGGTGACATGAGACGAATATATGAGGATAGGATCAAGTGTATTGAAGTTCAGGATGAGTCTAGGTAGATGGGCGAAGCCCAGCTATGTATATACATACAGGATACCAGGGATCGTATAGCTCGATATTTCAACAAGAAGAGCATCTTTCAGGTCAGCCCCGTCCTTTTCCCTCCAAAAAAACATCTAGTCGTTGCCAAATTCGGGTAAATTTTTGAAGAGTGCCTGCCATAGTCATCAGGTAGGATTTAGACAAGAACCACTTAGGTTAAAACGACTTTGGGCCACCTAGTGACTACAATAGATGCAATAGTCGGTTTGAATTCAAATCATGATCGAGCCACAGGGATCAGGAGGCCCATAGTTTGTTACACAATGTAAATTCCAACTGTTGCCAGCCATGCGATCCTTCATATCCAACAATGGCTTTTGGGGGACGTGAATTAACATTAGGAGGTAACTTGAAACTAATCGTCAGCTAAGGAATCTTTTGAATGCCTCTACATAGTCAGGAGTATATTTTCCATGCCACTGCATTGTTATTTGTCAACTGCTGGGTATTGTCTACCTTGTAACGTATACCTTAACCACTGAAATAATGTTAACGTCCCACTACCAAGTTACCTTGCCGGTTCCCTCCACCACACATCGAAACGCACTATGTAATATAAATATCTGAACAAGTTTTTTCCTTTGAAACCTATAGTTTCCAGTTACCTTGCATAAAGCCATTACTAAAAATATATATCGTCACTTTGAAAATCCTAGTGAAATTAAGGTTATATAAGTACTTATTACCTGTATATAAACAACCCACAACGGAAACTAACATCACTTTAAGGGGCGAGGTATTATATTATGACATTACGGAGTTCTTTTTATTAAAGAGTGCATATCAGGTTGTTTGACAACTATGCCAAGAGCTAGTAATTTACTCTCTTGTATTTTTATTATCCAATTGATGGCCAAGAAGTCAGGCGTTCCTTCTTATTTCGCGGCGACGCCGTCGGCAGCCGACTAAGTCCAGAGCGCTGTTACGGACTCTTCCGTCCGTCAGCTAACGGAGCTGGTTGTGATGTCGGCATCGAGCATGACTTGCTGGACGAACTCGCGGATGGAATCATCGCTCTCAAAGGAATGGTCGTAGCCGGGGATATTGTGATACTGGTCAGCCGAGTGCGTCTTCACGGCGGCTTCGCACAGCGCTAATAGCCGGTCTAAGGCTGGCCGTTCTGCTGGGTTGATGGCCTGCGACCGCAAGAGCAGGTTTCGTAGTTCGGCGGATAGATGCGTGCTATCGCGTACGGCTGGATCTGTGTAGACCAAGATTTGCTGGGTATTCCCCGTATCGTCAAGGACGTCCACCTGCATGTTTTCGTCGGATATCACCGAGTACTTCTTTGCGACTAGTGCTGTGACGACCTGTTCCTTAACATCAACATGTTGTCGCGACTATAGGATTAGAGACAAGTAAGTGAATAAGATGGCTTACTCGAGCGATGTCTTGTATGCTTTGCTGTGGTCCGGTTACACTACGGAGTGAAATTCAGGTAAATGACTATATAACCCTAGTTGTTGCATATGGATGACCTACCCGACTGTTGATGGTATAACTGCTGCTTTACCGAAATCAATGAGCTACCACGAGTTAATAGATATGGCGGGGGTGCTCGTGGTCACAAAACGAACTAACTTTTAGCAGGGGAGCATGCTGGTGTTCCGGGTCTAGGTACAAACTATCCAGCAATATGTTTTCATCGTGAAGGTCGCCATGAACAAGATTGCTTGCCGCCTGATCAGCAGGAATAGTTTCCCGCTCACCCTCAGCCCAGGGGGGATAAGCCATGGCAATAGAAGCTCGAGTTACTGGTTATATTAGTAATAAGGTATATCGAGAAAATATTCCGGTGGGTGACCAACAACATAGGAATATGTTCCAAAGCAACCGATTAGGCATCTGCCTCTCTGTCTTCCTAAGCCTCCCACAAAGTTGTCCCACGTCGCCACCTTCTAGGAATTCCATTACGAGCGCCGGACGCGGTAGTTGCGTCTCGTCGATCTCGCAGGGTATCAGCTGTACTATGTGCTCCGCCCCGCTCAGCGTCTGCAGCCAGCGAGTTTCGTTCCTGATCTCGTCGTTCGCCATCTTGTTCCTCTGCTCGTACTCGGAGAAGGCGTATTTGACGACCAGCCTGCGCCGGATACGTTTTGGGTCCTCCTTTTTGAGATCGTTGAAGAGCAGGGCCCCAGCAGCCGAGCCCTTGCCCAGCGGCTTCACGTACTCGAATGCGTGCGCGGTAGTGAAGTAGCCGGATAATTTTTCGGCGAGAAGACGCCGGGCCTCTGCGGCGAGTGCCCGGCGCTCACTTTCTCGCATCATGATAGTGGGCGTGACGCGCGGTCCGGAAATTCGACTTTTCGTGTGTGAGCCATACGCTTGTAACGAGAACAATGTATTGGATATGCCATGGTGTACACGAGCAACGTCTTTGCCCTGCGCGCTAGGCTTTGTATGAGTAACTGCCAGTACAAGAGCCTTGGCTTTGTCTCACGATCCGCGTGGATTATGTTTTCAGTCAATCTCAGTAGACGCATTGTGAGCCTCTAAGCCTCTAATATTAGACAAAAAAGCTATGTTTCTTTGACAGCAGCCTATAGATACACTATACTTGCCATGCCCGGGCAACACTTGGTTTGAAGCCACAACACATACATATTGTCATATTATTACTGAGTTAAGCAGTCCAATAAAAACTTAAAAGTAGGATAAAGGAATCTCTTATGTAAAATTACCTAGCTATACTGGCGCTCATACAATCCGAACTTCGCGTCCTGGAATAAACACACTCGTTACCCAACCAAGGCATAGGGAAGACAAGACCGCATAGAGACTGCTGGTCCAACTAGAAGGCACGAGTTAGGCTCGAAAGACCAAATAAGACGACAGGAAATAACTGCTGCCGGCAAAGACGGGTAGTATTGATATTGGGATGAAGACGACATGATGCTAGATATAGAATGAGATGTCGTAGTAGGCAGTGATCTAGTTATCGGCCAGGAAGTGAGGGAAATCGGAAGATGTGGTTTTTTCTTAAATAGGCGTCTAGGACCGAAAACAGAATTAGAAGCGAAGAGAAGCGCACATAACATCAAGAAATATAAAGGCATAAGGGGAATATATACATTCGCTGGCATCGAAACCAACTTGCACTAATACGAGCGATTCCGTACCATCCATGGCATGGATAGTAAAACCAACCAAGTGAATAGCAATGAAACCCGAGAACTCAAGGACTAAATAGGATCCTATACTAAGGCTGGGGTTAGATCGAGCAAAGTACCATTTACTTATTATATGTGCAAATACGGTTAGTAGTGGTTAAAAAGTCAACCAAATTGTAATTAAAGTGTCTCTATTTAGACAGTTAAAAACGTCAAGGTTCTTATTAGTATTTCAATTTTTATATAATAAGGCCTTGTATTCGGATTTTTCACTAGCTAGTATGGAGTTGCCCTCCATCATTATTACGACCGCCATCCCTTACTTAGTATATACACATATAATAAATGACTCTTTGCCCTAGCTAATCCTGGCCCTAATGTACCTAGGTATTATATAATAAAAAAGGTTTCCGTTTTATTTATGTTCTCCTTTCCTACATGTAGGTCCCGCCTACAAGCGTAGTTAGGTTTGAATATATCTACATACCTACCTACCCAGGTATCTACCATTAGATCATACCGATTCTATCACACCATAACTCATCGTGATTGTGCATCGCGATTGTACAACGCTTGATTGGCTCACCTGATCCCGTGGCCCCATTCCGGTCAGTCATAGTTTATAGCTATGGTCATTCTAAGCAGATTATTAGTCGACAGGCCTGCCTGCTCGCGTATTGACACGGGTAGATCAGGTATAAAGTCACCAATATTACAATAAAGCCAACCGTCACCTGCATCAGAGACATCAAGGTCCACGGGTATTAGGTACCTGAAAGTGTCAAAGAAGCCAATAGAAAAATAATCCATGTTCATGTACTGCCTATGTACCTAGGCAAGGCCTTTTGCATTTGCGGGAACCATTGCCTACCTAAGAGGCTTAAAGTACATACAGGCATGTGCGAAAGTCGATCCTATAAAGTTGAGGACCAAAGGCAAAAAATATAAAAAAACCAGAGGGAAACCACCGCGAGACTTATTTCCATAGGTCATCATCTCGCATAACGCCGTGGATCAACGCCCTTTTCCGTCTCTCGGTTTCCGGCCGGAAGCTTGATTAGAGATCTATCAAGCTCCATCAAATGTGCATCATAATGGAATCAAGCTATAGCTGCCTGCAAATGTGTCGTCATCTCATGGTCTCACTGCTACTCTAGCTCACCTCGCATCTTCTTAAGTCGATTCATCCTCGCCGTCTTGTATTCGGCCTCTATCACTGGCGTCAGTGGACAATAGTCCAAGCTCCTAGGTAGTATGGGAAGGGTTGTCCTCTAAACCATCATGGAGGTATCCGCCGGAGCCATCTCGGCCGGCGGCGATCTCGTCGTCGATGCTGAAGTCGGGTTTCTTCTCGAGCCACTTTCCCTCTAGATAAAGACGGATGCATGGATGCGCTGGTTTGCGCTGCTTCGACTCGTAGGGTACTAGCTTTGCGTTATTGACATCAATAGCACTGACGGTACAACCACACGAGAGGCCCGGGATGCCCCATTGTCGAATGACATCCCTAGAGAGGATCTCCCAATGAAGATGGCTTTCGGAGAGGCTGCTGTTGGTAACCATCAATCGGGCCTTAATGACGGACTCGGTTTCTGGCCCAACAGTAAGTTTGTTCTTGTGCGGCGGACATTGTGCACAGAGGCTGTGTGCGTAGCCAATGTCACGGAAGTACCAAATTCGGCTCTTTGGTAGAAACATGCTGACGCTAAGGGTATGTACAGGAGCATCGCCAACTCGCTCGTAGTAGAAGCCACCCGCCTTGTCGAGGTGGTCGAAGTAGGCTCTATGTTCCTTGCTGCGGAAGAAATCTAGAGAACCAATCTCGAAATTGGAGTAGAACTGGCAGTTGTTGTACTCGATACCGTCAACAACATTCCCCTCTTCGTCGTATGCAAAGGACGAGAGACCAGTACCCTTTGTCTCTTTTATGTCTTGGACTAGCCAATTGAGATCAGCATCAGCAGCTAACATCTCCTTGTGGTGCTTTATGAAGACCTTGGTCCGTTCCCACAGCGAGGGGAAGGATCGTGCATCGTCGAGGATTGCCATGTTGAAGCCATAAGCCATGTCGGTATCTCGCATGAATCGGAAAACGTCGTAGTTGATGTTGCAGGAGAATTCCACCTGTATTGGTGCATGTTAGAACAATTTTGATCCACGGATGATGGCATGGCCGCTTCTGACTTGAAGTTGAGGGAGAGGGTGGCCACCGGCAGAAAGGAGACATGTCAATTAGGCTGACTTACCCCAGGCTCGACACGCCAGAAGTAGTCATAGTCAGCGAGGCGCTTCTCCATGGCGAAGAGACCTGCATTCCATCGGCACATGTGGTGGTAGCTTTGCAGCCAGGCCTTGCCGACACCGATGCTTCCCATGAACTCACGGCCGACATCAAATCGAGTCTCGTCGATCCACGGCGGTACCCTCCAATGCTTCTCAGGGATCATCTCAAAGAAACAACGCGAACTAGCAACATTAGTCACAGCTACCTTGAACTCCTCAGAGAACTCTTCGTCATTGAAGAATACCCAGTCGTAACGGTGCGTCTCCCGGCCATTGAAGCGAGCCTCGAGCTGAGAGATGCTGTGGACCATGTCATCAACCTCGGCGTTGCGCACCAGAGCGATGAACGCAGCCCTAGGCCGGGTTGCACGTAGAGACTCACGGTAGGAGGCAGGCACCTGGTCGATATTGAGGATGGTGTTGTGGCGAAGCCAATCGACCGGGTCAACCTTGGGCTGCTGCTCCGGGGAAGCCGGAAGCTGGGCAATAGGCGGCAGATACATGTCGATGGTGGCAGTGTCTGGAGAGAGACGGTTTGCCGAATCCTTGCGAATCATCCAAGCACCGCCAAAGATGACGAAGATCAGGCACATGAAGACAATGAGCTTGCGGATCGAGTATGGTCTATTTCCCGGCGCAGTAACATTAATAAAGGAGTTGCCGGCAGCACGGTAGTGTACTTACCGGATACGACGTGCCAGCAATGCCCAGCTGGGTCCTTGCTGCTCACTGAGGGGCCGGTCAACCAACGCGGTAGGGGTACTTGCCAAGGGAGATACATCGTCCTCGCGGGATGGGAGGCTCATGGGCTTGACACCAAGGCCGTCGTTGCTCGAAGCCGACCAGGATGGGGTGTGGCCTCTGGAACCAGCTGGCCGGAGGGGGATTCGGGCAGCCTGCCCACCAGCAGGGCCCGCATTGTGACGTGCATATACGGCGGGCATTGTGACAGGAAGCTCTTGACGGAAGGTCATTAGCTTTCGAAAATAAAAATAAAATAAAAATTTACAGCCTCGGAATTGGGCGGTTTGATAAACTTACTGTTTCGAGTTGGTGTTAATCACTGACCCGCGTGATACTCGAGATTTATTCTTGAAGTAGCAACCAGGACGGTGAGGTGCGCTGACAGGTTGTTTCTGGTTTTGTCAAGTTGAAGATTGCTTGTTGGTGTTGATACGCGGTTGAATCAAAGGGAGAGGAGGAAGAATAAATAAAACGAAAGTGGATTGATTGGTCTGGTTCAAGGACTGTGCAGGAGAAGTAGAAGAGAAGAGGGTGTTAAAAAATAAAATGTCCAGGTAATGCAGAGTAAGTAAGGTGGGTGGTGGTTAAATAGGAACGAGCGTGATGCTTCGGGGTGCAGCGCAGGTCGAGACGTGTAAAGGGAAGAACTCGACGGTTGCCCGGAGCTGTAGACTGTAAGCAACAAGCAAACCCGGATGTACATTTTAGGAAAAGCCTAAGTACCTTCACCAGGGAGACATTGCACCGTCCAGTGACGTTACCGTTAGGTAGGTGCCTGCCCTGGACAAACACACACAAGCACTTACACCTGCCTCTACCCAAGGGACAATGGAACCCACCCCTTAAAAAGGTACGTACCCTCGGGTGGTCAAGCCTTTTCTCATCCTTCATTTGCCTGAACTTAAGGTACCACTTGCACCAATCACATGTTGCAATCTTGAATCATAGCCCGGGGCTGCCAGGAAGAACATTACACATGGACATTACGCCGGCGCCTGCTATTGGAGGCTATAATACAGTAATGGTTATGTCAGCTACAGACGAAGCACTGCGAATGGTCTGGTGCTCCAACCTGATGAATCAAATACTTAGGTAAACCCCCAATCCATACACAGGTCCCCAAACCCCAACGCCTTCCGCCTTTGCCCATACCTACTACCCGGGGTAACAGGTAGGTATCTATGTTGGTCCAACTCCTCTTGTCTCCTCTCGTTCGCCATGCCCGCCCCTCATGCCTCGATAGCCATGGCGTCGTCCGCAAGGCCATCCTCGAGAGTGAGGTCGAGGATCCGTGCGTATTGTACAGTGAGCCGTTGCAGCTCTCGGAATTTGCCTAGATAGACTCTTATCAGCACCCGGTTATCTCTCGATTGTTATGGTTGGACCATGTCGGTGACAAACTTACCCAGGATCATGACCACTCCCTTGAGGAGCTCCTTTCGGTCCCACCCGCAAATGTCCTCCTCTCTGCTGTTCCAACCCCTGCCCTGGTCCTTGTACTCACCTTCACCCTTTTTGTCCTGAAGCACACCGCCCAAGAGGCTGTTGAGCAGCTCCTCGACCTTTCCTCGGTGGCTCTCGGCTCCGATCCGCTTAGCATACATGAATAGATATAATCGGAATTCTTCTTTAGAACCCAACTGTAGCGCCCCCGCGATGCGATTCTCTAGATGGGCAATGCTGACACTCGATTCAAAAGCCTCGAAACCGTCTCGCGACAGTAACGCTTTGATGAGGCGCTGTAGAGTATACGCCCTCCCTTTGAGGAGGAATTCATTTGTTGTGTGACGCTCAAGGAAGGGGATGATGCCCGCCGAGACTGTTGCTTCGTCACCCTTTCCATCTGCTGGGGTTACCGAGCCCACGGCAGTCGTCTGCAGCGAGCCCACGGAGGAATCGTTGCTATTCCAGTACTGACTTCCAACGGCCCACCACGACTCGGAAAGGCGTTGCCAGGAATACATGCCAGGCGAGTAACAATACCCGTCACCATTCGTTAATGTGACAATTATGTGACCGTTTGAATTCAAATGGGCCGAAGTGACCCCGGGG
Organism: Biscogniauxia marginata; assembly: GCA_022695795.1. Lineage (NCBI taxonomy): Eukaryota > Fungi > Ascomycota > Sordariomycetes > Xylariales > Xylariaceae > Biscogniauxia > Biscogniauxia marginata. The sequence continues at coordinate 308,724 of MU404090.1, read as the reverse complement.
CCGGGCATGGCATGGTGTGCCTGTAGAGAGCTAATGGCAATCTCGAGAATGGGAGCAAGGGAAACCGGGGGATGTGGTGAAGAAAGGGTGTTGATATTCCAGACGTAGCACATGCCAACTGCGGTGATACAAAGTAACCACCAGCCACGGCATTCGAGCAGTACTGGCTGGGATTCTAGTACCATTGCGTTGATCAGTCGACGACCCGCCGGTGTCCATGTATACACGCTTCCATCTTCACAGGCCGCGGCCCAGAACTTCTTGCTGCCGGTAACGAGAATAATGGCTCGCGGGAGATAGTCTTCCCAGAGTATCGTGCCGCGCTTGGTTGCTGTGATGTGCGACGGATCCCGAATTGAAACTGGGTTCTTTGCTTCTAGTATAACGTTCTCTGGATACTTGGATGCCTCCTCTAAGGAGCTATCTTCTAGGAGAACGCCTCGTTCTAGGGGACGTAAAATATGTGATCTCACTTTCGGAACAGCAAGCCTAACTTGGGAGACGGCAATCGAGGGGTTGAGAACTGCTGGTCGGAGATATTCGGGTGTAGGGACTAGCCCATGTATGGGAGGCTCCAATGCAGCAGGCTCCAGGCCGTCCACCCCATTCCGCATGATAGCTCGTGGACCGGTGGCTTGCCGTTTGCTGGGTTGTTCCTCGTCGTCCTCGCCCTCGACGGAAATTGCCTTTCTCTTGTTACCTAGGAGCATCGCGGCGAGGCCACCTTCTGGGAGACCGTCGTATGGCTTCGAGAGGTCTAGAATCGTCTGAGGGGCATCATTCTGTGCCGTTTTGGACGAATTTGATCCCACCAATTGTGTCTGGGGGAGGGAGGATTGACCAGTTCCAGACGACGAGATAAGCATTGGTGCAACTCTTTTCTTGCCATCTTTGGTGATTGTCACCCGTGATTTCAGTTCATTGACGCGTTGGGCCGCCTTGTCGGCAGCTTCTTGCGCCAGTGTGGACTTCTCCTTCTCCTTTTCCTTTTCCTTTTCCGCGTCGGCTTCTGCTTGCCCATTTGTCGATGGAGGTACTGGTGTGCTAGTTCCTGTCTTCACACCATTTGTGGCAGGTGTTGTGTCCTTCGGTAGTGGATGGAAATCGCCCATCAGGGCGCCCATCCTAGACTCTGCCCCCTTACGTTCTCCTTCCTTACTATGATTTTCCAACTGAAGTCCATCAACATCTTCCGCGATACCCATTGCTTTGCGCGATGCTCCATATTTGGATAAAGCCTTGTCTGTCTCTTCGAGATTAGCAACCCAGCCTAGTTCACCGGTTTCGAACTTGACCGCGACAATGCCTCCGTCGAGGCTGGATGCGAACAATGTCTGGCCATCGGGGGTCCAGGCAAGGTCAGAAATAGATTTCGACGCCAAGTCCTGCAATATGACTACTGGTCTAGACGAGTTGGTATTCCAGATACTCAGAGTTTTATCTTGGCCGGCAGATGCGATGACGGTGACCAATGAGCCCCCGGAAGAATGCCCGTTTGTTGCACCGTTCTCTACTGGCTTTTTCGTGTGAAACAGTCGCGGCGAGAACATACACACCTCCGTCGGGCCCTCGTGTCCGATCAAGTTGATCTCGCTATCCCATCTCGACCGCTCAACAATGGCGACGGAGCTCACGGGACCATTAACGGCATTTGCAGCGGCAATATGGTTACCATCGGGCGACCATGAGCACCTTCGAAAATATGTGGTCAATGGTGAGGACTTGAAGGGCGCACTGATGGTAGTTTCGAGCTGGAAGTTGTTCACCATGTCGTGTTGGGTCGCATTCGGGGCAGGGGACGTGAAGCGGAATATCTTGATGGTTCGATCATCGCTCGCCGTGGCGAAGAACTTGTTGGCCGGGTCGAAGGTAATGCCCTTGACGTGACTTTGATGAATCGACAAAACCTTCAGCTTCTCGAACGTGTGTCCCGACCATACAACTACCTTAGAATCCAAACCAACGGAAACAAGTATCGAGCCATCGTGGGACCAAGCCAAGTCTTGAACATCGTTATCGTGACCTATCAATCGCCTCGATGTCTTCCAATTCTCGACAGGTGGCGGCTCGTTGGTTCCAAAAGGAGCGATGGCCGGGGGGCCGCTCTCGAGCTGGTATATGCATATGATCTTGTCGTCTGCACCAGAGGCGAGATAGCGGCAGTTGGGGGAGAAGCGTACGGAGTGGATGGTGCCGAGATGGTGGCTCATATGGCACAACTGTCGCGGTTCGGTATAGGAGCGATCATCGGAATTGTAGATAGATTCGGTCGACCAGACGCGGACGTGGCCATCTAGTAGCGATCAATTAATTAGTCAAGCAGAGCAGCGGTGCGCGGTCAGACACATACCACCGCCGGCGGTCGCGAGGCGCTTCCCATCGGGCGACACATGGCAGCTATAGACCTCAAAGTCCTTCTGTTCGCCTACACGATAGTCAGTTGGATGGAGCCGGCGCAAAAAGCTGGTGTTTGCTCTAGATACCTTTGTGGCTCAGCCATGATGGCTTAATGATGCGCATGATGTGATGATGAGGTGTCGCGAGTGTTGTTTACTCGCATGTCGACATGAGGCTGGCCGGAGTGGATCTCTGACTAGACAAGAGTGAGTGGTGAGTTGTGGGTTGTTAGTTGAGAGAAGAGGGTTGCGCGTGCTATCAAAAGAGTTCATCGACGATAGCTATCAAATGCTTTTGTCCCTTGTCGCGCGACGCGGGCCGAGTCTGGCTGTCTGGTACATACAAGAAAGTGGGGCTGTTAATTATGGACTGTGTTATGTAATCCGTCGACGACCAACCAGAACCTTGGGCCCCACAGCTAGCGGCTTGACGTATACTGTGCCTCCCAATGCAAGTGCCAGGTACTTACCAGTGGAGATACCATTAGGTCGCTCCTCGACCCCTCACCGGCCTATGTATACCTGGGATATCTCGATTATCTAAGTACTGAGCTACACAGCCGAGGTACATTAAAAGTACATATTTACAGATCGTCTACCTGTCGTAGTCTCCGGGCCGTTACCACACAAGTCTCATGTATATATATATATATACAGATAGGTGGTCTAAGTACCTACCTTATATATAACTGAATGATGTCGTAAAGCACGCCGAAGAAGAACAACAACAATTCACTAAGTCAAAATGCATACTCTAGCTTTAAACGACCCAATATGAAGTCCTCGAATTAGATATCTAGTCTCAACTTAAGTCGCTTACAAAGAAGCCACTACGCATGGCCGCATACACGCGTAATACTGATAAGGTTAGCAAATCAATAAGGTAATGGTACGGAATAACGGGATTGTTAGTCTATGAGTTCGACTATAAACGGGCCTATGGTCTGCAAATCAAATGTGACCCCAGAACCGGCCAGACAATGATGGACATGAAGGTACGCCGAAAGATTGCAGTAGTTAGTTGCAGAACTTGCCAGAACCGGCCTAGATAAACCGGCATAAGATTTTAAGTAGTCGAGCGCAGAAGAAGCTGCAGGTGGTAATAGATCGAACGCTTCGAATAGGTCGGTGGGATTGAATTCTATAGAAGTAACATTATCACCTCCAGTAGGTAGGTAGGTAGGTATAAACAGGGCTATCTACTTACCTAGTAGTTATATATACATCATGTGCATATGCACCAAAAAGTTTAATGGTATCCACATCTGGTTTAAATGATGGAACTCTGTCTTAGATCACCCAGTTGGAATGCATAGGTAGAAGCATGTCAAAATCGCACAAATGTATGTGACCTTTAGGTACCGGTATGCATAAATCAGACCTACTGTGGCGTTATGTGGCGTTGTGTAAGATGAGATGACAGGGGCGAACAATGGCTGGAACCTTGGAGTATTATGTAATAAAGCACGGACCTTACCAACTCGCGCTTCCTCAGGGAACTTCGTCAAAACTCTTCCAACATCCATCGATTTGCGACCAGCACCACGGCTCATTCTAACTCTCGCCAGGTACACCTAGGCAGATTATACAATCCTTATGATTTCAATTGACTAGAGTTTGAAATGGGGCAGCTGTCCTGGTCCTGAATTTCTTAATCTATTTTTTTTTCTCGGCTTACTCACGCTCGCGCATTTTCGGTTTGGTTTTCTTCTTCACGATGGGAATTTGCGCCTCTTGTCTCGGTGGCCGGTGCAATGATACGTACGATGAAGTATGCGCGCTCGGGTATCCTATGATAGTGTACTTGCTAATGGGATCTGTAGGATGACGTGTCCCGGCTACTCTTTGACGATGCGAACAATATGCAGTACGGTAGTTTCGGCGAGCACACCCTAAACCCCCAGGCCGATCCACTCGAGTCGCAGCGAGAAGCCGAAGCTCTCCAGAGAGTAGTGGCGCGGACATCAAAGTGTGTAAGCCACTGTCTTATATACGCCGGCTAAGTCATGCTGACAACTCATTGTAGCAACCTGGTCGATGTCTTCGAGATCGCTCCCCAGGAGTCGCAAAGGACACAGCCGGTCTTATTTTCTGGCCAAGACGTTCGTCTCGCGCGGTACCAGAACATTCTATCCAAGCTTTCTTCAGAAGCTGGGGCAACCCCTGTTGACGGGAACTATGGGCCCGTCGAGTGGCTGGTAAGCGAGGACGACATCATAGAGCTCCATGGGGAAGGCCCCAGCATCAAGGAGGCATCAGGTGAGCCTCTCGTAGGCACGTTTGCAGATGCGGCGGCCGCGGTAGCATAGGTATCGGGTGATATAAAGGGGTATCGGATGATACAAAGGATTTCGTAGTTCGGAATTACAGAATGGAGACAGCATGGATCCGGCTTCCACGCAGAACCGACATGCCATCCTGCACTCCTGCAGTCCTGCACTCTCTGCCGGGCCGGCTTCTCGATGGGTCTGCCACGGCCTGGATGGGCTTGGGCGGGTCTCTTGCGACCCAATATGGGGTTTTTGACGGGGGATGGAGGCCCTATACTACATTAAGACAACCAGGACACTACCGGCCTTCACACTTGCATCCTACTGGCTCTGGGAGGGCCAATCAGCTCGTGGGCCTCGGTCCTGTGATTACATATCCATTAAGTAGCAGACACGTGCCAATTCCGTCCTCTGCTTGACGGTGGAGTTTTGTTTATAAAAGTCCCGCTTTCTAGCGCAAAATAGTGATATCAAGTGCTTCCAAGTGCTTCCGGCCGGCTTCGGTGTATGAAGGGCGGGGAGTCGTTGACAGGAGGCTCACATTACATGTAATGATGTGCTTTCCAGAACCACTGCGGGAGTCTGTGCGTCAGATCTGACCAGTCAACGGGCATTCCCGCAATCCACTCAACCACAGTCCTGTTCGGGGCTGCTCTAGGCTTGTAAGTCGCTGGGGAATATGCAGACTGCATTCCCCCCATCGAGCGGTCGAGTCTGTACCCAGCATCCCCTCTCTAATCTTCATTCTCTTTTCTCCCGCCGAGCCATTTCAGTAACTTAGCTACTACAGGAGTTCGGCCGAGGTTTTCAGATAGGGGCGTTTCGGTATATAATTAGGTGCCCGGACTCGGGGTTCTAGATAACTCGGGACAACTCGATTTCGCTTCTATCAAGTTACCTTTTATGAAAATATAGCTTTCGTGGGAGACAAAGATTCATTCTGGGGAGCGACAATTGGTCCTGGGATTTGCCTGTGGCTCGAGACACCAGTAGCAGCAATAGTCGAAATTACAGCACAGCACCAGCAAACCCCGAGATCCGAGCATGAGCAGACGAGAGCGGCTTCATGTCAGAGCCACGTCCATTGCAAACTACGAACGAAAGTCTTCAGCTTATTCGATAATGTCATACAAAGTACAAAGGACCGGCTTCCTAGCGCAACTTCTCAGTGGCCAAAATATTTCGCAGCCCCCGAAGCCCAGTGGTACCCATCGATACTAGAGCACCATAGCTTGCACTGATGTTTCTCATCAGGCCATTCAAGCCTTCTCCACTGATTTTACACAGGTCTCCCCCGAAATTTAAGTATATCGCCGTCTTGCGAGACCCACGAGCCATTCCCACGCACTCAGACCACCGAATATTGCCTCAGCTGATGCTGCTGGAGCATGTTATGGATCGCCTCGCTAACCTCCCCCTTCTCCTTCTGAGCTTTCTCGATAGTTGCCGTGCGGTTCCCTTCTCTCTGCCACCGGTTTATGTCGCTCTCGAGTTTCATGTATTTGCGCTGCTTCTTCTCGATGTCTTTGCAGAGTTTGCAGTTGTCCAATTCCTGATTGGTATTGTAGACCAACTTCAAGCCGCACGTCTCCCCCGTGCGGTATTCTTTTGTACACTGCTGGCGAAAATGACCCCACCGCCAGTAACCACAGTTCCAACGTGTTTGTTCGAAGTAACACATCGTCGTCGAGTCGGGTGGCCGATATGGGTAATTCGGATGGTCTGACTTTGCTAGCTTCACCCTGCCGTTAGCCACCTAATTCGGATCCTGCAGATGGAGATAAAGGGGGTATTCTAGCAGAAGCCGATGCCTATACCTTTGAGGTTCTCAAGGGAAGTGCTGCTGATATCTTCGCAACCTTCTTGAGCAACAATGATCTATGCAAAGAACCGTTTCGTTTTTTTTCTTTTGTGTGTGTGTGTGTGTGTGTGTATGTGTGTCGTACTGCTTAAGCTACTTCATCTCAAGATACAGGACCCATCCGGAGGTTGATACGAATACTTATACTTTCCTCTATTCAATCCTCGACTCCTTGGCTCCCCACGGATGCCCTCCACCCGACATACATATTCGACATGCGTTGGCAGAGTCCCTTCACTACAGGCTCGCAAGATGTCTGCCCGAAGGCATCACAAACGACCACCGAGGATTGGTCGATGACAACTCAGCCTATCTGCTAATTGGGGTTGCATGGCCACCTAACATTCTCTTCCGTCCAACGTCTTTATTCCAACGTTATCTGGATGCCACGTTGGCGATAGTTCAATTTCCACCGGTTTAACTTCCCCACCTAGGTACAAGGACCCTGACAGGTTAGCCGATGATGAACATCTGCTAACTATCTGATTCGAGAGCTATGAGCTAACCCCGTTTCTTTGCCCTGGCCCCATTGGCTCGATTCGGTCGTCTTGGAATAGTACATCGTCAAGATTCTACAGGCGCCATCAGCCTCGACTTCGAAGACCCTGTCACCCCTTCCCGTCCCACGCAGAGTTGGATCGTTTCCCGTCTGCAACCATCAGGATGGGCTATCCCCACTAGACTATTTGGCTATTTGGCTATCCGCGGCTAGGTCACAACCATGCCTTGTGAGGCAACTTACATTTTAGGACAAGCATAGTAGGACGATCACTGGAACATGCACTCATGTTTCTTCCCTTGCCACGCCCCGGACACCGGTTAGGACACCCACCAATGGTTTCCTCGTCCTAAGATGCTAAATCATACGTCTTCCTTTATAGCAACGGTGATATACTGATCTAGGGAGCCGTTGGATTCTTTCCCCCTTTTGTCCCTGACGCTGCCATATTATTGCGTTATCCACCCCCCGGCTAGGTGATTGTTTGCTTTTGCCACCAGACACTACTGCTGCTGCTTTTGGCCGGGCTTTGTTTGATTGGGTTCTATCTGGCCCTGTTCACGAGTGGTCCAGCTCAGCAAGCCACATCGGGAAAGACGATATTGCCCTGACGCAACTTGGACTCAACCTGCAGCTTGCGCCAACAGAGACCATAACACATCGTTCGAGCCCTCCTCCTGACATCCGATACAACCGGCACAGAGATCCCGGGTATCCTTAGGTCTTTCTTCTACGGCGACAACACATCAAATATACTTGAGCGCTGGGTTATGATGAAGACCCTGTTGATGGTGGCACCCCTGAACCGAGCGGACTGGGTGCCTCTCTGCGGCCGCTTTCTACGGCCAGATAAGGGTGACAAAAACAACAAGTGCTTTTCTAAATACCGCAGTACTCTCCACTCACACTGTTTGAATCCAGAATTGTGTGAGAGAATCTTCTGCCTCAGTTATACATGATTTAAACATTCTAGGGATCTTCATCAGGTTGTCATTGGGCCAGCGACGTGGCAGTGCGCCTCTGGCCGGACCCACCTGCACGAATTCACCCCCTAGCTTTGAGTAAAATTCGTGTCCGGATGAGATATACGCTGCGAAGCTTTCCTGGTTTTGCTTCTTCTGTCACGACCGATAAGTTGGCTGTGATCGTGGCTGCATTCCGTTCTTAGCTCTGGCTGTGATACTATACTTAACCGTTATGTGGAGGATAAGTTTGTTTCAGGTTTGATCGACGGGATACTCGAGATCTAACGTTATTCATTGCTAGATATTGCCGATTTTAGCTACCATTCATATATAGAATAATTGGGCTACAACCAAACTACTTTAAGTATAGGATCACAATGCCAGTGGTACATGCTATGAGATTTCTGTCGCCAGGATGGATAGCTTTCATAATTTTGAATCTTGCTCCCGTGCCGTACAACGACTCTTGGTGCATGATATTGTTACATTAAGCCTTCTCCTGCGCCTTCATCACGTACTTAGCTCCATGCCATATCCTAGGTTGGGTTCACAACTTGACTACATGGGCTATCTACTCACGCCAAGTGTGTTCTTTGGCCCCCATGGTAAAACAGCTATCAAGCTTGACCTTGGGCAGCATTCATCAAAGTTTATAAGCTATTCGAGAGGCACTGACGTAGACAATGGGCTATGAACAAGCTGAACAAAATGGCTATTCTTATCTTTCCTTCAGTGCGTTCTAACCTTCGGCATCCGTAGCGTAGCACTACGGGTACCTAACCCCATCGGCAAAGGGATCACGCAATGAATAGGCAGGTTTCTCTGGTACTAAGTCAGGGTACTGTTTACGTCTCGCCTCGTAATGACACGACCTGGTGCCATCTTGTTTAGGCCCGCGTCAGGAGAGACCACTTCTAGGGGCCTAGTGTCGTTATGAACAACTCGGGCTTCGGGGAAATCTTGGCTACGAGGCCGTGTAGATAACGGGCCGTTCCGTTCAAAAGACTTGACACAATCTCAAATCTCGTGCTCCCAAGTAATTGCTTTCCACGGAAACCATCAAGGTTGATGCGAGTCATCATCACGACCAGAATAGCGCAAGTGGACATTAAACCCCATTCGAAGCAGCCAATCGGGCTGCTTTCGATGTTAAAACAGCTTCTAAGTTTCTACTGAGACATAGTTAATTCCGGCCACACTGGAAGTAAATCATGTGTTATCGAGTACATGCGTACCCCCCGATACGTCGCTCAGAGTAAGCAAAGGACCATACTTTTGATTTAACCCAACAATGGCACTTCTCAACCCTCCACCATACAAACTCCCCATCACCATCCCCCTCCTTTCCGTAATGGTGTCGATATGACAGTGGGGATGACAAGGCCCCCCTGAATATCCTAGCATGCAAGACTTAGCATGCAACGTCTTCTCAACTCAAGGAAGAGGGTCTGACATGCAGAGAGTGTTTTGTTCTAAGCCGCAAAGAACGTACCATTGCCAGCTCATTGGTTGGGGGCTGGGGAGAGAGCTGGCGGCCGCAGCGGGACGTGTGCCTCGACCCATCTGGAGGCCACACGACACAACTCTGGTATGTACATCAGCGTCACTCTAACGAATGCAGGACACTAACCACTCAGCCAAGGAAATCCATGTGATCCCTGATAGCTAAGCTTACACTACAGTTCGTGCCTCGAATCGCTTCTCGGCTCTGTTGTGTAACTGCTGGTCTTCTATATAGATGCGCGCCTCGATTCGCTCGTCCTTCCATAGCCGCAGAATCTTCTGCAAGTGCGAGCCTGTCCTTTCCTCACCGTCTCCCTTCACCGTCTCTTACAAATCCCGAGCTGGGCCTTATCCATAAACTCTCCTAATGGTCAAAAACCTCCAGATCCTCGGCCCTGGTTGAACAGGGGATGAGTTGTCCGTCAGGACCGTCAGATCTCGGTGCCGCAGGGGGCGGTGATTGGAACGGTCCACGCTGCCGGTTCTCTATCTCTCACTTTCACCCTATCCATCAAATGAGTTCTCGGTCGAAGTTCCGCAGCGGATGTGCTCGCATCGCGTAGATGCAAGGTGATCTGACGTTTTCTCCCCGTTCCATCTGCACCGCAGGGTTGCACCTAATAACGACCCAAGGGCAGATAGGCATAATTACCTAGCTATATTCTCCTCCCGGTTTCCCTCTCCCAAGGAGATACAGGTAACCTACTGCCAATGTCGCCTCATTCCGGGTGACGCCGGCGCAATAGTTAGCTGCACCTCGCATCGTTACCTTCGAGCCCAATTGAACGACTAGGACGAAGACGGCAATCGAATCATTGGGTACTGATCTTGGCCGGTCGAAACGGTCATCAGGGGCCGGGGTCATGGCCGTATTGCCGGCCAGAAGTGAAAGGAAGACAAAGAAAAAAGGAGTGAAGGAAGAAAGGAGGGCCATGTTTCGAGACCCGCCCCGCCGTTCATCCCCCGCGTTGACAAGGGATGAAATCATAGACATATATACATACAAACATACACAGCTACAATACAGGCACATAATTATATACCTGCCTACATATGTGACTTACACGTCATTGGCACTCCTAACCCGAAATGTACTTAGACCACCTCTGACTTACAGCGATTTACAGCACCACGTTCTCGCCATGCCAGGTACATGCAACGTGTGGGATTGTACCTGAAATCCGATAAGTGACTAGTGTTTCCCCCCTTTATTGGGCGTCCGCCTATGTGGCCTAGTACCGCTGGGCTGGGGGGAAGAAGAGCGGGAGTTACTAATTAATTGATGATAAACAAGGGCCTACCTACAAGCCGAAATTAAAAATTGAGCCGTAGGCAATTTAATTCAACAGAAACAGGACGAGGCCATTTGGAAGAGTTGAATAATCCGTGTGTTGTAGACAATATAAGGTAGACTTGTTATGTAGTGCCTACCTACGTAGAGGATTATATACGCAGTTCAAGTTACAAGTTGACTTACATTGATACCTGCCAATGCACTCTGTTTAAGCGTTCCGAAAGTCTCACTAATAGAATTAAAGAGTCTCCCACTAGTTTGTGCAACTCGGGCCACCTCTCGAAAGGGGGGTTTGTTAGTTCCGTGCATTTGTTTGCCGCAACTGGACCTTCGATTGACAGCGCATCAATCTGGATTGTGTACCCCTGCCCCCTTTTCCGATCGTTCGTGGGGTAGGCCTTTGTTCTTAGCTGGACTAGGTAATAAGAGGGACTATACTAGGTTCAAAGTATACCTCTAGCTGCAAACACCCCCCCTCTCTATCGCCCCTCAGATCCCCCCCCCCTTCTTGGCTCAGCTGCTGGCGCGCTCTATGTGCACCCCCCGGCATTACCCACGTTTTTCTCTAAATACACGTCCTCGAGGGACCTTGTAGATCATCTACTGCAACCAGCCGGACGTTGAAAACGTTGCGAGGGCGGCAAGGTAGAAACACCAAACTTGGTTTTTCTTGAATTTCTTATGATATCATCACAGTTGTATCTAGAATGGGCAGTGTTACCTACGCATTCGAGTGGGCGTTGTGTCTGGTGTCTGCGGAAGTCCGGAAGGGTCTCACCACTAGATGGTTTCTAGTGTATCTCGTGCCCGTGAGATATACGATCACGATCACGATCTCGTGTCAGCCAGGCATTGACGTAACATCCATCTGTACAATTTGGGCCAGTAGTTCCCCCGGGGAGCTTCTAACCACCTAGTACATATCTAGTCTATGTACGCGTGCTACGATATCTACACTTTGAATCCGTCCCCATGAACATAATCCTTGAACCGGGCAGTTTTAGGTATACATGGCTACTTTACACTTACACACCCGTATTATATAAGCAACTCATCGGGCATATCTAGCAGTATATCGCTATGACAGTATACCTGATATATGGGTAAATTAGCACGGGCCCATTAGGTATGTGCTCTACATACATAGGTATGTACATATAGGGGCCAAGCCGACGTGCACCTACCTACGCAAGGCAGGTATTACCTAAGATGCTTATAAGTGCATATGGACACCAATTACCTAATACATATCTAAGGAATACCTAACCTTGGAACATTTAAAAGTTCGCACTGTGATTGCGTCTTCTTATTCGAAGGCACGTCACCAAAACCGTTTCACAATTCGTACGATTCTATACAACAAATAACGTGAACGGTTTTGACATGTATTGAATCAATCAGTCAACCGCTCCAACCACTCGATCAACGAACCGTTGATCCCTGTCCCATGGCTCTGAGGCCGCTCGGTCTCACGAGTGACCCTCGTCCGTCAACGTCACGCCTTACCACCCACTGCCACATGGGATTCCTTCCATGTATCAGCGGCCTCTTCGCTCGACCGCCGACGCGCTCGTGAACCGTGTTTATTATTACATCCTACATCATATCAGACTACATATCTACCACCTAACCCCTCTAGATCCTGCCGTAGGGAGGGGGCGCATTTACACGCCAACGCCAGCCTTCCGCCCACTTCGACCCCCGGCCATTTTCTATCTGTACTATTAACCGCCTTGTCTTAACAGAACCACACAAGTGCGCTCGATTGATCCCTAGATTTGCGCCCTTCTAGCCCGTCAACACCTAAGTTCAATCGCCTAACTTGGGTAGAGAACGCACATATACACACGCGCACGTACGCACGCACGCACGCACGCACGCACACGCACACACGCACCCTAACTGTCACTCCGCCTCGTCTTCCTATCACGACTAGGCTTCCTGGCAACCGGGTATCAATACAGGCAGACATACATACTTTACACTATTTACGTAGCTACAGGCGCAACAAATACCCTTCCTACGACCGCAAACTAGACCTAGCTCACTCCCAACTCTGTCCGTGCCGGGCCCCCATCTTTGCCAGCTGGCCCTGTGCACCAAATGCGGCATGAGAATCTGAGGCTTCGGCTCGTCGACTTGCTCGTACTCGTCTAGAAGCGCTGGACGCGACGCAATTATTCACCGAGACACGCTGTAGCGGCTCTCGCTCTGCACGTCACATCGCATGGCGCGCATACTGAAGGTTGAAAGCACGTACTGGTACTGCCACCTCATCAAGTCCATCACTTGGACGTCGTCTCGTGTCTCATTCTAGCCTCTGACGAGGCAGACAAATTACTAGGAATGGCGGCACGCTCAGCCCTCGAAATGACCGAGACTTCGCCGCCTTACCCTCACCAGCAGCTCATCACACAGACCCGCCCTCTCACCTCGGTCCCCTCGGCTAGAAGGGTGACGCTGCCCGCTTCTTCACCTGCCTTTTCGTTCCCCGCCGGGGGTGGTAATGTCACCCCACAGCCTAGCGGACAAGGTGAGCGGGCCTCGGGAGCGGCCACCAACGCTATTGATGCCCAACCATCGTCATTCGTGAATCTCTCCCTCGCCAGGGGTTCTCTACGTCCGAATTGCCTGGGCGAGGCTAACACGATCCTCGATGAGGGGCGGATCGATGCGGGCCAACCCGCTGCCGTGTGCCCCACGCCCGAGAAGACGACTTCCTTTGGCCCATTCTTGTCATCAGGAGAGATTTCGCCAACTGCTGGGGGCCCGTTCGGGGAAAGGACAACGCAAAGTGTGACGGCGAAGGCATCGTCACTCTTGCGGTGGGGTTGGGACATGTTGAACCTAGACGGACTGCCCAACGAGATTCTTACGTACATCCTCGGCTTCCTAGATGTTTGCGATCTGTTGGCCACTTCAAGGGTAGGTGCCTTTCGTTGTTTGTGTTGGTTCTCAGGCTTTTGCACAAATGTCATTACAAATGTCATTACTTGCGACAAACGTCTGGCGAGTTTACCAAAGGCTCCCGTGTCCCCCGCCTCGCTTGGAGATTTTTTCCCTCCCTCATTGTATTTCATCCATTATGATAGTTTTTGTCTAGATCTTCATCTTCATTCTCACTTTACCGCCCCTGCCCCTGAATATGAAATATTGTGATTTTGGAAATCACAGTCTATCGTCTGTCCTATCCTGCGTCTATCTTTTCATTTCGATGCTTTGGCCCCACATATTCTCGCCCGTCCTTCTTACCCCTATACAAACCTCGCACCTTTCTCGCATCAACCCCATGACTCGCAGGAAATTCAAGCAGCTAACCTCGTAATCATCACTTTAGATCAATCACCACTTCCGCACGCTCTCTCTGCACCCCATCCTACACGCATACCGGCTGCGACAAGCCCGCAACTCGCTCCCACCCTTGCTAACCTCGCCCTCGCGCCCAACGCTCCCCGAGCTCATCTCGCGGCGAATTTTCCAGACGCACACGACGCTAGTGTCGCGGCGGCTGGCGCGAAAGTTTGCTGAGATCGGCCTCAAGCGGCGGCTGCCCCAGCGGCCGTCCGTGACGACACTCGTAGAGCGCGGCGTGCTGCCCCCCGAGTGCATCGAGGGCTCGCCCGTGGCGCCGGGACTCGTGGCCAAGAAGCGTGCGGTCGAGAAGGAGAGGCTCAAGGACGGGTTGAGGAGATGGGTCGGCGGCGTTTGGAGGGGCGAGGTGCGCGAGCGTGGCGAGGACGTCAGGATCTACGAAGAGCGCGCGGGCGTCGGGAGGGTGTGGAGGCTCAGGCGGTTTTGGGAACGCGTTGGACGGGGCGAGCATGTGATGTGATGTGAGGGCTAAACTGGGAGATGAGTGATTACTCTCTATCCTAGGCCGGAGAGCATGAACGAGGAAGCGAGGAGAGGGGACTAGACCAGGAGGTGAAGTTTTCTGAGCTGCTTAGCTGCTGAGCAGCTGAGCGACTTAAAATCCTGCAGAGCATGAGCATCATGCTCTACTAGCCTTTTATCCCGGACCACCCCCCTGGTTGGCAACGCAGATATGCACGTGTTTTTTGGGTAAGGATAAAAACCACCGGGGGGTGGGGGGTGGGGGAAGCTTACGACCATGACGAAAAAAGCGAGATATTGTATCAGAATGAGTGTATGAATCGAGGATTATAGGAGGGGGTAAGATAGGGGGAGAATATCATGAAGGGGGGTTTCTTTTTTCTCATTTCACACGTTAATGGTGGAAGACACCCGGGATCACGGGTGAATCCAGTTCTTCAACTGACGTGTGTATGTAGCTATGTAACTATATATGTTGGAGTGTTGGGGTTTCATCTCACAGTTGTTTTGGTTTCTTTTTTTCTTTTTCTTGGGGGGTTTTTTTTTCTAACTATATCCAACTCGCGAGCATCGATCAAATTGTTGTATTTTACGATCACACAATATCTATATATATACCTCACTCTACCATACCATACCATACCATACCATACCATAGTCTTCCACTGCCTATGATTGACGGGTTCAAACTTGGCGTCCATTGCCCTTTTTTATACCTCTTTAGGATGTTTCCGCCTACAAGATTTTAGAGGGGGGACTATCATTCATTTACATCAAATACATCCCTCTCTCGACCTACCTACCTAACCTACCTAGGTAGGTACATAACAAGTTACCTCTACATATAGGGACGTCGCTAGTACTACCCTATATATTCGAGGCCGTATAAAACAATACTTGTATGGCCACCTTACGTCAAGTTAATGTATATCATAGTAATTAGCGCGATGATTAACAAACTGAAATGGGTGAGAAAAAGCCATGTTGGGGCTGGGGGTTTTGTATATGTTCTATCTATAAGCACCTATATGTATGCTTTATACCTATATATGCATGCCACCGCTGCTAAGACTCAAACATGTATTGAAAAACCCCAAAAACAAAACACCACGCAATGTATGTAATCTGAAATTAAATTAGTATCAACATATACCCCCTTTCTACTTTTATGACGAATTTTTCTTTTTATAAACCTCTATCTTCCCATGTAAAAAGATTGTATGACGAGTTTGATTGGTTTAACGCCGTCGCCTATGCAGAGGGAATTCCTTTTTTTTAAAAAAAAAAAGGATAATAATAGTAAAAGGAGAAGCAAAAAAAAAATCCCTCGATGCGGAGTAAAACCGGGATTGGAGAAACAGGTACATAGAAGAAAGAAAAAAAGAAGAAAAAGGGGCAGGATAGAGAGCATCATGAGGATGTATATACATATACATATATCCTCAGTAGATAAATAATAGACCGTCGAATAGACGACGGACACTGATGCCGATCCCGTTGACACTGGTCCAGGTTTGTTCTCGCCCCCTTTTCTGTTTTTCTTTTTGTACATCTGTCTCATAATCCCGGTCCACGGCCATGGCCTTGACAACTTCAAAAACATCTGGAAAGAATATTCTTTCTGGTCAGACTCGCCCGGTTCACGGTCACACCTCCATCCGATCAGGAAGCAGCAGCAGAGCCCTGTCCAACTCGGTCCTCAGAGCGCCCTACGTCCTGAATCTGAAGCCGTCCCACTCATCCTCATCATCATCATCATCGTCGTCGTCGTCGTCATCATCTTCTTCTCCTTGCTCCCCACCTCCCCGATTCTCCTTGCCACCGCTCCCCACGACCAGCCCCTTGGCCCCGCTAGCGGTAGTCATAACCTGAGGAGCAGCGTCGCCGTTACTACCGCTCTTGAGGTTCGGCATGCCGCCGCCCCTCCGCAACTCCTCGCGCCTCTCCTTCAGCCGCCGCACCCGCCCCTCGAGCTCCTCCATCTCCTCGAACTCGGCCTCGAGCGCGCGCGTCGCGTCCTCCCGCTCGTCCGCCATCTCGGCCTCGAGCAGGTGCTTCCGCCGCTCGTTCTCCTCCTCCTGGGACTTGGCGGCGATCTGCTCGGCCGTCAGGGCGGGCGCCGAGATGGACGCGTCCGCATAGGCACCCCCGGGATTTGTCGTAGTCGCGACGATGCCGGTGGTGGCCGGATCGGCTACGGATACCGCTTCGGCTATTTCCGCCTCGAAGGCGGCCCATTCTGATTCGTCCACGGAGTTGTTGAGAGGCTGGGCTTGTGCCGTCGTGGCGGAAGCAGTATTCATTGTCGTGTCGGCGGCGGCGGTAGTAGTAGTGGTATGGGTATCGGGATATGCAGGATTCGAGGTCGGTATTGTTGAGGCGGGCATGTTGTGAGGGTGCGGCACGATGATGGACTCGGTCGATATGGGCAGCGCGGGGGCAGACGTGTTTTCGGGGCCGATCAGCGGCGATCGGCCCACGGGTGCGTTTTTGGGCGTCGACGTGGCCGAGTTGGAACCGGCGAGCGGTGTCGCCGGCCGTGATGGTATTGCGATCTCTACCCCGTGTATGGGCGTGCCTGAGGTCCGGCGGGCGTGCGCGGGTGGCGTCTGCATCTTCTCGTCGTTGCTGTTGCCACTGCCGCTCCCCACGTCGACCTTGCTGCGTTTCTTGCGTAACAAGTCGGCATCCTCCCCGTCGGCGTCGGACATGGGCTCGTCCACATCATCGTGTTTCCGTTTGCTATGGATGCTGCTATCCTCCGCAGCAGAGGTAGGCTGACTCGGTGTCGTAGTCTGTTGTTGTGAGGCCTGTAGCCTCTTCTTGTGGTTCGGACCTCGAATGTGACCTTCCCAGAGCGATTCCGACTTCACGGCCTCGTGGCACAGCTTACACAGAAGCTTCCCGGCGTCCGAGTAGGCGGCATGAGGATGCTTGATGCGGTTCTCGGCGCGGTGGGCGCGCAGCAGGGCGCGAGCGTCAGCCATCGGTGCGTAGGTGCAGGTGTGTAGGGGAGGTGAGACGATTGACGGGCCTGTCTCTCAGTAATTATCTGTGAAAACAGGTTGACGGGAAGTGTATGGAAGGTTCAATGGCTGCAACTTTCGTGGTTGTCGGAGTGGTGATGGTCTTTCTATGTGGCTGCTCGGGCGATAAGGTGGGCGGTGGAGCCGATAAGGCGAGAGAAGCCGGACGGCAGTAAAATATTGAAGCTTTCCAGCCACAGTTTAGCTCGAGCCTTACCTGCCTCCAAGACCCGGAATTTGGAGAACTGCCCCGCACCGTCGAGCCGCACTAACAAATCCCCACAGTACGAGGTTACCTACGAACAAAACTATCCTACGACAAGGATCCAGTTGGGGTTGCTTTCCCCCGTTCACGTCAAGCTATGAAATACACAATCTGAGGTCCCTTACTTAAGCCAATTCGGCTCTCAGTAAACTTCGAAACTACCTACAAACTTGGTCATGGCAGGAGGATTTTGACATTTTAATTAAAACCGATACAGTTTAGCCTTCCCGTAATTCCAACTGTACATCTCCAACAAAATACCTACCTGCCTCATAACAACAACGACATCATCATGGAAGAAGAACAGCCGCAGGTATCCTCCACCTGGCCGCCGCCGCCGCCCTTCTGGCAGGCCTTCACGCCCGAGAACGTCGCGCGCATCGACGACCTGCGGAGAGAAAAGGCCGAGCAGGAGGGCCTGAGCGAGGAAGACGCGTCGGCGCAGTCGGCGACGGTCCGCCTCGAGGGCCTGCCCCGCGAGCTGCGCAACCTGCAGCCGCCGCCCGAGCCCGCGGGCGGCGAGTGGCGCGTCTTCGGCGACAAGTACCAGCTGGTGGACGAGCTGCCGCGCCTCGAGGACATGCAAATCCGCCGCCTGTTCCCGAACCCCGAGGAGCGCGACCAGGACGGCAAGCACTTCGATCGCGCCACCATCCTCAAGCGCCTGGCCAAGTCGCTGCTGCTGAACTTCCTCGAGCTCACCGGCCTGCTGGCCACGAACCCCAGTGCCGTATGTTCTCTTCATTTTTTTCTCCCCATCTCTCTTTCGACCGAGGGGTTATGTAATATATGTATATATATGTACGTGTCTCTAACGCATGTCTGTGTGTTTGCATGTACCGACAGGCCGAGGAGAAGATCACGGACCTCCGCGACCTCTTCATCAACTTCCACCACCTCATCAACGAGTACCGGCCGCACCAGGCGCGCGAGTCGCTCATATCCATGATGCAAGCGCAGCTGGACCGGACCCGCGCGGAGACTAACGCCATCCGCGACGCCAAGGACAAGGCCGAGCGCATCCTCGAGGGCCTCGGCAGCCTGAAGATTGAGGACCTGGCCGGTGTCGCGGCATCCGAGGCCAAGAACCCCTGGGCCGAGGCCCGCGAGATGTGGGCTACTTTGCTGGACGACTTCCCATAAGGTGAGGATAGGCGAGGGTAGAAAGGTTAGACGGTAAACTGAAAGAGAGAGAGTGAAAGAAGCATTATACATACGAGGGCGTTAACGGAATCTTTGGTAGGGGGGCCGAACTGCATGGGCATGGGCATGAACACGGACGAAGCGGCGCATGAGGAAGGCAAAAACATTGTTTATGATACCCATTCTTAATACTAATGTTGTCACATATCAAAGGTGATAACGAAGTATAACCGCAACCATTCCACGTCGTAATTGAATATTGGATTTTTTTTTTTTATACTTTTCTTTTTGTACCCTCGGTTATGTTTACTCGCTATAACATCGTCATCATCACCCCCAATATCCACAACACGCAGCCACAGCAAGAAAGCATTGCTCTCCCCCATTTTCTATAACATCTGCCCATACACACGTATCACCATCATGTAAACGTCGTCTCATTATTTCTCACCGCCAAGTCATGGTTACCATCCCGCTTTTCAGATCTCTTATCAGCTCAAAGATAGCGAAGATCGAAACACGTAGGCGACACGGCTTTTGGCTCGTCGGCATTTGTGTTGATTTTGTCTTTGTTCTTTGCCTTTTCACATGACCGTGCAGGGGATGGGGATGCAGCAGCATTCGAACTCGCCGCAGTCGATGCACTTGGACTTGCCGCCCGCAGCCCCGCCCGGCTGGATGATCTTCTCGAAGGTCGACGACGCGGCGCTGCCGGGCCCGTTGTGGTTGACCGGGGAGGAGCAGTGAGAGGAGCCGCAGGCCATTTTTATGGTTTGTTTTCCTCTTCGTGTAAGTGGTGTGCTTTGGTGGTCGTGTTATTGCGAAATCTAGAGCGTGGAAATAGAATGTCAGTATCAGGTAGGTAGTAGAGAAGGCTATGCTGGCCGGGAAGGTTGTCGCGCAGGATGTGGAAATAGGAAGACTGGCGGTGTCGCGACAGGCGTATCGATAGGTAGGGCTGCCGTAGGCTGGGTTGACGGGTATATTCTGATATGTAGGTACTTACCGGGCAGTAACGTTCGTCTTGGAGTTTCCTACTCGTTCCAGGAAATGAGCGGTTTCTTTGGGTGGTAAGTCCAGAGATTTCAAGATGGAGTTGCAAGCGGTAAAGATGGACGGTCAGGAGGGCAAAAGTTGTAATTCCTTGGTTGTTGGCAAGGAAGAGTAAAGGGCTGGTCTAAGCTGCAGCGCTGCCAGGGAATTTATCAGTGTACTTACACCGAAGCTCGCCCTGTAGGGATAACCACTTATGTTTAAATCTAGGCCAATCAAATCCGGAAAAGTAAAACAAGCTGAAACTTGGCAGCTCAGCCCGGTTGCAGTCGTCATCGGCTTGTGGGAGAACACCTCCCGATGCATGGAGGCGTGGCGGTCGAGACAACCGTGGCTTAGCTGCCGATAAGGGAGTGAGTACTTTAGGTAGCACTGCCACCTCCAAACATACCTAGGTAAGGCTGTGGCAGTTTCTGTTAGTGGACCCGCTATAGGTATACATGGGACCATGGAACTGAGGTCTAGACGTTACTCGTCAGTTATACTTCACAGTGTTTAAGTTATGCTGTTTTAAACGGCATAAAAAGGATAAATATAAGTCGAGTTCTCTTTAATGATATAACATACATGAATTATTAAAAGGGAGAGCGATATTGAAATACTAATTGGAGCATTGGTCAGCACTGTGATCCTATTTAAGTATTACATATCGACCCAGAAGAGTTCAGGTTCAGTATTGTCAGACAAGCCCGAATAGTGCATCAAATGAGGTATTAACAAATATGTACCTAGGGTGAAGACGAAAGAAACGCGGTTGATATGCTAGGTCTATATAGACAACAAAAGGTAAATTTGATGAGAGGATGCATTTGCCTGTAACTTATTATTCTTACTCTTATAATTCCTCTAGATAGATGGCCTCCTTTCCAAAAACTGTCACTACCTATCTATCTTCTAATTACTACTAGCTCGATTGACCGATGCAATATGCAACTCTGTTGCCAGAGACCTAAAACGCCAAGCTCGAGGCTGGAGGGCCTAAGGAACGAGATACACAGTACCTTAGGTATATAAGGGTCGTATACGCCCCGAAGGTACTGGTGAGGTCTCTCTAGCGATTACTCTCATTCTAATGGTAACCCTACCTATACATCCGTCTTTTTCAGTCTGGTGTGTACTTGACTAGTTCTTCGACATCTGTTCCTAATTTAAATTAAAATAGTTAGTCTCATGCTTTATTTAGCTAAGGGTGAGCAAAATTCATATTTTGAAAGCATTCATGGTTTCTATGCTTTTATTTAATTTGTCCTTACCTTAGGTAAGTTGTGAAATATTTTGATTTTCCAATGGCAATGTATTCAGTGAATCAAGAGAGTGAATGAAATACGAGTATCCCAAGTAAGTTTGGGGGCATAAAATCCCACTAGTTCTGTAACATGAAGCCTCAACTAGTAGGTGATATCCAATTCTACTAATTGTACCTAAAGTCGTAGGTACCTATTGTTATAATTCTCATTCATGAGACTAGCCCTGGATGTCCACGAGTGTCCACAGACCATGCCGTGAGGGAAAAGAAATTTAGGAATCCAGATGCCATCCATCTCTTAGTATTCAACAATATCAATCTTGTCAGTCCACCTATTCATTTCTTGGTGGGTCATACTGTCCCGGGAAACCATCCTCTATCATGATGCACATTTTAATCCCTATTATGCGTGTCTTCAATATACTCGTCTTTGTCTTGGACGACATCGAAGGTATGCAGAAAACCGTCGTCCATGATTTCGGTGCTGTGGAACGAGTTCACGGATGTGTGGCATTTCTTGCAGACGATGTAGTTGGGGCAACCAGCACATTTGTAAACGAGCCCGTATATAGGCTAACATAATCACAATTTTGTCAGTCGGTTTCACTGTAGAGTAGGCAGTATAGTAGAGAGTCTGGGTTGTGTGGGAAAAGCTAGGGAGGCCATGATGAATAATCTGTGATGACGCGGGTAAAGAAACGAAAAAGCTTACGGTTATACAGATACAGCAGTCGAGCCGTGGTTCATGATAGATCCCATGGCCAACTGAGGATATTCCACTCTCAATACCCTGTTTGAGCATATTGACAACGTCCTCATCAGCCTTGCAGCGGCGCGCCAAATCAAGAGGCGTTAAAATTTCGGCGCCTTCCCCTTTGCCTATACGGCATTCTACAGATTTATCCGCACCGTTCTCGAGGAGAAGTTGGACCGTCGCCATATAATCCCCCTTTTCAGACTTCTTTTTCCAGCAGAAGGGTTTCCTAGCCGGCCGCGCCGCCCAGCATAAGGGCGTCCACCCATCGCTGTCGGTCACAGCTAGGCAATCTGACCGCGATTTTCTGTCGTCGCTTAACCTGGACAGGATGAGTTCCATGGCTTTGGCGTTACCGAACTGTGCCGCCCAATGGAGACAGTTCTTGCCCTCAACATCGGCAGCCATCAAGTCCCCGGTATAGTGCTCAAGAAATGCTTCGAGATTTCCCACACCGTTCATTGCGGCGAAGTGAATAGGGAGGCGACCGGACACCGGGTCGGCATCATCTGCGGATGCACCCTTTTCCAGCAGAAAACGAATCATGCTCGCTTCGGCCACAAAGCAGGCCGTCGAGATAGCATTATAGAACGTGCTTTTGACGGTCATCTGCACATCCGCACCATGCTCTACGAACGTTTTGACAATTTTATCAATTTTATAAAGGCCCCAGCATTCGAGTGCAAGCAGAAGTGCAATCAAAGGTGTTCCGTCTCTGATCGTAGGGACGTTCAGGTTGACGTCTGCGCCACAATCGAGGAGGTAGTTGATCTGGTGTGCGTCAGTGGACCGACATAATATGTGAATGGGACCACCGAGGAAACGGGATGCGAGATTGATCTGAGTTTCTGGCCGGGAGGTGAGGGCAGAAATCCACTCTTTCCCACTGTTTTTATCTACGACGTTGATCAATGGAGTACAACCTCGTGAATCTTGGGCGTTGACATTAGCGCCGGTTTTAATGAGAAACTGTAACCATTCAAGGCTAAACGAATTACTTGCTGCTAGGAGAGCTGTTTCGTTTTCGCTGTTGCGAACTTCGAGGTCAGCCGGCTTTAGATGCTTGAGAAGGGATTTAAGAAAATCGGCTTCGTCCCTTGGTAATTCATCTAGAATGTAACGCTTCCTCCAGTGTCCCTGGAGCCAGAACCAGGCGCGAAGAAATGATTTGTCAACGGCCTGGTAAATCGGTGCCCATCCTTTAGCGCCATCGCCATCCTTGTTGACTTTATATTCAATGAGAATCTTCAATATGTCAAGCTTCTGCTGAGCAGCGGCCAGATCAAAAACCTTTCGTTGTTCGAAGTCAAACTTGTGAGGATCAGCACCGGCATCGAGAAGCATTTTTACTATTAAGACCGAGCCGTCAAGAGTCCCCTGTGTTCTCGGATCAGGCGGTGGATTCCTGGTTGTCTTGTCATATAATGCCATGTGTAGGGGTGTCTGCTCGGCCTTACCGGCCGTGATGTCTACCGTTGGTTTCCGCTTGAGGAGTTCCTGGACCACCGCTGTATTCTTCACCTGGACAGCAAAATGCAAAGCGGTGAAATTATTCTTATCTTGGGCATTGATATTCGCTCCCCGTAGTAGTAGCCATTCTACCATCGCCGGCTGCCCTGCTTTGCATGCTTTCATAAGAGCGGTAGCATCGTCCGCGGCCTTAATTGTCAGGCTGAGGGGTGGGTCATTGTTAACCAACAAATCGCATATCCTCAGTGTGCTAACGGTATTATTAGATGAGCCAGCAAGCTTGTGTATCAATGGTGGCCGCAGGTCCTGGTGGTTAGGGTTGCCACCATACCGGAGTAGATGGCGGACACACTGGACACTCGGCAACGAGATGGCGGCAATCGACAAGGGGGTATCCTCGTGGGATGGGCTTGTGATGTTTGGGCTTGCGCCATATCTCAAAAGGGCTTCTGTAATTTTTGGATATCCTTTCGCGCATGCTTCTGCGAGTAGAGTCTGCTTGTCAATGCTGCCCTCGAGCTCTTTCGGGACGTAACCAAGATCGAGAAGGGCTGTGACGAATTTCCAATTCCCTAAGCTTGACGAAATACGTAGTAGATGCTCTGGGTATTTCAATTCTCTGCTGTATTCCTGCATCACCTCGACATGTCCTTGCAAAGCGGTGACAGAAACACAGTCAAACTTCTCCAGCATAAGTACATCCGTTTTTGCTTTGTGGTGTAGGAGGACCCTAACCGTGGCAGTGTGACCTAGGTAAGTTGCCATAGAGAGAGGGGAGGCAAAGTATCTAGTGAGTAAGGGATCTTTCATGTCCTCGGGTTCCGGCCTTGCGCCATTTCTCAGCATCATGTCTACCAAACGGTCCATATTGAGCCACGTTGCTGCCCAGATCGCGGAACCAAGCCAAGGAGACTGATTAGGAGCGTTTCCATACGACGATAATCCAGACAATAATCTGATTATAGAATGACTAGCAGCCTTCCTTTCAGATAACAGTATAGATAGTATTTCCAGCGCCATTCTCTCGTTATTGACCTTGATTACTTCAAGGAACATTTCTTCGAGAACAGAATCCTGACCTCCGGCATCTTTAATGTAGTGTACGGGGATCATTTTCTCGTTGTTATTTTGGACATCTTCCTGAAATATAATGCCGAGAGTCGCCAATACTGGAAGAGCTAATTTAGGAGGTATCGACGTCTGGGATACAGAGTTGCTCACGGCCCAATATGCCTTTGCCCATAGCGTAAGACCCCCTCCTTCAGGTTTCTCGAGGAAGGGACGAAGTGCCTCTCTGCAAAAGTGAACAGAGCACTTGGATAGATGGTATTGCAAGGCCTGAGTCAGGTACATTGTTAGTTCGTGGGACTTTGGGGTAATGAGAGGTCGATCATCGCCTATTTCCCTAATCTCATTGTGCCTCCGCAAAAGGGATTCAAGGTCATGTTGTATGCTATCATGGGCGAATTGCGCCAAACAGAGCTTCACCATGGATTGATGTACGGTTTGTCTTGCATGATTCCATAGGTACTGATCAGATCCTGTATCCTATCTGAAAAGGTCTTGGATTTCGTTCTTGATGGTCACGTGGCCATAGGGGAAATCAGCCATTCCACGGAGCCAAGACGCCAACTGGTGCGATGTTGTCGTCCAAGAAGGATTAATATCTTCAGGTGACTCAGAGAGATGAACGTCTTTTTGAAAGAATCCCAGAATGTGAGGGTCTTCGACTCCTATTTGCTGTTTACGGAAGATATGAAGAATAGAAGTAAGTAGTTCCATGCTCAAGGGGCGGAGACCGTAGAGAGAGCAACCGAGAATCAAGCATAGTTCCTCTTCGTCATCTGCAATGGATCTGAGAAACTTGTCTAGAACATCCAATGAAGTATGACTAGAGCTTCCAAGAAGGTCCGAAAAGTGAGTCACCGACTCGTCTGACGAATTGTCGGACCAGCCTGTATGGTTTCGAATAAGATCGATAATCACTTTAGAACTAGTTCTATCCATCAGTTCTAGCTTCTTTTGACTCCCACTCAAATTTAAGAGCGACAAGGAGTCAGTGACAGCACGTAGGCTATTTTCATCTTCGATTTTGAATTCTGGATCGTTGTCCTTCTTAGATGCCTTTGTGGCCTCCTGTATTGCATCGGAGTCGCGTTCGCCCATGTCGATACTCGGCCACGCACTCAGCTCGTCCAGTAGGCTACCAGACACTCGTGATGTAACCAGGATCCTGAGTGGTTGCTCAGTCCTCTCCGATAGTTTCTTAAAGTAGTCGAGAAACAGTTCCCGACTCTGCTGACTGCATTCATCTAGATCATGTAGCAGAATCAATGTAGATGGTTCAGATATGAATCTCCTTAAAGACTCGAGAGCATCGAGGCAAGATTCTGCCGTCCATTCAACCTTGAATAGAAACTGATCATGAAGAATATCAGACCATCCAATATTGTCTAGAAGCTGGTGTTGATGAATTTTATCCTTGTCATTCTTGTCATTCTCGTTATCGAGAGCCCAGTCGACATGACCGGCAAATGCTTGAGCAAAGAAGGAGGCCAGCATATCCTGAATAGAGTCACGGTCGGGCTCGGCCGCGTTGAATGTGAACGAGAACACATTTGGAAAGTGTATACCTTGCTTTTGCTGCTCCTCTTTCCACGAGAGGAAGATTTGATCTGCTGCATCATGGGACTCGTAACTGGAAGTTCCGTAGAGGTATAGAATTTGTGGACTCATGACATCTACCCATTCTTGGTATGCTGGGGCTCTTAGGACTGAGACTGGGAGTGATCCGGGATCCTTGGCAGGCAACTGTCTATGTGGCGATGCCAAGGACAGGAGAAGTCTCTCTGTAGGCTTCCATTCCTTTCTAGGAATCCAACCTAAGATCTGAATTAGTCCTAAATAGGGGAATTTCCGCATTGGAACATACGCATATGCCTATGTGACACATAGCTCTCCAGCTGGAAACTAGTGATATGGAAAAACTCCCTCCAGGCGTATTCTCCTTTCGGCATAGCCTTTCCGCGTTGCTCTTGAATCGCTGGTTCTGATGCTATTCCTAGAGTTGCGGTGAAGAAATCAAGTTCCTGCGTGAGTATGAGTCTTTCTGTATGTTCAAGTAAGCCAGAAACTGTCTTACTAAGTGTATATGTCCGTCGCCCTCTGGATTTGCATAAAGACTTATAACTCGAGATCGCAGACTGATCTTAGAGGCAATAAACAAATCGGTTGTCTCTAGGATAGAGTTGGCCAGGCTTCGAACAGAAGTCGAAGTGAGAAGATGGGCCCATTGTTCCTTCTTGTACTTGTCGAAGAGTGCATAAACTTTTGATTCCAATGTTTGTATATCGGTGCTACGTTGGGGGCATCCGGAGAATAACTTGAAGATATAATTGGTTAGATACACAAAGTATTGATATAGGAACTTATAGGCAAAAGAAATGATGTGAGGCTATTTTCTATAAAAGATCCGTCCTTTGTACGATATATAAACACATTTAACTTACTACTAGAGAGGTATTAAAGAAGGCCCGAGAGAAGTTGGGTTCGGTCTCAGAAGTAGCTGCAAGTGAAAGTGCCTATTCATACTTATCAATAATAAACAGATACTGAAGTGGGACGGCATATAATAGGATACCTTTTTAACTATTAAAGAACCGAGACCGTAGGCAACAAAGATGACGGATCGATTGGATTCCTATACCGAGCATTAGCATGAGAATTATCATACATCTCAAATCCAGGCTAATGCGCTGACCAAAAGGCAGTTGTCATTGTGATCCTTGAGGCCTTTCAACAATAACATCGCCTGTATCCGGATAGATTCCTCGAGGTTCCCAAGTAACAAGCTGGCTGGTTGGAAATAAAATATAGTCTCCTTCCGTCTCGTGATGTGTCTCGGAATCAATGGCTTAAAATCGTAAAAACCCGGACCGGGACCGCTAGGTGTTACATGAAACACGCTATGATGGTTGGTTTTAGCAAGGGTGCTATACTGGATATAATGTCAAGAGGCAACTGTTTGTTTGTGTAGATGGGAACTTTGAAAGAAGTGTCTTGGACTTACGCGACACATGGTTTTTCCCTCTCCCCGGGGATCCAGTTTGGAAGTTCATCAACTTTCCAAGAGAAAAACGGATCGATAGAATCCATTCTAGCCCTCTTGTAGGCCGATTCATCAAATACTTTCGCCAAGGCTTCACCTTTTCTGGCCGATGACCCCTGTTTGTTGGTTAGATCTTATAAAACTGTCAACAGCAAGAACTTTGTTATAGTGCTTACCTCCGAACTCGAAGTTTGATGCGAAGCCATAGAAAGCTAGCCAGATAGGCAGATTGGATTTTTGTGGTTGATTTGGCTGATATCTTGTCCTTCAACGGTGGCGCCTGAGTACCGCGGCGGGACCAGACCGTCGTGATCGAGACGAGGATAGCTGTACAGGCTGGAGAATATCCAAAGGTTAGAAGAAATCAATAGCTTTTAGTTTCGGAATGTTACTAGTCTAGAGCTAAGGGTGTCCGAGGGCGTCGGTAGACGTGAAGGCAGTATTTAAATACAGATTAAGTCACTCAAACTAATGGTAAGCGGTTTGGAAAGCAGAAAAGTGCGAGCCCCTTTCATCATGCGGGTATAGTCATAGGTGGTACAACAGAGGTAGCACAGAAATCACACCTGTAGTTTGCTTCTCTTCCATGATTATCGCACACAGTCACAATTAAAATGCACAATCCCCCTCCCTTGACAAAATGGATGGGGGTAGTACGGAGAAGAGTAACATGTCGACTGAGGTAAACTCCCTGCTACCTAGATACCTAATCGACAAGGTAATATCGATATGCATAGTTAGTTTCGCTACGCAAGCCCAATATTTCAGATATGCCTCTTTCCATATCTAATATCATCTACCTATTCCATGACCGATCTCAACACTATGGAAATTATTGACGACTAAGTCGTAAAAATACATGAATAACACTTCGGGCGGTGAAATTTGCTTGGACCTCTAAGGCATTTCTCATACAAGTTTGAATTGCAATGAAATAGTTATTCTGGTGATAAATATTGTAATTTATTCCAGAAGCTCAGTATTCTCACACGAAGGAACGGCGCATCAGAACCAATACCGGTGACACTAATAGCTCTACACATATCTAGCATTGACCTTAGCCTTATTTGTGTCTAGAATCGAAGAAGATCCCTACAATTCATACAAGCTGCAGCTGCATCGTTAGGCGGTCATTCATGGGCAGATTGGTAACACCATTTCGGACTTGGGTACTCTTCACACCGATGATGCCTAGGGCTTAATTCATTCCTTGCATTGATAAAAAGTCCCATTTCAATTCACAAGTTAGATCGTCACTTTATTCTCGAGAATTAGTGTAGTGGGAACTATGTGGTGTGATACGTAAATCTACAAGTGCTGATAAGTAAAGCCTGAATGGAATGAAGGTTTCTAGGCTTCAGTGTTGTACCTTTCACGAAACTTCAAGGTGTCTATCAAAACATCAGTACCATCGAAAGACAGGCGAGTTGTACATAAATGGCAGTGCTCATAAATATCTGATAGCATAGGTTGAGTTCAGGGCAAAGAAGTATCTGTATTCTTCAATCTACTTTTCTCGAGAATCTACAAATCACCGTCGATTTCAACTCTTTGTTCCAGTCTCCGAGTGACTGACTCGTAATAACATGTGACAGGCCTTACCCACTAAGCAGGTTCATTTTAAAGCATCATTACTATACGAGCAGCAAACTAAATGTATTACCAAGCCCTTGGGTCGGAAATCCCTGCCACGGTTCCCGACACCATCATCACGGACAAGTACAGCTTGTTTTCGGCACTCATGGCTCCTAGAAGCCTCATGTATCTCATAGTTACTCAGGGCCTGTGTGACAGGGAAGAAAAATAGCTCAACTCCTGCATCTAATCGATGGAAACGGGCTGCTTGGACGCGTCTGGGAGCCGCAATAATAGGGTAACCTTGAAACACATGGTAGTAGCCAGAGCCGCAGATGACGGAAAATAAGCATCAATATGACCTCGATGTCTTAGATAACACTTACCGTCATCCACACCGGTCGTGGCATTGCTTTCTTTGGCATGTGAAAGGTTGCAATATGCTTACACGCGTTATTTCAGCCGCATTCCAATTAGTATGCCACGTACACACATCTGCCCTATGTAGACGCTACTATAGATATACTAATTTTCCCTCGCGCTGCCCGGCTGAGTTTTCAATTCTGGCCTCATTGAAGAGCTCCCTTGCGCGACCAGGGATTTGACACTTATCATGTCGTCGTCATCTGCCCTACCAAGCCCATGCCACATCTTATTGTGCGATGAGTGACAGGGATTTGTGGTTTGGCTCCAACTCAGAAACCGGGCGTTGATTTTACGCCCCTTATCGTATTACAAGGTTGTTCAGGTCACGTGCAGAGGATACTAAAAGTAATCCTTGCATGTGAGACTTTTTGTCATTACGCAGGCAGCTAAAGTTACAGGGGAGTCATCTTCATGATTTAGGTCCAGCACTCGAACCAACTTTGCTTATTCTCGGTGATTCATTGCTTGATGATACTTGTATCACTGGTCTTTGGACTTGCGGGAATTCACTCATTTTCATCATGGTTCTCGATATCAAGCCCAAAAATTGGTATCGCGATGACTATCTCATCTCAACTGAGCCGCAGCTCATCCAAGTCGACACGGTCAATGCGGCGTTAGGTTCGGACCTGATGTGGTGGGCGCAGGGCCTACCACGAGAGACAATGAAGAAAGCCTTAAACAATTCCCTTTGTTTTGGGCTGTATTTGCTCCCCAAGTCCACCGCACAGATCGCCGGTAATTGAAGCCCATATCCGAAGCATCGTGTAGTGAGTGTCAAACGAGCCGTGCTAATGGTCTCAGGCCAGGGAAGCCCTACTCAGATTGGGCTCGTGAGGGTCGTCACGGATGATGTAACTTTTGCATACCTCACCGATGTCTACGTCCTTCCGGAACACCAGGGCAAAGGTCTCGGTCGCTGGATGATGGAATGCCTCGACGAGGTCATCAAGGGTTGGACGCATTTACGACGCTTCATGTTTTTGACCTCAGATGCGATGGAGCTGTATCGCAAGACACTCGGCGCTAAGGCCTGGGATGAATGCGACACGAAAGGAATTGTTATTGGTTTGGTAGAAGGCCCTGCTGCTCAGCATCCACAGCACTCGTAGATTCACTCGTAGATTACCCAATAAATCTCCCAGGCCTAAATCACGCCTTGGTTGTCGTTTTTCCATACGCACCACCGTGAGCCTTTCTTAGTTCTATCGCGCGTTTATAAGGTGGTGCAGTCGGAGGTTGGATGGGATCGAGAGATATGTGGCCAGGTGGAAGTTTATATGATGCGTCCGAATCGAATGCGGAGAGATCACCGCAAGCTATGAATGGTGCGATCCATCTGATATCTTGTTCACGTTTTCGACGATGATCCTCTAGCTGGATCTCGGTAATATCATGCTCATCGATTACCTGGATAGGTTGCAGCGTGCTATCCCAGGCCCCAGTTCCCGGATTTTGGAGCACTGTAGGTGCGCTAATCGGATGGCTCTTGAAATTCTGCTCTGTCATGTTGGATAGCCGGAAACCGACACCTAATGGCTCCTCGAGGCTTGCTGAGAATCCTTTAGGAGGCTGGAAGTTTAAGCATACTATGAAGGCCTCGACACTGCTTGCCCGTGATGACCTTGGCTTCGCAACGTGTACCCGTTCAAAGAAGATCTTGAGTTGCGCGTAGAGCACATCCACATTCTTGCCTCTGAAGATCTTGGCTACGAACTTGCCGCCAGGTTTTAGCACGCAGAGGGCCAAGTTGAGGGCAGCGAATAGGAGCTGCGACTGCACGTAGATGTCGAGATCGTGCAAACCTGTCACATCTGGAGCGCCGTCACTGAGAACTAAGTCCACAGGGTGAGCGGCCTGCTGACTCATGGTTTTAGCATCGTAATCGGGATCCAACGCTTTCAGGAGTAATGGCACGGTGGCAGGATGAGTGATATCTGCCCGGAGAGTGACAATTCCTGGCAGAGGACTGATCGGCTGTAAATCGATAGAAACAATTTTGACATCTTTCCGGGGTCTTAGTTCACCAGCAGATTCAGTTACTGCTGGTAGTTCATCGGGTTGGTCAGAGCCAAAGAGGCCGAGCATCTGTTGACGAAACCTGGATTCTCGATCTTGCCATGCGGCTCGGCCAAACTTCTCGCCCTTGATCAATACTCGCGAGAGCACTTGAGACCAGCTGCCAGGTGCAGCACATAAATCGACGACTCTGGTGACATTGGCAAATAAATCGAATTCTGGCATTTTAATTAGTACTTAATCGTGAATTGCTTTACCTTGGTTCATGCTGGTTAGTTTAAAAAGGGGGATGAGGGAGGGGGAAGGGGAAGGCAACCTTCGTCGAGTTGCAAAAGTTTGAAGGCACTTCTTGCTCTCCAACCTTGCTCTTTGGCAAGTCTATAATATGCGTCGCGCTTATCCTTAGAAGATTTACCCATATCGATCGTCTGTACTTGTGAAAAGAATGGAGCAGGATTGGAAATGGAAATGGAAATGGCATCAATTTTTGCGGCCGATTAAAGACTGCTGTCTCCCAGCTGGCAGAGTTGGTAGAGCTGTCAGAGCTGCAGGGCTAAGTTTAAAGTGTGGTCTGTGCATGTGGAGATTAGTGGGTCTTTGCCGATCGTCTGGAAATTCTTTCCTTTTGGCTTTTCGCATTTCTGCAGCATCCCAGAATCCACATCAACAGCTTTATACGATTTTGTGCCATACGAATTGTAACGATGAACCGGTCTAAGAAGCGGAAAGCGACCACAGATGCGCCCACAGAGCCACACAAAAAGTCGAAGGTCCCAAAACTCCCCGGAATATCGAAGAAGGCTAGGCGATCGATAGGTGTTGATTCTCTACGATGGCGCAAGGCGAAACTCCCCGACATGCACAACGACGCCGAAGGTTTCTACGGACTGGAGGAGGTCGACGACGTTGAAGTTCTCCGGAACGCCGATAGTACCATTGAATTTGTATGGTCCCGGGCGTCAACCTCCCTTTTTATCCCCCTCTATTGACAACCGATAGAGAATAGTTGATACACCTACCGATGCTGGCGACGAGTCGCAAAGCCAGAGCGATGAATTCGAAGGATTCGACGATGAGCCATCTGCACTAAATACCTCAGAAAATACAAAGTATACGGAGTCAATAGAGTCTATGGATTTCATCGATTCGAATGATAAGAACGCCAAGGACAAGGACAAGGACAAGGACAAAAATACACAAAAAGAGAAGAAAAAGAACAAGCACGCCAAGAAGAAGGAAGACGCCGAACTCGAAGCCAATGTCTTTACAGCCCTGGATGTTGTAGATGAGTCACAGGACGAGATTGACGTGTCTGCATGGGTTCCCCTGGGTTTATCGCCTAACATCCTTTCGTCCCTGGCCAAATTGAAATTCCCCAAGCCTACTCCGATACAAGAAGTAGCCATACCTCAGATTCTAGCTGGTCACGATGTTATTGGCAAGGCATCAACTGGTTCTGGCAAGACTTTGGCATTCGCGATTCCAATTGTCGAGAAGTGGCTGGATTCATCAGAGGGGCCTGATTCCCAATCAGCGTCCAAGACTCCACTTGCTTTGATCCTCTCACCAACGAGAGAACTTGCTCACCAGCTTACGGATCACATAAAAGATCTATGTTCTGGCCTGCCAAACTCCCCTTACGTATGCTCTATCACGGGTGGCTTATCCGTGCAGAAACAGCAACGTCAATTGGCAAAGGCCGACATTGTGGTTGGGACGCCCGGTCGACTGTGGGAAGTCTTGAGTTCGAGCTCCGAGTTAACGGCCACCTTTAAGAGAATTGGATATCTGGTCGTCGATGAGGCCGACAGGCTCCTTACAGAGGGCCACTTCAAGGAAGCTACCGATATACTGAGTGCTCTAGACCGGTATGAAGCAGATGAAGACGATGAAGAGACGGCCCCCTCACCCAGGCAAACCCTTGTCTTCTCAGCCACATTCCATAAGGGCCTCCAGCAAAAGCTCGCTGGTAAGGGCAAGTATGACTTAATGAGCCAGGACGATTCGATGGAGTATCTCCTCAAGAAGCTCAATTTCCGGGAAGAGAAGCCAAAGTTCATTGACGTAAACCCGGTATCTCAAATGGCAGAGGGGCTAAAAGAGGGATTGGTGGAATGTGGTGCTGTGGAAAAGGTGAGAAGCCCAGTCTCGTTTAAGCTGTCAGGCTAACCACCCCTAGGATCTATATCTTTATGCTCTTCTGCTGCTATGTCCAAATGTACGGACGCTCGTCTTTACTAATTCCATAAGTTCTGCTCGACGTATTGCCCCTTTGCTTCAAAACTTGAATTTAGCCGCCCACCCCTTACATTCTCAAATGCCCCAAAAGGCACGATTACGATCCATTGAACGATTCACTAGCACCTCCAGGGAAGATTCATCTATACTCATCGCTACGGATGTTGCTGCTCGAGGTCTTGATATTCCTAATGTCGATCTCGTAGTCCACTATCACGTTCCACGAGCGGCGGATGCTTACGTGCACCGGTCTGGTCGTACTGCACGTGCGGACAAGACCGGGTTAAGTATCCTTCTTTGCGCACCCGAAGAGGTGACACCAACACGCCGTCTTATTGCCAAAGTGCACTCAGAAAGCAAGAAATTTAGCAAGAATTTCTTTGTGCAGACGTTGGTCATGGACCACAAACTAGTCGGTCGGCTAAAACCCCGCATCACGCTGGCGAAGAAGATTGCGGACGCGGGGCTCGCCAAGGAAAAGGGAAACAAGGAGGATGACTGGATGCGAAATGCGGCCGAGGAGCTCGGCGTCGAGTATGATAGCGACGAAATGCAGAGTGTTGGGAAATGGGGAGGTCGCGGCGGCGGCCGGAAGCAGAAACAGCAAGAAGCAAGAGCCATAACGAAGGCCGAACTGGGCGCGATGCGTGCTGAGCTCCGAGACTTACTCTCGAAACGCGTTAATGCCGGTGTTAGCGAGAAATACATAGCCACCGGCATGGTTGACATGGATGAACTTATCAGGGGTGCCAAGGGCGACTTCATTGGCAGGGTCCATGGGCTAGATATAGGCAGCTTATAGTAGTATAAGAAATCCTGAGATCCTGAAGAGTATGATGGATTGTCTCTTCCACGATTTGATCAGCCTAGTATCTGGGCGGGTATCAGTGCTACAGCCGATTTAGCTCTCACCCTCTTTAGTCTGGTTACCTTATGACATTGAAATGTTACTTCATCGGGCGCCTCATTGGAAACTCAGTCCGGGTATAACATGAATATGAGACCGCTCTCAGTTATATTGCAATCCTGGCCGGAAACACTCAGTCAAGTTGTATGTCTCTGCGAGAAGCCGGCGTGTGCGAGTGTACCATGTGAAGGTGGTGCGCCCCTTACGACCTCTCCTCATCCGATTTCTCTCCTATCGAAGCCACAAACCTCCTATGTTCTCTACAATAAGCTCGGAAGCCTTCCGTAGCAGAACACAGAACTCTGGTTTTCACACAAGCCGTTCCCGACAGAAAAGTAAACTCACCTACCTACATAGGTTAGCATACACGATTATGACTGATATCAGTAGTAGCGGCACCGGCGATCGGCTTGTTCACACCACGATGTATTCACGCGTCAACGGCACCCTAGTCCCCGCGGAGACCGTCTTCGGGTTCTCCGACCCCGCCGGCGGCTTCATACCCGTCCGCACGGGACCCCCGACCGTGTGGGTGCGTTCCTCTTCTCACGTCTCGCCTGTTACTGCTGCCTCCGTAACCGCAACCGCAGCCGCAATCGGAAATATCAACTCCACCTCCATCAGCACCGGCCCGAGCGACGCCCCCGTCCCGGTCCCGCTCGTCGCCGGCTCGCTGGCATTCGCCGGGCTGCTCCTCGCGGGGCTGACTGCACTCGGCGTGGTGTACTGCCGACGGAGGACGCTGGCGGCGAGACGGGCCATTGAGGCGTGCGGGAAACAGGGAGGCGGGGAGGCGGGGAGGCGGGGCTGAAGGAAAGATGGGCGGTTAGGCGATATCGTGATGTTGGAGCTGGACCATGATGGATCGCAGTTTTAACAAGGTGAATGGGATAACCGGCGAAGGGGCTTCTTCTCGGACTATCTAGAAATGGCCAGGTCGTGATTTAATATCGTTGTTAGTAATTATTGGCCTCTATAGGGTCGGATTTCGAGGAAGAGGATGAGCAGTTATAACCAGGCCCTTGGGTGTAGCTTAGATGAAACCTCCTATGACGGCGACTCGGTATTTTAAGGCCAGGCTCGGTAGTGTACTCGCGAATACATGCAGTTCTAGTGATAATGGGCAAGTAGTTATTTAGCATGTATCTAGTATAGGTCACAAGTCTACTATGCGTAGACTTCCTGTTCTTCAAATCGATATCAAATACCGGCCTTCCAATCCTTAGGCCAGGAATACTGACTCGTATCCATGGCTCAAGGCTCTTCTCAGACTCAACCTATTAGCTGATATATGCGCGCCGGCTGCTAAGTAATTAACTTCACCTTGACTCTATTAGTAATGATCTACATATAGTCAGCTCAGGGATTTGAAATTATTATAATGTTCACCTAGAAGTAGCCTATAATCATCAAGTTGACTCTCTTACACTATTAACCCTCGAGGCTCCGCTTTTCTAAACGAGTTATTAATATGGTCTTGAAACAAAACAGAACACGAATATACTAATTATATCACAGCAGCGTACCATCCTATTATATAACTCACCCATTGAGGACTAGTTCGATATGCGTCTACGAAGTAAACTTCGCCCTCGCAGCTACCTAGTGTATATTAAACTATAGTTTGACTTTGGATTGTATATTTTACGTTAAGTGGAATTGACTAAAACAATGCCTTCTATTTATTATACACTTTCAGGCGAACTCTGCTGACATTGACCGTATACATAAACCTAATTAAGCTCCGTACTGAGACCGTGTTTCAACGGAACATCACTGGCCGTTGTAATTAATGATATATATTGTCTGTGATCTGCCAAGAGAGAGAATGTTAAGTGGAAGGGCATTCATCACCTTAAAAGGTTGGCGTGTTCTCAACTTCATATTCAGCTAGCAATAAGGTTCAAGTCTCCGGGCTTCGGAATGCTACCCTGAAAAATATACACATATTGATTTTACTCTTCTCGTAATACAAAGACCCTTTCCCCCAACATAATATCCTTGTCTGCCTGTTATTTTCGTCGTAAGCAAATTTTTTTTTTTTACTGTGGGGTTCCAATCCTTCAAGCTACTTCACCAAGATGTCTCCGACTATCAAATAAAGCTATAGACAATATGCGACCCTGGGAATAGAATTTGTCGATTTAGTTTAGCGGAGGGATTAGCAATAGGCATGTCTTGGCTTCTCAATTGTTAACGCCCTGGTTTCCTAAAGTGTCAACAATACCCCGGCCGCCGCCCTTAAACGTATGCAAACAGATCCTTACGCCGCAAGGTATCATCCGCGTATTTGACGATGCATGAGTCGATTGGCAATGCTACCTGAGAGCCGCAGAGAGCATCCTAGCAGTTTTACCAGAAACGGATAGGCAATATTGTGTAAGCGAAACCAGTTCAGCTTCGAAACTTATTACCCGGCCATGTGTGCCCACAACAATAACACCGGAAATTAACTTAATGCCATATCAGCCTGGCTCCGAAGCCTTTTTCATTCGGTCGACAACACGATTATAACAAAACAGATCATTACATAACACTAGTCATGCATTCCAGGCGGTGAAGTTCAAGCCAATTAAAGTACAACTCCGTATAGGCTTTTATCTCATTAGTAACATATTACACTTTTGATAGCAACGTTGTTGAAGACACAGCTTTCCCCATGTAGTCGTGAATCCATCTTATACATCGATCTCGGGCTTTTTCTCACACGCCAGCGGTGAGAGCTTCTCTCGTAGTTTTTGCTCGTCGTCCAGGGCGGCCCGTTCGCACTTCGCGATTAGATATTGTTCTTCTTCCGTCAGCTCGTCTCCGCCTTCGTACCGCTGTTCTCCGCCGATAGAGCTGTAGAATAGCACACCGCAGGCACTCAGCTGCCACACAAATGCCCAGATGGATGCATAAGCCGCGGGCCCGTAGCTCGTCGAATCCGGCACGCTGCCCACGTCTCCACCTCGGCGGATCCGTGCCGCGAAGTTGAACTCCATGATGAATGGGACGGTGGAAATGAGCAGTGTCACCAAGCTCATCACCAACACGATGAGGTAGCTGCTAGCCTTCGGTCGGAAGTAAATGATTGGGTAGGCTAGCAAGGTCAAGATGCAGAGGGCTAAGGCGACGGGACGCAGTAGGCTTATCGGCAGTGTCATGAACAGAGACGGCGAGGTGGCGTCGGAGTCGGTCGTCGAGCTTGATAAGGCGTCCCCTACTCTTTGGAGTAGGTCTGTCGTGTCATAGCCTATCTGAGACTGAGAACATTGCGCTCGCCACAAAAATGAATTTCTAATTATTAATGAGTATGTGCACCATCACATTTATCAAAGCGTCACTAGGTAGGAAGCACTCACGGGACGAGATTGGCACTGGTCACGCAGTAGCCGAAGGTGCCAAACCAGACCGTCGCCGGGGTATCCTCTAGACCGGAAGTGCCGTACTCGGCCTTGAGCAAGTAGACAAGAGGCGTCGGCGGCATCAAGGTGATGGTGAGCAGACATGCCGCAGCCCCAAGGAGAAGGGGTGCGATATGCTCAGTGCTCAACCGCGGAGTCTTAAACATCTTGACTAGGATGTCGGACGATTTGAATTAGGTCTCGAAGTAGAGAGTATCGCCTAATAAGGTCTCTCCAAGCCTAGAAGAAAGAAACCTACTAGGAGAGGGGGGAAACGAGGGAAAAGACACACGGGCTCACTGACTTTATTAATACTATGATGTAGAATATTCTCCCTATCTTCTCCTCTACGGAATATTAAAAACTGACCTGTTTCGTTGAAGGGTCATGTTGGTGAAACAATGCGTTAGCGTAGTGATCTGCAGTCACCAGAGTCAGAGCGCCGAGGGTGTCATTGGCCGCGGAGCTACGCAGTCGGTACGCGTGTGGATTCCCAGAAACCTGGATCGCCAGGGTAGAAATCCGTATGCAGCCCTGGCTCTTTAGTGTGTGTAGGCTTAACATAAGTAGATACATCTTTACATACATATGTACGTACATATAGGCATTCGTAGGGTGTTCTTCCGAACCTTCTACGGGTCCATGGGAAAGCCCTCTTATAGTCGTACGTGCCACCCCGGTTTAGGGAGATTGGTCCAATCACAATGTATGTATGCTATATATGCACTATGCCCAGGCCGCAAGTCCCCGTATCAACACGCGACCTTACCTACCTACCTTATTTGATCTCGCCATGAGCACATGAGTATTCCACCGGGACCTTATTGATCCCCAGCGGCAGAATTCTCCATGGAAAATCCCATATCCAGACTTTTTCAGACTATAATTCCTTTGTGGTCCTTCCCGTTGTCTAGAACGCGGGGAAGTTTTCATAGTCGGGCCATCTCGGTTTGCTTAGAAAAAGGGGGATTTAGCTTTGTGGAGCACCGTGTCGCAGACAAGGGCTCGCTATTGACAAGAACGAAAAGCAAGCCTTAGTGCTTAGCTGCCAGCAGGGGGTCTATAGAATGTCGGGACAGATCCGGGAAGACTTATAATCACTCGGCTGGTCTGTAACAATTTTCCGGCCACTTTCATTGGTGACATCGTGTGCCCCCAGGGGAACTTCCCGGCCAACTTGTCAGCCCATTATACAGCTCATTAAAGGGTCTTTGCCAATACCTATTCTAGTTTAGTTTACCTTTGTTTTGCCAAGGCCTGGGCGGTCTACAGGCAGGCAATGTGATAATGAATCCTTCGAACGAGTTTCTGCTTGGTACCAGTGAAAGTCTGAACTGTAAAATCCTGTGCCTAGAATGAGATGAAAAGGCGTAACTGAACTTCGCTGGGGGTAACATTATGCGGCTTTATTTCCCAGTAGTGCTGACAGCAAGCGGGGAATCTTATCTAGGTACACTGTCAGGTACGCTGTCAGGTACGGTCAAGCCACTTTCGAATAGCATGAACACTTTTCATTGCTATGCCGCTCCCTACGTGTGTGCATAGGCGGTATGCAAGGAGGTGGCGTAGCTCGGACCAATACCCGCTTGCTATCTCTACCTATCGGCTTGAATATTTTCAACAGCAGAGATGATTACTTATAGCTGAAAACGCGAGATCAACTATTGTCACATTCTACGTTTGATAGTTGGATAGTCTCTTCATTACCTAACGCGCAAGTCCATGAAGAGGAACACAGGTTCTGCGCATATGACTGTCGGCCCAAGCTAGTAAAGGGGAAGGGTGTAAGGGTTTACCAAGTGTATGTGATCACACTTCAGCGCCTCATACATACGAACAACCGTGCAAGGATGAGTCTATCCTCAAACTTATCGACGCGGGGTTAGTATCTAAGGGCATTGGAAGTCCTCGCGTGCGCTCGGATATCATGTGAGCCATTCAGCGTCGTCCAAAGACGCCGAGCGGGCGGATGGAATAGAGCCACCAACAACACATATCTAGCGTTGCAACGCCTACGATAGCTAGCCGTGATAAAGAGACGAGACTATAAACCGTAGCGCAATAATTCGGGCCTAGACCCGGGTGTCGCCATCGGGCACGAGGAATCACAATCTACATAGGCAACGGACATTCGGACTTTTAGGCAAGGCCATGATAGAGGGGTGTGTTGAAACGATTGGCGCTACAGTTTTGTTTGCTGGTTGATGCTATCTATCGCCTCATATAGGTATCTAAGACATAGAATAGGCATAATCCTTTGAAATGCTAGGAACAAATTCATGACCAGCACGCTTCCGTGGAAAGACACATATATGGACGGGCCGAGTGATTTTTTTCTCTGTCAAAGCGGGACCAGAGTATTTCCCCTGAGAGGGAGCTGAAAAGCAGACCTGAACTTCAGGCACTTTGAACGGGCCGATGCGATCACTGTTAGGCATGAGAATAAAACATCGAGCAAGGGTTCAGATACCCTAAACCCTTTTTATACGGTCTCCGTCGTGTTCTCTTATTGAGGTCTTTAGGCAACATCTCTCATTGGGTGAATAATACTTGGGATCATCCATTGCATTCTACATACGCTTGTGCCGTATTCCAATAATCCTAAGAGACAGACGCGCAATGAATGAGGGGCCGACGCCGCCATGTCTCTAGCTACAGAATCACATACCATAGAGATAACTTTCAAGCCGTAAACGTTCCGCATGAAGCGAAAAATGAGTGCGATGGCGAACCAGACATAATATAAAACAAGGATATTCACGATGCTATACCTCCTTACCGGCCCGATCGAAGCAGGTGTTCAGTGGTGCTGGGGATGAAAAACGACATGATATGTTGGGGTCAAATTGAAACGTACCGCATATACATCAATAAAGGGAAAAGGCACACATTTATTTATTTTGGCATTATAATCTAGTACATTAGCGACTAGGTGAGTTGAGACCTATATAGAAACATCCCGGTAATAAGCTTAGCAAGAGCTTTAAATTTGGCATAAGAGCAAAAACAGACGCAACAGACCTCGTTTTCAAGAGATATAGTATTTAATACGGCGGCTCTCACAACACCTCAGGTTAACGGCAGTACGTAATATCTCAAAAAAGAGAGAATCCAACTTCTATGGCAGAGCAGCACTCTATTTTAACTCTAGCTACAATGTTAACGATCACATCCTCGCTGCTGTTGTGCAACTATACCCCTGAACAGGAGCTTTGGGCCGCTTGTCCATCATAATAATGTATCTACTACATGAGAGCAAACATGCCAATCTACCAATGTAATGGTCTCATGAGTTCAGCTTCGCATATCTTCTAGTGAAAGTAGCTAGCTGCTGTTAGCCCTTTATGTTACAACCCAAACGACGGAGAATAACTTGAACGAATTGCTCGTTTTGCAGAGCAAAGGTCTTTTAAGCACAACCCATTCATGCCACTCAATACATTGCACATGAGAGGAAGACTCTCCTTTAAACATAAATATTTCACATTAATTTCCTAGCTCATTACCTTGCATATTAATAAAAGGGGGGGCCTAGGGCTTTTAGAAATGCCCATATTGAAGTGAAAACAGTTAAGGTAAGTTAACAGAGGGAGAATATTGAATATTAAAATATTACTACAAACTTTGTTATGCATGAAAATGAAAATAAAAGATTTTACACAATATATATTATAATTATAAAGCATAATAAGTAATGCTATATACCGTGATTAAGAAATCTACTAATTGGCATATTGATATCAAGTAAGTGTATGCTATGTTTCATGTTCTCACGAACTAGGAATGGATAAATCTAAATAGTGTCGTTCCTATGGATGAGCATAATTGTCTTTCTCCGCACATGCTATATAAAAATGCCCTGCTGGAGAGGTATATAGTCCTCTACATAGGAAGTAACCTTTATGTTTCTTGTAAGCATACCACTTTGTCGATAAAGAGCCAGAGTATAATCGTTTCACATTGTAGAGATACATTATTTCTAGCCTCCTGAAACGGCGATGATGATTTTTTCGAATGAGAGTTACGTCTGCGCTGCAATCTTTGAGCCAAGCTTGCAAGACCTGTCCTCCCCAACGTGACTTCAACACCAAGATATACATGTTGAACTATGGGCCCTTGCTATACGGTCCTACATGACCTCCCGTATATTTATGGGCTTCACCCACCTATCTAGACTCGCCCTGGACTACAACAATTCTCAACAACAGAGGCACCTTGCAGAGCTATAGAGTAACCTGTATTAAAATGAATTTCAACACTTTCTCAAATTGTGTTCCTAGTCACGGTACCATTGCATTGCTTACGGAGCCTCGATTTAAACTAACTTTAAGCTATGGAAAGAAAAAGGAAAGAGGAAAGGAACTCTTTATTTTGTGCTTTCTAGCCCCCAAGGTTCTCCAAACCTTGTGAATAATGTGCTCTCTTCTCCAATAACATCATATTTCTCATCTCTCATCATAAAAGGTACTGTAGCAACCCCATCTTTTTTCCTTCCCAACACTCCTTATCAATGATGGAAGCAGCTCGATACACCACTGCATTGCACTGCCAAATGCCCTACAGCACACACAAACGCTTACCTCCAGAAAATTCGTAAAGAAAACCCCTCCTGGATGTCTCGAGTTTATCTAAAACGCCTTATTTATCTTTCCCACCATGTCGTCACCTTCAGAGCAGCCGACTGAGACGTCTGGCAACCAGGGAAACCCATTCCTTACCCCCGTACTGCGTCCCCATCGCCAGTCACCCCGACGGAGCCCCCTAGATGTGGAACCTGATATCAACACCAATGGCGGTGCACACCCTAGCGGACGCGTCCGCATCGCCGACTCCGTTGGGCCTGCATTGCAGCTCTCCAAAGAGCACTTCCGTGTGCCACTGAAGGCGTCCGAGTGTAGCAGCGAGCTAGGTTTCGCGTGGCCGCTCTGGCGCAAGTGGCTGATTCTGATTATCGTGTTCCTCGTGCAGGTGTCGATGAACCTGAACACGACGCTCTACTCGAACGCGGTGCGCGGGATCGCGGCTGATTACGGCGTCTGCGACTCAGCCTTGCTCTGGGGCGGTGCGGCCTCGTTCCTCATCACGTACGCCTTCGGCTGTGAGCTCTGGGCCCCTTGGTCCGAAGAGTTCGGCCGCCGGCTTGTCCTCCAGGCCTCGCTATCCCTCGTAAATGCCTGGGCGTTCCTCGTCGCCTTCGCGCCTAACTTCGCTGCTCATTCCCTCGGGCGCGCCCTCGGTGGCCTGTCTACCGCCGGCGGTAGCGTCACGCTTGCTGTTATTACTGACCTGTTCAAGCCGGACGACGACTTATATCAGCACGCGACGCTCTTCATTGTGCTTTCGTCTGTCGGCGGCTCCATCATCGGTCCCATAATCGGGGGCTTTGTCGAGGAAAATCTCGCGTGGCAATGGTGTATCTGGATCCAGATCATTTTCGGTATAGCGGTGCAACTCCTCCACGCCGCCGCCGTCCCTGAGACGCGCGTCCCAGTGCTTATGGACCGAATCGCGCGGAAGCGGCGGAAGAACAAGGAGAACCTGTATGTCTATGGCCCCGGCGAGCTGGCTGAGAAGCAAATCGATTGGGCTGAGACGTGGCAGGTCTGGCTGCGGCCCTTCCGGATGTTCCTCACGGAACCGATCGTGCTCACGCTCTCGCTGCTTTCCGGCTTCTCTGACGCCCTTATCTTCATGATGGTCCAGTCTTTCTCCATCGTCTACCAGCAGTGGTCCTTTACCCCCAGCGAGCTCGGCCTGTCGTTTATCCCTATCGGCATCGGATACCTCCTGGCATATATCTCCTTCTTCCCGGCGATTAAGCGCAATGTCGCGCAGCGGGCGAGCCACAAGGGCGACGAACACGCCCAGTACGAGGCGCGCCTCTGGTGGCTCCTATGGACCGTCCCGCTCCTCCCTCTTGGGCTCCTCGTGTTCGCCTTCACGGCGGCGTGGGCACATCCGCCAATCCACTGGGTCGGCTCTATGTTCGCATCCTGCATGATTGGCATCGCCAACTTTGCCATATACATGGCGACGATCAACTATGTGCTGCGCGCGTACGGGCCTTACGCAGCTTCAGCGACGGGCGGCAATGGTTGGGCGCGGGACTTCCTCGCGGGACTGCTAACGCCATTCGCGGTGCCTATGTATGAGCGCATGGGAACATTTGGTGCCACCATGATGCTCTTCGGCCTCGCCCTGCTGTTCTGTATGGCCGTCTACATCGTCTACTGGTTCGGTCCCACGCTGCGCCGCCGTTCGCCATTCGCCCAGACTCTCGCCCATGCCGAGGACGAGAACAACGGCCATGCCGTCGACTACCTACCGCCTGGGAGCATGCCCGGTAGCCGTGTTGGCTCGAGGCCGGGTAGTAGGGCGAACTCACAGCCGGGAAGTAGACGCGGCTCGAGGGTGGGGCCGGTGGACGGTCCAGGGGCGGGCTCGGTGAGGCGAAGCATTGAGCTGAGGCCGCTTACGCCAATTGTGCCACTTATATCCGCGGAGCGAGGAAAGGGAGGAAAGGAATCTAGAAGCCGGAAGTCGGTAGCGAGACGAAAAGGCAATAGCTTGCAGGTTCTAGCGGAAACCCAGTCAGAATAGAATAGCTGGGTTACTTCGTATTATCGACAGAAGTCGCCCATGAAAGCAATTCTCGGTAGTGCTAATATATCGTCAGGAGCTGGTGGTTTAGGAGTTAAATGCTTGGATTTTTTGGCTATGATAATTGTATTCATTAGG
Source organism: Biscogniauxia marginata (assembly GCA_022695795.1). Lineage (NCBI taxonomy): Eukaryota > Fungi > Ascomycota > Sordariomycetes > Xylariales > Xylariaceae > Biscogniauxia > Biscogniauxia marginata. The sequence continues at coordinate 263,748 of MU404090.1, read as the reverse complement.
GAGGGGAACTTGGTTCAATATGAAGGTTTGGGGGAGAATGTATGCAGTATACAGCAAGTATGTGGCTGTGTAAAATACAGTATAAATCGGTGGGTATAGAAACCATCTAGATATATATAGGTAGAGACGTAACAAGACCGATAACTAGTTAACCAATACTAGGTATCTTACACTGAATCGGTTTAATGGCCCTGAAAAAGAAGGACATGTGTTTCAAAGACACCTAGTATCCTCACTCATAGTTGCCATTTTAGGACAAGTTATTCGCCCTTTAACCTGAGAAGTGTTGTATCTTTAAGGGGATTTGGTTTGATATTTAGTAGGTACCTTAGGTACTTAATAGGGTGATCTTCAATGATAGGTCGAGAGAGATAATGAGCTAGTAAAATAACCGCCTCGTATATGATGACTTGCTTGACATTTCTTTTAACCCATTCCATACGATAGGACCTCCTGGTGAAGTCATCATTCATAAAATGATAAGAATCTGGCAGATATATACCATTCATATACAAAGGATCAATATATACATAGAAGTGATAGTCCTAAAATAAACGTCATAAATGCAACGCTAAAAACCACAAATTGTATCCCGCAACTCCTGAGAAGGGGGAGTCGCCTAAGCGAACGTATCCATGATATCTCTCAATCTATATACAGGAATGTTATGCAAATCAAAATCTGAAACAGTAACATGATTCTTACACCGTCCCCTTGAATTGAACCAACTCACTTCAGCGAGTGGTCCGAAAAAAAGCGGCAGTACCGAAAGACGGAACGCCGGCAACCGGTGTAAATGGCCGGAAGTAGAGAAGCGAAATTGGTCGGCCTATTCCAAGTTGTTCTTAATGTTGTCGTACTGCGAGTTAGGGTAGCTGAGCAGGTTCTCGGTCTTGTCGAGGGAGCCGTCACCGCCCTGGGTGGTGAAGGCGGCGGCGATCAGGCTGCCGGCGTCGGTGCGGTCGCCCGAGGCCTCCCAGAACATGCTGCCGCCCATGCCCTTGTCCTGCAGGTAGGCGATCTTGCGCTTGACCATGTCGACGTTGTCGTACGAGATGAGCTCCTTGGAGGCGCTGTCGTAGCTGTACGTCGCGCCCGACACCTCGTCGTACGTCTCCACCCCGGACCGCGGAAGCACCTTGTAGTCCCAGACGCCGTTCTCCCAGGACCCCGAGCCGACGCCGCTGTACGGCTGGCCGATACCGTCGGTGGACTCGAAGGCCCGGCCGTACAGGGGCATGCCGAGGACGATCTTCTCAGCGGGCACACCGCCGGCTATGTAGTCCGTGACGGCCTTTTCGGTGGAGAACTTGGTGGCGTTGGGGTTGTCGTTGTTGGGGTACAGGTTCGCCTGGTGGCCCGAGGTGGTGTCCCAAGATCCGGCGTAGTCGTAGGCCATCAGGTTGAAGTAGTCGAGCAGGGGAACCATCTCGCTTAGCTTCAGGACTGAGTAGTGGGATGGACCGGCAGGCACGGCCGCAGTCAGCAAGAAGTGGTAGCCGTTGGCGTACTGGGCCGAATACGAATCTAGCTCATCACGGACTGCCTTGAATAGAGAGATCATGTTGTTGGCCTCGGTCTCATCTGCCGGGTACTCCCAGTCGATGTCGAGACCGTCGAATCCCCAGTCCTTCATCAGCGTGACGGCTGTCTGGGCGAAGGTGGCCCGTGTCGCATCTGTGCTGGCAGCGCCCGCGAAGTTGGCCGAGTAGGTCCACCCACCGATACTAAGAAGCACCTTGAGGTGTCGGTTGTCTTTCTTTAGTTGGTATAATTGCTTGATGCAACCGTAGGCATTGTTACCAACATCGTTCCATGCTGTGATGTAGAGTTAGCCTATGAAAGTTGAACAGAGCTTCAAACGAGATGTTGCTGGTGCTACTCTGTTCCCCCCCCCCCCTCCCCACCACAACAAGCCACCCAGACGCAACTTGATAAGTACATTTGTCTCCAGGAACACCCTGTAATTCCATAAACTTTAGAGGAAAAATAAGTACTCACAATCGCCCTCATAGTGTTTCTCAAGGTCTGAATAAGTATCTGATGCGTAACTGTGGTTTCTATTAGCGATGTGTATGATAATGGAAGTTCGTGATACAAAGCATACACGGTCCCATCAGTCCGAAGGTTAGCGAATGAATAGAGCACTTGGTTGATCTGGCTTGTTGGTAACTGAGCGGGCTGGTAATTTCTCCCATAGATACCCCTGACAGGTAACGTTAGCTTCACACACTTAAAAAAATGAAGGTGTGTCTTACCAATTGGTGAAATAGACGGTGTTTTGGAAGTTGGAAGCCCGCTTCTCAAAGCGGGGGATTGGGCGAGAAAGCCCAAAGGATGATTGAAGCATAAGTGAAGCGAGAAGACCCTTAAGTGAGAACATTTTCGACGTATTTCTCTCAGAGAAGCTACAGAGAATGGAAAAAGGAGTGTCTGAATTGAATAATGTTTGACTAACTGGTAAGAAGATATCGAAGGAGAGCCGGAATGTCAATATACTTATATTAACTTTGGTCCGAACAGGAACGTCGATCTCAACGTTGCGGATGTGAGGACACGCCTTTCACATGGTATCGCGACATGACCACGGCCATTCAACCCCCAGTAATGGATTGTTGGATCCGGGCCTTGGGAGAAACCGTTAAATAGGACCAGGTCTCACGAGTACATAAGAGCAGGTCCTCGACCTATAGTGGCAACGTTGCGAGTCTCTATGCAGAACTTACATATGAACCGAAGCAGGGCTTATAGCTGCTCGAATTCCCTCACCCCCCCCTTGTGTTGGCTACACAAGGTCATGGGAGTTCGCGAGGCTCACCAGAGCTCAAGCGTTTCAATGAAAAATCAATAATCTTACAGACCCGTGGATCATCCCAATCCATAGGGGGAAGGTAGACGTTGGGCATATGTCTTGCATGCGTCGACCTCGAAGTCCTCGGCAGACAAGCAACCCTTTGCTCAGGGGAAGCTATTCATTTTGGCCAATCAGAATTCGGAACTTTAAGACAGCAGCGGCCAGCGTGTGGCCCTGTGCACAGTGAGGAGCACAGGGATCAGGAGCTTATCGCAGGGTTGCATCGAGACATCATCTCTGGCTCTCATACCCCGCTATCACTTGACCTCGTTAGATCTTGGGACGTCTGTCATCATGATTAAATTGCATAAGAATAAAACCCGCCGTCTTGTTCTGAAAGCTGCAACTTGTTTTTGAGGTTAGACAGAGCACATGTGAAGGAACTATTACATTGTTGACCTAATCTTGCGTGGCGGGTTAGTGGGAACAGAACATAATTATGTAGCGGGATAGCAACCGGGATGGTTCATCTGAACAGTTGCACACACACACACACACACACATAGAACCCCAAAGTGGCAGGCTACCTATGCGGATCCCGGCCCCGGCTGCAGAAGGGCCAGGACCGAAATGGCTACAGCAACATCAACATTGTCGCCCTAACCTTGGTGTATGGAGAGATAAGGTATTTCCTTTTTGGGAATATTTTCCGTTCCGTCCAATCGTCGGGCTTCTCGAACATGTGTTAAGCTACCTGCTCTCATGGTCACACTTGATAGCTCAGGTCATTTCCATCTAGCGCGAGAGAGCAGCGGTTGAGGATGACCACTTGGCCCACTCCCACCGCGTTGAAGCTTCGACTCTTGGTTGCATCAGTAATCGTAGCCAACTTTGCAACGTTACCGGGTCTGATGGGAAGGGCCATCCATGGAGTGCGCCGCATCGGAGCAGATAGGATCCTGTTGCTTCGGCAGAGGCTGAGACGCATGTCTTGAGATCAGATAGAGAGCATTTTTGAAACACGGATTCTGATTAGCAGAGGTGGCCGACTGCCGGCGGGGAAACATCTGCGTGAATCATTCTAGCATCGGTCAGTATCGCATCGTGATGTGGTACACGATCATGCCGGCTATCAGTCGGTATCTTGGTTTCTGTCCTCTTAAGCTTGGGATATGCTGTCCAAAATCAATTGGTGGCGTGGACGTTGTTGCACAGGATCAATAAACACTTGGACGAGCATTTACCCAGTTCATTCACCCTATCGAGAGTGACGATCTAGGTTGGGGTAGGCTGCGAAGAGCTATGTTCGGACCGAAGAGAAATTTGACATGGCGACAAGGAATAGAAGATGCACCAAACTTCGCATCTCCAGGGAACCCTGATCTCACTCGCCAGCATAGGTAGGTTGTTTATTATGTACTCCTTACTTGCAGTCTGAAGGCGGCTGTGGCACAGCACGTTAATATGTAATAAGCCGCGGTTGTCTCGCCTGCCAATCTGGAAGGCCGGTTATGCGCCCATAATGTCTTGACAAGTCGGCAAGATGCGAGACATGCATCACTGGCGACACTGGCGAAGTTCTGTGTAGATATGTATGTATATGAATAAGCTGCAGGGCACTTCGCGTAGCACATTCATTTTGGAGGCAGCATCATCGATGGGTAGTAAAAAGTTTCTCGTTCCCGAGTCTTGTCGTCGTCACAGTGCAGCTTGAGCGATGTATGGAGTTTGCGATCTGCCTGTATTCCCAGGAAGGGCAGTTGTTCTAGCGATGGAAGAATAAGATGGCATCGATTTTGCAGGCTGCTAGACCCAAAGAGATTGCCAACCCTGCCTCTTCAGGGGGGAACTCGGGTACCTGAACCTCGGGCCAATTAGCATTGGGCTGCGTGACGGTGATTGTTGAGTTATGAACGGTACCGAGTTATGAATCGTATTATTGATTAAGTAAAACATAGCGTTTACAGTACTAAGCAACAGATAATGGATACGCCATAGGTCACGTGCTATCCTTGTACCAAAAACATCGGCTGTTACAATGTGTAATAGTGATCTCTTACATTCCTTCTGAATACCTACATTAACTAACCTATGGCTCCACTATATTACCCTGGCGGCGGCGCGTGAGGAGATGGGTTTTTTTTTTTTTTTTTTTTTTTTTTTAAATATTTTTAATACGTTTTTCTTATTTTATTAAACTAAGAATTCTGTAAGGTCATAGCCTCGGCCTTTACTAATATTGACCAGCAGCGGGAACTAGTCGTCACGTCTTTCGTTGAGAAGATTATCTTTAACAGGGAGCTAAGTCACCCAAGACGGGCGGCTACCCCCATCACTTTCGAAAAAGTGTTTACATTATTCCATCGCTCTTTATTCTCGGGCTTGGCTATTCAAGCAAACGAGAGAAGGTCAATATGGAATATAGCTTAGAAGGGTCCGTACTTGGGGTCAGTAAAGTCTTTATAACTAGCCTCCTTGAGCCACTAAGGACATTAAGTAAGCGGGGGCATCGGTTGGTCGTATTAGTAGGGGGGTTAGTGAAAAAGGGCAATATTAGGCCGATTGAACGACTTCATGCATGAACTTGATCATGGCTTATGTGATCTGGTTTTTTTTTATGTGTGTCGTCCATCGTATGGCCCCATAGAGGTCATCACCCTTCTCAGTAACATAACCTGAAGTGGTAAGGACACGGAGAAGGCGCCCTTTTTCTCTTATCAGTAGTTCTCTTCTTACGCCATTCTGACTTTAACAAGTAAGAACTAAAATATACGAACGAGGACATCATCGGCGTTGTTAATTTCAGAAATCTCTCGCGTGGAGACGCCCTCTTTCTTCGATGTCATAACAAAGACGTTTAATTGTTTAATTTAAGATAAGTATGAATGGAAATCCATATCGTTAGCTAGATAGCAATCTTTTTTGGCTTTAAGGGCGTATATATATATGGAGCTATATTAGTACATCATAACTTCATCGTACTTTTATTATAGCGCGAGCAGTATTTTAACTAGACATTTGGTAGATCGAAGGGTATTTTGTTTTTCCTTCGTGCTACGTCGAGGATTGCTTTATCTATCGACTAAAGTGAGACCCCGTCTCTTGGCACCATGTACATGGCTGGAATACATACTGACTAACTGGGACTCAAGATGATCAAGGTTGGGTAAGGATCTGGGAGTTTAAAGGGGCGCCGTGAACCCTCTAAGACTTGGAATATGTACTGGATAGGCTAGGACTAGGGGCTGGAAAAAGATTAATACGGAGATTCGATCTGACCTTTTATATACTAACGTGCTGGCTTCAGAAACGAGACCAAAAGAAAAGAGGTTGTAAGAGGGATGGTTGATTAGCGAAATGAGTAATGACGAAATCTAGACTAAGGCTAAATTCTTTGGATTGGTCCGTGCCTTCCCACAAACGTTGGAGAGGTTGGTTGGAAAACCTTGTACAATTATATTGGTGAACTTTTGAGTTCAACCCAAAAGCCAGGTATTTAAACATCGGGGTACATAATCTTTTCATAATATATGACATTATAAGCTCTAAGATAAACTGACTAACGGGTTATAATAGAGAATAAACTATATCCTTAGGCTCCTTAATCTCCCCTGACCATTGCCGATAGAAATTTGACATCTGTATCTTGGCTTCCAAGAACGACCAACCAGTTGACCACTTGTGGTAGAAAAGTTGATAACTAATCAGCCCCCTCAGCTACCTGCCAACTATAGTATCAATAGCCTCAGACAAGGCTCTCCTAGACGTTATGCACCATGGTAGAGCCATATAGGATCCACCGGTATCGAAAGTCTACGAACGTCGTTAGGCCATTGAGACTTGACGTGTTTACCAAAGATAACATGAAACTTACACATAGCTTGGATGAAATCAATCTTTCGTTTGTTGTATCCGGCTCAATTTTTGAGGAACAAAAGGTCCATTTTGAAAAACTCTAAGGTTCTCTCACCGGAAGCCACGAATCGCACAGCATAGGAAATTGATCTTGACCGAGATCACTCAGATCTCCCTGTTAGAAGCACATAGAGCCGATGTATCGCCTGGGGCTAACGAGAAGCTCGTCGTAATCGGTATTCAGTGCGTGTTCGCAATCCTCAACTTCCACCACCAAGAAATTTTCTAGGACCTATATATAATCTCCTTCATGCGGGTGCACGTAAATAGGATAGCTTCGCCGATCTAAATTGCACAACTGAGGGAGGATCTGGAGTGAATGTCGCCCCAAAAGGCAAAGTCCCTCCCAGCAGGAGACCCCTGGCAAATAATCCATGAGCTATGACATCTATTTCAGCATGCATTTCAATATATAAGAAGATATCATCATTTCATATGCTACTAGACATGTGATTTGAAATTGGCAACTCCATGTTTTGAATCGGCCCTGTTTTTGATATTTCAATCTGACTAATGAAGTGGCTTTAGACTTAAGGCATGGAAGGTATATTTGGAATAATATTTGTAGATGCGGTTAAAATTATCCATCTGTTGCCCTCAAGTTGTTGAAGTATAAAGGTACTAAACTTGCCCGAATAGACGGAAGAGACCAATTTTAGAAGTAGGATGACCTCCTTATATACACGATAGTGACTATATGCTATGTACTGTACATTATAGAGATAGTCTATTGAATTCATATTTCACTTTAAGTCACCATGCTCTTACCGGACTGGGAAAAAAGATGGGGAGGATAAGCATGATTACACATACATGTCAGGTTGGAACGCCAAGCTGCGGCATGGTCGGGTATGGCGCAGCCTTCCTTGACATACCTTAGACGAGATAAATAACAGGTTTTATAGTATGACATGGACGTTGTACTCTGTATGACATAAAGTTGCCAGTATCATTGGTCCCGACTTGAGCCGCCAATGGAACTATTAACGCTATCTGCATAACGATCACACCACGTCGCTTACATCCCATTGTGATACAATTTCCTCCACCTAGATCAATGCTGTGCTCAAGTGTTTACTATGTGGTCTTTGAATGCTCTATTTAAATAGATACTCGCAAAGAAGCCCGCCTGATATGGACACTGCAGGCCCCCAAAAGCCATAGGTAAACCACCATGAACAGCTCTCGGGAGACTTTAGATTGACCTTTGCCATCATTACATTCAGCGACGTAAAACATCCCCCAACTGAGACTGCGAAGTACGTTAAACTCATCCCAGCGAGATAGCCAGAAGAAATCAATAAAGCCACCATTGAGTTACTTAGAAACCACAGAATCGGTTTTCCCCACTCCCCGAATAGGACAGCGGTACTTTTGACGCCTACTCTGATGTCTTCTTTATAGTCTTGGAAGCCATAGACGGTATCGTAAGTAACCGTCCACAAGACACAACCGAAAAACAAGCACAGGAGAGATTGATCCATCAACACATTGCTAGGAGCCGTCGAAAAACTGGCCAGGATAATCGGCCACTGAAGTGATATACCAAGAACGACTTGAGGGTAATATATTTGCTTTTTAGAAAACGGATAATATGTATGCGCGATAATGCTGGGCACAGCATAAATTGCTGTGGTTGGCGGGAGGAGAAGCAGGAAAAAAGCCGCTGCTATAGCCTGAGAGAGTGTAAAAATAAAGGCAGCCTGAGGGGTGATAGCGCCTCGTGGAACCGGACGGTTGCGCGTCCTGAGTATAAGCTTGTCAATAGGGCTGTCGATAAGATCATTCCAGCCATGTATCGCGTTTGAGAGGAATAAGCTTCCCCCTAGGAGTACGCAGAAGACGCGAACTATAGAGGCGGGGGGGATTCTGTTTATAATTGCGGCATGGAGGATTCCAAATGAATGGGGGAAGAATATGAGAAGGAGGGGGACCGGAGGGCTGAGACGTGCAAGCTGTACATAGGGAACCCAGGAAGCTGGGAGTCGGTTCGTCCAGGAGCCCGTGTGAAGGCCATCGAATCGTTGAGGAGGAGCTTCTTCGTGCTGGGAGTCATCGTGATCGAGTTGTCGTTCTTGACCCGTCTTGCGGTTCATGGTTGCGCTAAGACAGTATGTAAGGAGCGTATGATATTGAAGGAGGTTATGTTGACAATACAAGTTCGTGATACTGTCGTGATAAATGAAGAAGATGGTTATAGCGGCTATAGATCAGATTAAATATGTATTCTCGGTACAGTTATAATACTTACGGCCATACTAAGTATTCCTGGTCGTTGTGGCCTATATAATAGATAGATGGACGAGCTATAGCAGGTATAAGAGAGAGTCGTGATTTTAAAAGTGCTGACCGGCAGCAAAGCACAATTTACATGTTATGCATGTTACTGGTAAACTGCTGATAAGATGCCTCTTTCGGCAGGTACTATTGATCCTTCCTATCCTTTCACACTCACCTCATCTCAACAGAAACTCGTCTCATCTCAACAGAACCCCCCCGCGGCTTTTCTGTTCAGAGCCTAGTCACTTTGCCGTGTATCGTGATATAGGGAGTGGAGGCACAAAGCTAATCTCATGTGTAGCTTGATAAGTGAAATAGTACTTCTTTTACCGATAAGGCAAGGTAGTGTGCCCCTTGGCGTGGCATAATCAATGATTTTTATCTAGTCTGATGTGTAAACCAATTTCCGCTCGCGTGCACTCTAGCAGCGTAGTAGTCAACGTGACCAAAATATCATGACCGGGCCACCGCATTACCCATCTTGCTTTTGCCCTCTAGCCTGTGATACATTGGCATAATGCACGAGCTCATGTGTCCCTATTAAGTTAAAAAGCATGCAGATAACTTGGAACAAAACTAACAGGTCATCTTCTAAAGTACCAACACCACCCCAAAAGATAGGACATTTAGATATCTTCAATGAACTGTTACACGGAGGAAATTCTGAATGGGATATAATCTACGAGGATGTTTTCAAATGTGTCCGACATTTCAAGATGGCGGCCTTGTTGCTAGGGCCTAGGAAAAGGCGGTGGAACCCTCTTTAAGGAGAGCTACCGAGACATGCAATGAAACATAAACGCATATTGGCAGGCTGCTCTAGTAGGTGGCTGAAGTAAGACGCATATTATAGTCGGGATGCGACTTTATGTAATAATGCAGATTATGTAGGCTGCCTTGCGATAAGTTGTGGCAAGGGATAGATCTGATACGATCAGTAAAGATATTCTCCACTATCCAGATGCACCGAGGTCTGAAGTCCAAGTGACCGAGCTCACATGTTCCAACTAATATGTAGGCATTGAAGCTCCGATAAAAATATCATACCCCATTCTTGACCGGCAAGCGTTGCTGAGTTGCGAAATTTCCTTGGTACTACGTTTTTGATCTTGGGCTGTGACAGGGGCCTTAAAGACCAACTCGAGGAGTGTACGCCTCGAAGGCAATTAAGGTGGGGGGGGGGAGAGTAGGATCTTTAGCGATTATTCTCAGTCTAATAGTGACACTTATCCTATCACTCTGAGTTTGTTGTGCACCTACCGTGTCCCTTGAGAGGCTATTTTAGTGTCCCGAAACTGTAATTTCTAAGCTTTCGGGTTTCCCCCGAGGAAGTTGAATTATGAATAAATGGAAGACCAACAACACAAACCGCTTAACCGGAGCCACTGCAAGCTCTTTTAAAACTAGCGGTTTAGCCATTGCTGCCAATCTATATAACTTATAGAGTGTCCCTGATTTCATAAAGATAATCCATGATTTAGGTGCTAACATTGCTAATCTTATAGTGCGCTTTTATCTACTTAAGTACGCATAAAACTTGGTCATGGCTTTAAAGACACGAGAGATAACATATACTTACTAAGTTACTTAGGTATCTAGGTAAGTATTACTAGTCATAAGTGGGGGTTGCTTAGTTTTCCCAGCTATGGGGGTATTAAACATTGATTTAAGCTTTTTTACTAGCCTTCTCCGTTTATAACCATCGAGATTAGTATTAAAACTACAAAGTGTAATCGCGGGAATTATAAAAAATCTCTTAATCTCGTTTAACAACTTAGCATTAACCCGCCGTTAATCATTCTTATACATGTTTTATATTCTTATAAACATTTATTTATACTTACCATTATTATCTTTAAACTAATGCTTTATTCCTAGAAATTTCTACGTCATTCAAGGCGGTAAGATATGTCACGACACAAGTCCCGAGGAGTACGGACGAACCAATTTCTCAACCGTTCTCAACATACTAATGATTAGGGATACGTATCTATTGATGTCTATAAAGCTATTTATACGAAAAAGGTGCTACTTGTCTGTTAATTAATACATACCTACCTAAGCATTGGAAATATTCGCATTGCCATCGATTGCCGGTTTCTTATATCTAACAAACCGAGTCACATCCTGTACTAGCTCGCTAAGTTCTGTTGTTTTCCCCTATATAGCTACCTGAGGTCTTGAATAATCTTTTTAATGATGCAATAAGAGACCACAGCTAAAGATGAATAGCAACTTTGGGGTACTTAAGGCATTACAAATACCATTTTACATTAAGTAGCTGCTTACGTATAACGCGGAGATAAATGAAATACTTAGCGGCAGAGTAGAGTAGATCTAGAAAAGTCATTTTCATGGGTATTGTTGTCGCCTTCCAGCTCTTATTTCGCAGGTTAGCAACGTTGATTCCAGGCTAGCGAGAACATATATGTCTTAAGTCCCAAGAAAAGGACAGCATGAAAATTGATCATTGCGTACGGAATGTCGAGGTCCTTCCCTCATGTGATACTGGGCCTTGTTCTCGGTCAACTACTGTCCCCACTTGTGAGATAAAAGAGTAGCTCGATATTAGGTGTTAATGCTTACTACTAAACATGTATGAATATGATAATGGGGAAAATGTGCCCTAATAATAATTAATCTCTTAGGAGTACTTATATATGCTACTCATATGCGATTTCTGTTACATCTGGTATCCTAGTAATGCATCACTAAATTTAAGACTATACTACGCACAGGTACGGTTTATGCCGCCCTTTAACTCGACAGATAAAAGAAAGAAAACAAGAAAAGTCTGCTAGAATAAAGGAATACTATTTTGATATATCGGGTCATAGCCTCCTCTCGTGTGAAATGTGTGACCTGTAGTATACCATAATCGAGGGCACCCGAGTTCTCATACAAGGTTTGGTTCCTTGGGGTGGTAAGTGGTACCCGACAGAAGGAATTGAAGTTGAAGTCTATAATTAATATTGCAGAACCGTACATATAGTCAAATCGGGGTCAGCTGCAAAGCTCGATTCATTCGTGCCTCAAAGGCGCCATCTATTATTTGAATCCGTAGTTATATTAGTCTTGAAATGCTTTAGGAATCACTATAATATTTACCTTGAAAGCTTGTACCATTTATCTCGTACAGCAATAACAACTGCGCAACTAGCCACTATGGGTGCTACCTGACCTAAACCATTAACTTCCTGTTCATCGTTGACACCATCAGGCATCTCTATTTATCCCGACGCGGAGACCCGGTCCCAGAGATTGAAGATATCGAAGAAGGCATATATATAGAAGAAAAGACAGAAAATACGGCACGGTCCAGTAGAGAGTAACAAACGACTGATATAGTCGGTTGTTGATCCTTTTCGTCCCCCTTTCTCCACGCCGGCTACATCACGAAAGAGACGGACATGTTGAAATATAGGGTTATGAGGTTGCTTGATTAGGTGAAGAGCTATCTGAAGAGTGTGGGAGGACCTGTCTATTATATACATGACGGCTGCAGAATGCCTCGTACCTATACTTGACAGCTACCCCCTTTACACCTATTTCAGCAGGACAAAAAGCACAATTAGTGCTAATATGGCTCTAAACACACATAGGAAGATGTATGAGACGAAGTCAACGGATATCCATGGATTAGTACAGCCGACGACATCGAGCTGTTCCAGATTCAGGGGATCAAACGTCTCTTTCTACAAGTCGGGATCAAGGAAGCAGGATACTGGGGGAAATATGATGCTGTCCTTCCGATCCGTATAAGGGCACTTTGTCATGCCGGAGTTGTTTTTTATAGCAATACCCTGGGACCAAGGTTAAGGCTATGAACGAGACTGATCTGATAAGGGCGGCTAGAGGGGCCTTCCCGCACCTTTTGACGAGAACCATGACGATAAGGGCGCCCCAGCAGGCGAGGAGAACCATTTGCAGGCCGATGGTGCAATGATATCGTAAAGCCTCGCACTTCCCGAGGAAGCCGAAGCTGTGCCATCTCTGGGTCACAGTAAGGCGATTATGTGGTCGCTGTGGCCGACGTAGGCGATAACTGGGGGGAGGCCATTGTTTTGGCAAGGCACCCATGGTGAATATGTATGTTGATAGAGCAGATTATTCCGAGTTTTGCATTTACAAGGTCCGGCGATACTTTTTACTACGCAGGCTACCTATCTATGTATAACACGCCTCTTTATATATTTAAACTCTGGAGGTACTTTCCCAAGGCACTTACAAGCCCCCAATCCTTTATTTTAACCATAGTTTTACCTCCAAGTGCCGATATACACACGTTTATGTGCCAAGCAAGTGATAATTAAGAGGCTTTTATTAAATTAGCATTTTATATATCTTGGATTCCAGCCGGCTGCTTCATGCAATCTCTTATAGGTTATAGTCGAAGCCTGCAATAGAAGAAAATGCACTTTATTGTTGCAGCGCTGCCCCGAACCCCGGCAAGCCCGTCTTGGCGCGTGTGCGGCGCCGAGTATCCACTACAATTAGTATTTGCAGTGCTATATACATTGGGCTTGACTGTGTACTCGAGGCGTCCGCCAGATGGCTGCGTAATGCCATATAAACCGCGGCCAACGCCCATCTGTGCCCTAAAATGTGCACTTTTCATCCTCTGATCTGTGCTTCGCCACTACGAATATGACGAGTTCTAACGGCGTGAAAAAAATAATGAATAAGAACATGTACTATTGCTTTTGACTAATGCGCTAACGATATTCTCTCATATATAGCGCAAGCGGTGCGTGACTAGGGAGCCGCCAGGGACCGGGACAAGTATGCCGGCTGTGGGGCCGTGCGGCGAACGGAATCCAAGACCGATGTGTATGAAGTAGAATCTCGATGAAAAAGGGACCAGGGGGGATATGTGTGCGCGCGTATGTATTTGAGATGAACAAGCTCCAAGTCTCATCCTGAGCAATTATATGTGAATGGGTGGAGAAAGGACCTTATCCGATGACGGCTCACAGGCGATCTATTTCAGTTTTTAGAATCAGACGCCCTCCTAGATACAGAGTATCACATGCCTCACCCAGATAAGTAAGCACGGAACTTAGCCATCTTGTAGGATACTAACTACTCTAAGTCGGAGCTTCTCGGTTGGCTCACATACTTAGCCCCTTAATGGAGTCAATCTATCTGCAACCTGTGATTCTGGAAAAGGGAAAGGGAAAGGGGAAGGGAAAGGGAAGAAGAGAATGATGCCGATTACATACGCATTTAAGCTAAGTCTCTATAAATCAATCATATTGAATTTGAGAGTTGACCGTATTCAATGACAAAGTTGATAGGTAAACAACTTCTGCCCACCACTTCCAAGCTAGCTGACACGAGCCTAATAGGCCTTCCCATCAAAGTTTCACGAAGAAAACGCTCTAGATGGTACTACTCTGGTAGCTTCCACCGTGGCTTCTTCTCTAAGTTAGAGCTGGGCGCAGAGAAGGTGGTCTATGAGATGGAATGTTAACTTGCTCGCAGGATTGACTTTCCCACTAAAAAGGTCATTGGCATCGTCGTTTCTTTAGAGAAATCTTGCCTGGTTGAATATTCGAAGCAACAGAGGTCTACAGACGCCAACTACTCTTCCTATATTTACTAAGGAAGCGGGTGTTACCCTCCTAACGCTTCCAATTTCGGCTACGGATCGTCATGAGACAGAGCGAGGTAATAACTAGACCACGGCTGATATATATATTGAGAGCCGTCCTCATAGTACTTACCGACTTCGGAGACATCGATAGGCGAACTCGCATCACAACACGGCTTGCCAGCCCTTGAAGACCTCGGCCTCGTAACTCTAGAAGAGTCCACACAAGCATCAATCATCCCTTCGGGTACTTTTTATATCTCGGCTGGGGAGCTTGTATGGATTAAGTAGTTCGATCACGTTCTGGTGGTAGTGACGGAATAGGAGTAGACTTTTAGCATATTATCTAAGTCGAAAGCTACCGACACAAAAGCGATTATTCAACCGTTGTCACTTATGCCTCGCTCACCTCCATTAGAGGAGCGCATAGGCCTTCTCGAAGATGACGTCGATCCCGAGAACCTTTCATGCGCCTCAAGTACCACGCTCGGAGAATACGCGCCGGAAACAGGCGGAGCATCTCACCCTAAGGAAGTGGGAGTCCCGGGCGTGGAACAAACCGGGGGTTTCAGGTCATGGTGTCGCTCTAAGCATGGGAGCTTTCGACGAGTAGTTGGAAGACAGCCAGGGAGAGCCCTCTTTGCCGTGATAAAGTACCTCTTCCTAACGCTCTGCGTGCTGTTCGTTGGACCGCCGATCTTGTTCCCGTCGTATACTCGCCCGCCGCCGCACTATCGAGACCTCGAATCACGTTGCCATGGCGCCTTCGCAGTGCCAGGCTGCGCAAACCTCTTCAAGGAACAGGTTTTCATCAGCGTTAGCCTGTATGACGCGGACGGAAAGCTGGCGCGGGGCCAATGGAGTAAGAATCTGTTGGAACTGATACACTTGATCGGGCATAAAAACGTCTTCCTGAGCATATACGAGAACGACAGCGGGCCGGAGGGAGCATCGGCTCTCGAGAGCTTGAAGATGCGGCTCAGGTGTCGTTACTCAATCGTCAACGATCCCCACGTGAACATGACGGACTTCCCGACTCTCGCGCTCCCAGACGATAGCGTGCGAGTGAAACGGCTGGCTTACATGTCAGAGATGCGGAACAGAGCTTTGCGCCCTCTAGACCGCTTTGATCCCGACACTGGCGTGACACAATATGACAAGATTATGTTCATGAACGATGTTTCCTTTCGTCCGCTGGAAGCAGCGCATCTCCTATTCAGCACCAACGCGGGTCCGGATGGAAGGGCGCACTACCTTTCAGCGTGCGCGTTAGATTACCACACGCCGTTCCTCTTTTACGATCTATATGCAACCCGCGATGCCGAGGGGTTTTCTGCAGGATTGCCTATCTTTCCCATATTCTCCAATGAAGGCCACGGATTGTCAAGAGTTGCGATGCTCGCACAGAGCGATGCGGTGCCAGTAAGTGCATGCTGGAGCGGCATGGTAGCAATGCAAGCGAAATTTGTGCAGAACTTGAACGAATTTTTACCCAATCCTCACTTTCAGGATATCGGGAATCACGTTATCGATCCATCAAGTCCACGGGAGGTCACCCCGCCGGTACGGTTCCGTTATGAACCTGACTTGTTTTTTGACGCTTGCGAGTGTTGTCTATTCCTAGCAGACATAGCGCAGATAGCGCGGAAAGAAAACGCCCAGGAGTTAGGGGTGTACGTGAATCCATACGTTCGTGTCGCGTATACAGATCGTGTTCTGGCTTGGCTGTCCTGGGTCAAGAAATGGGAGCGGTTATTCATCATACCTCACGCCATTGGAACACCGCTTATATCTCTGCCGACACACAATCCGTATCGGGCCGTCCAAGAGGGCGACGGCTTTCTGGAGGAGATTTGGATTGGCAAAAGGAGAGCGGGCCGCTGGGTCTTGGTGCCACGGGTTGCCCGGAACGGCCTGTTCTGCGGCGTTAGGGAGTTTCAGACCATAAGACTCGGTATGCTCGTCCAACTTTGCCCCCTTTTGGGATCTCCAGCCAAATAAAATGTAGTGGAATGCAACCACTGACAGATACCTCTTAGACGAGCACAAAAACGACATCAACTGGGAGAACATCAAGATACCCGCCGGGCAGATATTGCATTACCCCACCTAGGAAGGGGAGGTGCAGCAGCCAGGTAAGAGATGGGTCCCTCTCGTTCGCTCGAGGAAGAGGGAAGAGGCAAGAGGCTGAAAAAGTATGAAAGAAGCAAGGGCTTGAGTCTCTCCTATCTCCTGAACGTAGCAAATAATGCTGATCAATCTTCGGCACTTAATTGGCGATGGATTGGGCCGGGCTTGGATTCGCCACAGTTGGGCTGCTGCACCGCAATAGAAAACATCATAAATGACTCAAGCGCGATGCCAGGGAGAGCGGCGTTTAGAAAGCGGTTTCGGTGGGATCGGGCGCGGTCTTATGAATGGCCTGGATCAGTTCGTTATTGACGGTGGGTTGCGAATAGCCTCATATGTACGATCATGTTATTAGAAGGGTATCCCAGTATCTGTATTGCTAATGTTGAGCGAATAACCATTCGCTGATGATTAGCTTGGACCGGCGGTTGGAGGATTTTGGGCTGCGCTGGACCTTTGAGCAAAGCGATAGGCAGGAAAAGGCAATATAAAATGATGATGGTCACAGAGGAAGAAGATGAAAAGTAACATCGCTCGATGTGCCTGAAATCACATTGTCTGACATCCAGATTTCGTTCCCACCATTTCGATACCACACTAGGCAATCCCGAGTACGGGGATTGCCTCACTCTGGAGGATTGGACTCGCGTACACGCTTTTGTCCTTCGGCATGGCTCGTGCTAATATCCGCACCTGTTTGAGCTTCCCCGTGGCAGTAAAATAGGGGATTTGACTCATATCATGAGCTCCGAGGCAGATGCATTATTCGGCCTGACTGGGGCCCCGACGCATATATAACATAACCCAGGGAAGTCGGCAATCGTGAAATTGCTCGCCTTATTGGCACAAGCCACCAAAATCGGGTCACGAAGTGCACGTATGATTCCCGTCGCCGATGACGAATAGCAGCATGTCATGAGCAAGCCCTTGCGGGGTTGCCCGTAGTACAGACAGACAGATAGACATACACACACGCAAGATCAAGATGCTCGGGAATGAATTAAAGCGCCGACATGCAGCGTGAGGTCGATATTGTCTTTTTCATGCCCGTGAGTTGGATTGGGCTGGGCCGAGTTGAACAAGTGCTGCTTCACTGATAACGGCTTGCATTCTTTTTGGCCGGTCGACGGCTAGAGTCGATAGATCGAGATGGGGGCCTCTCGATCAATTGGAAGCAATATGAATGCCGTAATCAGAATGGATGGTGGGTAGGCCCGAGGTTTCATTGGCGGCGAGTCTTCCCATTATCATATAGATAGACGTAGGGCATGTAAAACGGACGCCATCGCGTCGCGGGAGAAGGGAACCCAAGGTTGGGAAACGAGGAAAAGAATCCCACGGGGGGGAGGGAGATGGACTAAGTAAGACGGGAAGAGAGTCGAGGTCGAACCATCTGCATTCTCTTCTTTTATCCCCCCCTCCCTGCAAGATAGACTTGAGGCGCGCGGCAGCGTGCGATTCACCAGTGAAACACATGAACGTGGTATCAATCGCATGGCATGGCATAGCATAGCATCGCATCACTGCCCATGCAGGTCAATAATAGTGGCAAAGTAGGTAAGGGGGCATCCATTTCGAACGTCACCCTAGGATGCGGGAAACAAGAAAACCAAGCTCGGACTGACAAGACTGAGATGATGGGGGGATCAAAAATACGGAAGTACAAGGAAAGTGAAAGAGAAGGAAGAGAGAGAAATGCGGCAAATGAGAAGAAAGACAATCTGACCCCTAGTCAAACCAACAGGTGGGAAGTGTGGAAGTCAATGTTGTTATTGTTATTATTCATGTTAGTTCGTGTTTAATGAAGAGAACAGAAGTTGGGTATGTATGTAGGGCACGGTTACAATATGAAGCCCTGTAGTGTTGGTGGTTATAGGGGGTCACACGGCAGCTTTACCTATACTAACCAAACTAACACTAGTAAGCGGACACATTAATATGTATGTATGTACAATACATAGGTAGGTACCTACTTACCTCTTTATACTGAAGTGACAAGAGAATTAAAGAGAATAGTTGTAGATTAGTTCATGTTTCTTCGTATGCATTATCTCTTGATATGAATGATGATGAGATAGTATATGTACCTATGTCCTCCCTCCCAGCCTCTCTAATTTATTATTTATTAACCACCTTAGGTACCTACATAACTGTATAATATCCTCTGCTTGCCTCTCGCGATGTTGCCCGTTAAAGAACCAGTTCCAGGCCGGCTTAGCCTAACCTTGCCCCTGTCAGAGGAGAAAACGGTTTAATGCCTATCAGCTGAGCTTCTCGAAACACGAACGTAAGTGGGAAAGCATTTGGAGGGATCAGCAATGCGCACGCGACGAACAACACAACACACCACCGACAGCGCTTGCTCTCTCTCTGTGTCGTCTCTTAATATATTTCTGTCCCCCTTCCTTTTCCCATCTTTCCTCCTCTCTCTCTTTCCCCCCCTCCTCCTCTCAACTTTCCCTCCACTACTAAGCAGTCTCTGTCCGAAGTCTTCGCAATTACCAGATAATTAATTGTGTCATTTTCCCAATTTCTTCGGAGGAATCGCTCAGGCCCGTCGCACACTTTCTTCCCCCCAAATTCGTGAGCCAACCCACTTCAACACCCCTTCTTCTCTTCCCGGTCGCATTTCATCTCGCGACCGCATTCTGCGTCGCAACAAACATCTACGAGTTTCATCTTTCAAACTACATCTTCCTCTAACATCCGGTGTAGTTTTTTGCCTTCGTTCCTTTCCCACCAAACCCAATACTCACATCTTCGTGTGTGTTGCATCTTGGGGAAAAAGAACGATATTTTCAGAGAACAAAAAAGACCTAGATTTCTTCTAGATTTTCACAGAGACACATCAAAATGGCTCGTGAGGGAACGCGCTCTGCCACTGGCAATTCCAAGCCCCGTGTCTTCCAGACGGTCGACACCGCCCCCGTCATCAAGCGCGTCATCAAACCCAAGACCAAGAAGACTCCCACCACCACTACCATGGGCACCGCGGCCACCGCCGGCGATGCTCCGAAGCCAGCGAAGGTGAAGGCTGCGAAGCCCGCGGGCGTCACCAAAAAGAAGGCTGCGCCCAAGAAAAAC
This sequence comes from Biscogniauxia marginata, assembly GCA_022695795.1. Classification (NCBI taxonomy): domain Eukaryota; kingdom Fungi; phylum Ascomycota; class Sordariomycetes; order Xylariales; family Xylariaceae; genus Biscogniauxia; species Biscogniauxia marginata. The sequence continues at coordinate 243,952 of MU404090.1, read as the reverse complement.
GGAGTCGGTGCTAAAGTGAGTTCGATCTTCATTCCTTTTCGCCTATTTTCGCGCCCTCTGCTTCCATACCGCCTTTTCCGTTTCATTTATTTTACTTGATTAAATCTATGTTGGATTCTCTTGTGCCCGCCCGCCCTACTTCCTGGATATCCACCCGCCTATGAGCTGGCAGGCATGTTTGGGCGGGATGCGAGCCCAAAAACGCACGAGCCCTATTTTCGAATTTTTGCACTTTTGGTTGGGCTCGCTCTTGGAGAACCTGCGCGGGATCAATGCCCTTTTTTTCGTAGCAAGAAGACGAAGTTGCCAACTATTAGTCGCATTCTCGCTCTCTGAATCAGACCCCCCTGATTATATAATGGCGTTGAAGATAGTACTAACCGAGACACACTTAGGTCAAAGCCGCTGTCAAGAAGGCCGAAACTACCACGAAGAGGGTATGATAGACTTGCCTCATCTCGCTGTTTGCCCGGATTCGACCCATGCTAACCGTTCATCTTTCTAGGCTGCTGCTAAGCCGAAGACTGCTGCCGCCAAATAGATAATGTTCGCTTCGCACCCGTTCCGGTGAATACGAAGCGCTCGGTTTTGCGCGTCGCCTAGGCCGAAACGTCAAATGGTGACGCAATGCCGCGTTTTCTACGAGGAGATATGTGTAGCGCATTGTCTAGCATTTAACGCGCATGCCATTGTTTAGGCGGACGTGGATGTCGTCTGCCGCGGATTGTCTGCTTTCAGGGGCTGCGTGGAGGTTCACTAGGTGGCTTATGTCTGTTCGGATATTCTGTTTATGGCTCGATGATCGGGTCGACCCTTACGATAACCGCAAAAAGTTGCTCCGCCTCCATTTGTGTCGGGATTTTAAGTGACGGAATGTCCCCCCTGAAGGAAGGATGCTTTTTTTATTCTCTCGGTGTCATATTTGCTAAGGCGTATCTAACGGCCTAACGGATGGGATAGGGGGACATGAGATCAGATGATTTCCATACCTGACTTGACTTGACTTGACTGTATAGCGTATATCGTCTTAATTGTAAACATGAACTACATATATTGACCATATGAAGGCTAATGTTTCGTTGCTAGTCCTCGCTCGAGGCCCAGACCTTATTATGATTCTAGAAATATTTTGATCAACAATGCTATCTCCTGCAGCCCTATGCTCGTGCCGGAGTTTGCCTCTATTACCTTGATGACCCTATCCCCGACTTCCAAGCTGGAAGCCATTCCTAGATATACAATAGGGGCCAACTAGTTCCCTTACGTACCCCTGGGAACATCCAAAAGCAGCAGATATAACAGGTATCTAGGCGCTAGGGGTTTCTTTCTACCCTCAAACTCTGTCAGTCTCTGGTTGTTTGGCCCTCTCCGGGCCGGCTTATAGAACGTCAAATGACGTGATATGCCGTGCAACGGGATCGAAAAGCTGGAGAATCTGTTTCTTATTAGGTACCATACGTATGTGCCTTCCATTCTATCCGGTATACCTAGGAAGAAGAAGGAAGAAGGTGCTATTTTTGTACTGAAAATTGGACACAGGTATGTTTGGCACTATGTATACCGGCAGGTTCTTCGACGGTTACCCCTGAATGCTAGATACCGTATTAGTGGGGACGGCCGAAGTGATTGGCGGATCGTAGACATATCATTCCCGATAAGGTAGGTTGGATCTCACGTGTGACTTACACGACATTGCCTCCTAGGAGACAATCTTGATCACAGGACCGGCCGTGTTTAGTGTTATAACTCGTGTATCAGGGGGGATATTTGAAAACGAGTAACTCATTGTCTAAACATTGAATTTGTCACCTGGACTACCTATGTATGCGGGTATTCTGCTAGATTATTGTTGAACCGGCAAACCCAAGCGGTCTCCTGTTTCCCTTAACGGCCCATCTATCTTCCCATACATACATGCTAGTTAGCCAACCCCATCCACATCACTCACTACCAGGCCAAACTTGCCCCCCACCCCCTTCTTCCTATTTCCTCCATCACGCCCCAGCCATGACATCCCTATTGTCCTCCCAACTCATCATATCCATGAGATCGCACAGCCGAACCGCCCCTGGGATCTACGAGTCTAGGAACACGTCCCTGTGCGCCTTGCCACCGTTGATCAAACCCAGTACGAACTATTAGGCGTGGCCCCCGCGGCCCGCAGGTCGACGGCCTCGCGGTGCAGCCACTTGTTCAGCCTCCGAGACTTCATGAGCGTCGCTGCCCCCTTCGTCGTACCCCGCAGGTGGTGGGAATAAACGCAGTCTATCAGCCCCGTCTCGCAGAAGCCGATGAATGTTTCGTGCTTCGGGCACAGGTGCAGCGTGTCCTTGTGCTGGTGGTGGTGGCGGTTTATTGCGTACGGCGATGTCACGGACAGATGGCCCGTGCTTTAGCATGTATATAGTACTTAGAGTAGTAGGCCTAGAGAGGAGCTTTCCCTCTCCAGCGCAACAACAAGTTGTATACCGTACCCTTACAGGCAAGTCCTGATCCGTCGTGGAAGCCGGGCCGCATGTCACTCATAAACATGAAAATAGCGGCAGGGTCGTTGGGTATGTCGCCGACAGAGAAAGACGGGCATCGACACGGAATAGGTTTGCAGGGCTATGGACCGCGACTGCTGGTTGACGGAGAGCAAGGGGAAGACGAGACGGAGCGTGGGATGGATGAGGCTGGTTATGTCGCCGGCGGGGACCATGCGCTCGCTGTATTCAGGCTCGATGGTGAAGAGCCATGTTGCTTGTTGTAGCTCGATGGACAGGTATGGGAACTAGGGAATGACGGCGGCGCGAGTGATGACATATTGGCTGTGAAATATCGAGTGAGTAAGGTATGATAACGATAGATACTTGATTCGTAGTAGATCAGCGTAGTTCGAACTCTTCGTATTAATATCTAGTTTGGAAAACGGGCGTGAGAGTCGAATCCGATTTACAGATACATGCTCTTCAAGCAGAATCTTGTCTCTCTATCCTGGAGCGCAATGGTGCCTATATAACTTCTAGGCCTCGCGTTGTCTGCTTCTTATATCAAGAAGTACGCTAATTAATGTACAATTAAGAAAGGCTTTACAGATACCACCTGCCAATGTGATTTCCTACGTTACCTCATCACGTGGATATGTGAATATACGTGGAAATTGTAATTATATCACGCGTTTATTACTATTATAAAACGAAGGCAGGCTAATAAACATCACGAAATGGGCACATAATAAAATGCATCTCGACGAGTCACATGTGTACCTGTCTTCTCGCAAAAACGACGAGTATAATCATATGATCCAAACACACATCATTACTACGCCGACCATGATAATGATCTCTCTTGGTCTGAAATACACCGAGAATCGCTATCCATTCAGACAATGTGCCTCCGCAATTCAATCCGTGATGAGTTTGCATTGTCCATTGGCTTTCAGAGTTTGTAACCCCGGATTTATGGTTCAAAATAGCATACGTACGGTTCGCCTTAACACCCATTTCTCGGAAAAGCTCCACCTTCAAATGTGTTCGTCAATCCCCCTTCGTAACACATTGATTAAGTCATCATCCGAAAGATCTTAGCACATAGACTGAGGTACCGGGATTCTCATAACCTCCTGCCCACATCCCTTGCTCCTAGGCCTATATCCCATCTGAATATATCAACTGGTCGACAGCCGGGACTTCTTCAGTCTTGCATAATTCGAATTCCATATAGTATGCGCTCCACTTCTGGAGAAACTCACGACCACTTAGCGAGGTCAGGTCGTAGAATAAACGTTCCAAACTCGACATTCCCTCTAAAAATAGGAAGTAGACCGAGTCGACAGTAGTCAGATTATGCTCGGGGTAGAAGGAGTCTCGAGATGTTCTGTATTTGGGGCTTCGAGGTCTTGTGCCGTTGATGGAAAACAAGTGAACGGTTTTGATGAGGGAAAGTGGATCAACACCCGATAATGGCTTCGTTGTGTGTTCTAATGACGCATTCCATGGCCCCTCCCGATCATTTGTTAAGTCGCGCCATTCCTGTGTCGCCATAAGACTGCCCGTTGGCAACATAAACGGGAAGATGATGTCGCGACTGAGATTGAGATAGAGAATACCCTTAGGCTCTCGAAAGCGGAGAGGATTTAGAGCCCATAGGCAAAAGCGTGTAAGCCCAGTCTCTCTCCTCGGAGTTGTACCATCATCGAAGGATGAAAGTCTAATTCTCTCTGAGCGAGGCATCCGAAATACTTCGACGGTAGTGTTGAAGTGCTTCAAGGCAACGTGACGGGACTGGTGGCATGTGGTGAGGAATGGGGAAACTAAGGAGCTCGTGGGAGTGATCCGCTTGATGAGGACGTCGAGAAGAACGAGTCGGTGCTTGCTCTCCTCCTCGATGGCAAGTTCCCAGATCATATGCCGCAATTCTGTAGGAAGACGGCTGAAAGGCGTGAAGCTCGCCATGACGTCAATTGGTATAGTAGAATTACAAGAGAAGGCAATGCAATTATGGGAGGAGGTAGGCTCTCAGTGACAGAGGTCGATGATGGTGTGTCATGGCAGCGTAGATGGTATCGAAGACGATGCTTGATTTCCTGGTCTATTGACGAAAATACTTAAGGTTCGGGGGAAAAAAAGGAAACCTAGAGTGGTAGCTAGGACCATTCGCACAGTTAAATACATATGGGTGTAAGGTATGTACCCTCAACGCTTATTGTTCCCCGTCCCTCGTTGTTATAGTGAATACAAGAGGGGCTTTATTGTCATTGGTGTTAGTTGTTCATAGCCGTCACAGATGGTGAAGAAAAGTTAGCACAATGAGGCGGGCGGCGGATAAATGGTTGCTTTACTAGTTGTCACGTGAAGGTGTGTTGTGGAGTGCAAATTAAAGTGAAAGATGGCTTGGCAAAAAAGAATTTTCTCAAGATATTAGAGTAACTGATATGATAAAATAAAATAGTCATTGAATTTAAGGATGGATGAAAATTTGTATTATCTCAGTGGACTTCGGATTGCTATGGAGACGCCACTGCGATAGCCTTGACCACACAATATCAAGGTATAGGCTCTTTTCAAACCAGGTAGAGATGACTTGGCATTAAAATAGAGAAGAGAGAATAATAGTTGCAGAAAATAGAATATTGCTAGCGAAGAACATATGCACTTCTCGTCTAGGAGTTTGCTGTCTCCAGGTTGTCATGCGAAGATTGATTGGCTGGGATGATAATCCAGGAGAGCTTGACCATTAACCATTATACAAACAAGGAGACCAATGAGGAATTTATAAGGGTAATGCATCACTAACGTCAAAATGAGTTGATAATATATAAGTGCTTTTAAAACGAGCGTATTTATTTGGTTAGAGGATAAGGGAAAATCGAGACTTGCTTTTATATTGAGCAACTTAGTACGGAGGTATAATTCTAGCCATCTTCGATTATTTGTTACGAACCAACAGTGTTAAAGGGGTCTTCAACAAGGGTGTCAGGCACGGACCAAGAACGTAAAGAACGGATGGTTTAGGTTAGAGGTGCAGTGCAACGTCACGTGGTATGGATTCCCGTTAATTCCGGAATCCATAAAAATCCAGTACGTTAGATCCTCGGGGATCCAAAGATCTAAAGGTATTTAACATACCAAAACGGAAATCATGTATAAAGGGAAAATAAGTATAAAAAGAATAAAATTTCCTTTATATCTAGTTATTCATTTTAGTTTTTTAGCTATTAATTTAAAATTATAGTTACTCTTTAATACTATAATGAGAGTACCTTAAAATCTCTTTAACGAACAAAGCATTATAAATCTCTTGAATTAACCTTAATCCACTGTTACTTTCAAAACAAGAAAAACCTAATACGTACTCACCTGTGAAGTCAGCTGACTAGGAACAAACAGGGAGGTTCGTCACACATCTCCCTCAACCTAACGCAACGCGACCTCGAGCAATGCTACCAACCGGGCCGACATCTGCCGTCATAACTGGGCTACCTCCTCCATCCCTTATATTCTGATACCATACTGTTCCTCCGTTCTCGAAGCGCACCCAACCTCCACCCACTCCCAACTATGGCATCCCTTGCGAACCATCTGCCCGAAATGGGAACAGTTCAGCAGTCGCTGACCTTTATTTTTGGAAGTGTACGGATAGCTGGAAGGCCTTATTGAACCGCGTCTCTTACTTAGTATCCTCACAGGTTGGGTTCTACTTGACCATTAGATCGATATGGCGCCTATACTTCCACCCGCTATCCAAATATCCCGGCCCGAAGCTTGCAGCCATCTCTGATATTTGGTACGCCTACCATTCGTATGTTTCCCTGCCAGTGTCGTAATTCGGGTCCATTAGACAAACCAGTCCTCACCAGCTATACAGATTATCAGGACGATGGCCCTGGGCCGTTGAGGATGTCCTCAAAAAGTACGGTATGGACGGATCGTTGCCATAACCGCTACTTCCTCAACTGCTGATCGAATCTGGCTAGGCGACGTCGTCCGATATGCGCCTAACGAGCTGGTATTCGTCACCCCGCAGGCATTAAATGGTAACAGAGGAGCATGAAACCGAGGTACGTGAAGTATCTAGACTTATATGAGATAATGCAGATCTCTACGCCTCCCACACCAAGAATCTGGAGCTCTTTGCGAAGACGCAGATCAACAACCACGGGAATGATGAGCACGGCGGCATCATTTGGGAATGGGACCCAGTACGACACCGTCAAGTAGCCAAGCAGTTATCACCAGCCTTCAGCGGGCGGGCACTCAAAGCTAAGGAGCCGACCCTACATAAATATGTTGACCTGTTCGTTGGGCGCATGAAAGCCTTAGGTGGAGGAGCTCAGGGTGTCAGCTTGCCCACATGGATCAATTGGGTGGCCGTAGATATCTCGGCTGATATGGCTTATAACCGGGAGATGAACGCTCTAAAAGACAGCAAGTCCCTCATTTTACAGTTTAGCGAAAAGGAGAGATTGCTCACTTTTAGATAGTGAAAGAGCCGCCGTATCTTTCCCTACTAGCGGGCTTTAGCAAAGCCATTGTGGCCATCCAAATGTCATGGCGCTTTCCCCTTCTCAGCCCGTTAAAGTATATATTCCTGCTACTCACCGCGATGAGACCCCATTCCCACATCAGGGATCACAGCCGACAGCAGTTAGAGCGGCGCATCCGGCGCAAGGGAGCTGTTGAGCACCTCGACTTTTTCGAACAGATCGTTCCGGAGGACCGCGAGCCCCCCAAAGATAGAAAGGAGATGCGCCATCTCGAACAAATCGCAGGCCAGCTGCTAGTAGCAGGATACAAGCCTCCAGCACTATGGTTATATTTCTCGATATATTATCTCCTTAGAGAGCCCCTCACTCAAAATATATTAGCTAAAGAGATCAGGGACTCGTTTAAAAACTACGACGATATCACTCCAGGTGCAGCTGCACTGTTGCCGTACTTGACAGCCTTTTTAAAGGAGTCCCTCCGCGTGATGCCAGGTATTCTCTCGGGCATGCCAGTCGTAAGTCCAGGCGCTGTAGTTGACGGAACATTCATCCCAAAAGGGGTAAGTAGTTCATTCTACTTCCAGTTATTAGCTCTCTATATTCCAGTCATTTATTGACATTTATGGAAACACGAGGTTATTTGCCAATCCAGCTCTTTTGCGTTGGCACGTAGCCCACGCAACTTCCGCGACCCCTTGAGCTTCAGGCCGGAGAGGTGGCTGCCAGTAGACCACCCTCTCTATGATATCCAGTTTTCCGAGGACAACCGCAAAGGGTTCCATCCATTTAGCCAGGGACCTCGCATCTGCGCGGGACGGGAGATCGCCTGGTGGCAGAGTAGGCTGTTCATTGCAAAAGTCCTATGGACTTTCGATATGGAAATAGTGGGTGGACAACATATCGACATGGACGAAGACTTGAGGGGATGAGGCATGTACCAGAAGCCCGAGGTCCGCGTTCGATTCGTGCCAGTGGCGCAGAATGCAGAACAGTAGAGTGGCAGAGCTTGGAGAGTGTTTGTGCATATGACATGGTCTGAAGAGACTCTTTGGCCTCTCCCTTGAACAAAGTTCCTAGTTCCCAAACTCCAACCTGTGCCGAATTGAAGAGGTAAGGGATATAAATTGTACACCGTAAATTATTCACTGCACGTTGACTGAGACCTCATACGTCCGTCGTATGTAACCCCTTCCTCGAGACGTAATAAGGGAGGTATTGCACAGGACACGGTTCATTAGTGTACGTATTCATGAACAATTTGGATTTCCTTGAATTCTTCCTCCCACCACGGGCGGTTCACTTGGTTTCGTTCGATTTGCAACACACAGACCCCATAGACTGGGCGGTTATACCGAGCAGTCATGTCACGGCATCATTACGTCACACAGATAGCTATATAACTAGTAATCTCCAAGAGTCTCTCTTGGAGATGCTCCCTCTTCAAGAATAACACAATTGATAAACCAATCCGCATCAAACGAAAAACAAAATTGGGAAAAATCCAAGATTTCGAGGAAGAAGGATGTTTCTCAGTGACATGGGAAAAGGCATGCATGGTGCAGACGGCATTTGCCATATCTTCAGAAACTTCAAGACTTCTGGATTTCTGATGAATTGGAACTATCCGACGACGTTCTCTTCGCTCTACAATCAGATTCAACTACAGATGAGGATGTTTGGAACGCTGTTCATGAAGACAAGGATATTCGCGAACGAGTCCCCTCGTTGGGAGCTCAGCGTCCGCAAGATGAACCATCAATTAAATCCAAACATGGTGTCCATATATGTGAGAAAGACAAGGCATTTGCGAAGAAGGCGCTCGAGATCGTTGAATCGTTTGATGTATGGGGAAAGAAAGGAATGGTTCGAATGGAAGATGACGAGAAGATGAGGATAGATCTTGTCGAGGGATGGAAAAAGCAGGTTGCGACTAGATATAGCTATCTGTGTGACGTAATGATGCCGTCACAAGTCATCAGAGCTCTGTGGCTCTCGTTCATCACTAGGTACGGACCGATATACTAGTATCATCGGGTTCGAAAAGCTGCCGATCCGAACACGACGGTCTCGACACCTGGTACCTGGATAATCCAATACACTGCGGATGGTCTCCTCGGTCATTTCTGCATGGCAGGTATTGCTGCGGGTTAGAGACAAGCTCTAGTGATGACTTAGAAATACCTCCAGATCTAAAATCTGGGTGGAAGGCAAGGTATATTGCGCGTAGTCGACAGTGTCAGCAAGGCTGGCCCCCCTCCTGGAACAATGCGTACAACATAGTCTGGCGGAGAGTAGAATGGCTCAGAGGTACCACATTCTGAGAGTAGATCAGTTTCCTCTGGCAGTATGCCAAATGTATAATGATAGAGCGAGTCCATGAAGATAGTGTGCCGATGATTTATGATAGGTAATATGGGAAGTGATGGATTATTAAAATGGGTTTTAGGTTCTCTAGTTTAATGTGATCAGTTAGTTAAATGCTTCAGTGTGCAGAATCTTTTTATTTTATTTTGAATTTACGACTTCATCAGAGATATATTTCTAGAACTGAACAATTGAAATATATAACGTAACTTAATATCAAGTGTCACCGAACTCTAAAAGGTTTCAAATATCTCCATCCTCCCTATGGAGAATAATGACACCCAGGTGGCCAAATTCAGAAGCTCGAAAATTTAGAACAGAATTTATTTTATTTATTTCATTCCGAACAATGCTAATGACTTTGGAAAGAAAAGTCTTTGTATCTCGACTTCCCACAAATTGATCCTTATGTTTGTGCGAATAGATATGTTGTGGTTGCTTGGACAGTAGGAGTAATGCAAGTTTGAAAAAAGAAAAAGTAGAAAAAGAAGAACAAGACCCCAAAGGAAGAGAGCCAGCCTATAGGAGGAGATAATAGTGCTATTTATATGTATATTATGATGATATGGCTGAGAAGTTTGGTATATGTCTTATGCTGGATGAGATAAGTTAATTCGTATTACGTCGCTGTCACCTTATTTACTCAAGCACCTTGGGTAAGGATTATTGGAGGATGCCATACTTGTTCGAAGATACAGTGAAGAGAATACCCTCGTCGATCCCTCGTCGATGGCTGATATCCCTAATAAACTATACTATGGTTTCGTTTAGAAGCCTCTGAGCAACTATCGAAAGAATGTTTCAAGTAATTACGTCGTGGGAAGTTCATTCTACGAGCAGATATAACTTTCCATGTGATGATATTGCTTATTGTCCGATGACTTTTATTTCTCTAGAAGGTTACTGGTATTCGAGATTAGGCGAATATATGAAATTCTAAAAAGCCTATTAGTCCAACGTAGAGCCAGATAGGTACGACACGTGCTACACTATAGGCCATATATGATGATATAGTATTGGTGGGTCTATTCTCATATACCAATAATAGTTGCTCTCCCGACACAAGCCAGTGACCAAAAGCATATATATGGTCATATATGGTCCAGCGCATGTTATACACATATTATATGTATTTGGCTATGTATTTGGATGCAGCAACACTACCCAGAGTCGGCGAAGGCTAATATGAGGACGTGTAAGCGTAGCTTCTTATTCATTCACGCGACTAACTGAGAGACAGAGAGACGTATGAAGACTTAGGATATTCTGTCCTGTATAAGCTGAGAATGGAGAATCAGTGTTTTAACGAATAAGGCCCGGCATCCTCACCGAATAAATTTAGGTATCATAATGTATGGAGGTGCTCCTTTATTTAGCATATGCTATGCCTTACCTATTAATGGGTTGAGCTTATAAAAGGTTGGGTATCAAGATATCAGGCTCTTAATGACAACTTTATCACCTCTCATACTTCTGCTGTATCATATTTACCCAGTACCACATTTTTCAACTTCTTATTGAACATGATTATACATATTGAGCTCGGCCAAGCGAGACAATATATTTAGCTCTTTATGAGCACCATTCCTTATCATTCAGCTGCAGAAGGCCATGCCGCTTTATCTTCATGACTTTCTTACCCTGCCTAAGCATACGTCTTTCTCACAATCTAGGATGTCAGTAAGCGGGTGAAATATACCACATATCAAGGCAAAAGTGGTTCCCAAGCCCCCTTGCCTGAGGCCAGCTCGATCGTGACCGGCTCCACGCCGCTGAAGACTCTCGAGCCAGAGTCTTTAGCCGCGTGGCCGTAACTTGCGAGGCAAGCAAGCTTGATATTTTACATAATGGGTAATGACCGTATGTGTTTGACGCATTGATGCCGAAAACGTATTTGGGACCAGACGCAGAGGAAATGAAGGCCAATGGGGTTCTTCCTTACCACCACACCGCTAGTATCACAGATAGAATGTTAGGTACATTATTAGGCTCTTGTGCACAGCAATTTTACCAGACAGATAACAGTCTACTGAACCAATTGGTAGAAATGAAAATATTAGGTTAGGTGTATGAACTCTGATCTTCAGAAGTGATAACTGAATACGATGCTTACACCGTACTTGCACGCCATGCAAACTCACCCTTCAAGACACCGAGGTAGCACTGTCAAGAACACCCCCGCGCAATCAGAGGAGAAGAAAATGGATACAAAAGGCTCCATCAGGATTCGATATAAGCCCCGCAAGTGGCACATCTCGACGTGAATCTAACCGAAAGGAACTGGGAGAAAACATTAGCAGTATTGACACTTACATGGCAATGGCCCCGGCTTTCCCAACTCGACATGCAGATTGCGAAAGCCACTTTATCATTACCATTCTAGAACAGAACCACTTTTGGCACTATATCTGAGAATCTCCAGGTTATCCAATGACAACCCCCAGGTTCTGAAAAGAGAGACTTGATAGGCTCTACACGAGAGACCAACTCGAGCGAACCCGGTTGCTTTATTCTACTAGCGAAGGTCCATATTGGCGGGGTACCGCGCGTTATGGGGCTGCAGTGGAGTTGTACTGGGACGATGCTAGACGCATCTACCAAGGACTGTATGTACAACTGTCATGCCATCGAGGTACCTGTATGTCCTTCATTAATAATGTCTCACTAATACTACAGGAGAAAGTCAGTCAACTAGCTACATGTACATAACACATGTACATACCACATAAAGAGACAACGCACTTGGCATAGTCATGCAAGCAAGTCCACCTGAGTGGCTCAACCTGACCGAGTGAGCGATTCGGTATGCATGGGAAAGGGTGGAAAGGCAAACCCCCGTAGTAACTATAGCAACTGGACCTGAGTCTGGCGCATGCAACAATGAGCTGGCTTCTAATATTTGGTTATGGTAGAAGCGCTAAACGCGTGCGGCTCTTTTTGAATATAGAGAGGCCCCCCCTATAGCAAGGGGACCCATTCAACCGCTATAGCGCGTTTCGACGGCCTGATGCAATCGGATGCATCTGATAAAGATCACGGGCCATGCAAACAAACTAATTTGTTTGTTATGCAAGAACGTGCCCATTTCAAGCATGCGAAAGCACCAGAATAGTAGTCAAAGGGATGCCGCCAGGTTGTCGTCGCTGTATGGTCATAAGCATGTATATATAATATTTTATGGGGGATTTCCGGGTCTGGCACAAACCACTACCCACTATAGGCCGGGATGCTGCTTTCGATTCGTCTCCCCCCTTCTCCTCCACGCATCTAACCGTGTCCGGCCACCTCGGGCGGACCGGGACGGCAAAGCTCGGTCAGCATGATGGTCATGGCATCTCGAATGTATGTATCAAATGCGATCCAAAATATTTGCAGAGGTTTGATGACCTGGCATTGAGAATGAAATCACTTGTCACCTACGGCGGTCCTCGTAAATGCAAAACCTGCATCTACAGTATGCCGCCTTAAGCTGTTTCAAGTCTTGAACATACCACTAGATGGTGGCAGTTCTCACCTTGAACTCCGCCGTGTGCCGGGCTCGTGGCAGTCTCCTATCCTACACCGCGACCCAGATGTTCGTCGCGGGGGGCAGCCCTAATACCCGACCTCTTATGCGCTACTGCATCTTGTCCACCGTCTAGCGAACGAACAGAGGGCAGAAATGCAGAGCTTGCAGGCGTTAGCATGGAGGATCTTCGGATTATTTGCAGAGGAATCACTTACGCCAACTCAGTAAACCGACCACTCGAGGAATCGCCCGTTCCCGTGAGGACCCGGGGACTAGGGCCCAGGGCGGACAATTCCCAATGATTTCACGGTCGCAGCAGCAGTTTCCAGCGAGTGGCCCCAGCAGGCTGGTTGGTTTCGATCAGAATGCGTCTGCATCCGAGATCACCCTCATGGCAACCACATGGGTTGGCCCCAGACAGCGAGGGCGCGATTCTGTGGCATTGGCGACCACACTGCCTCGCAGAGAGAAGAGGCATTGTAGGGCAGCGAAGACCTAAGTACGTCATTCCGCCAGCGGAGGATTGCCCAGTCTCAGTGTGCACAAGGTGACGAGAAAAGGGAGTGGTTGAAAATATTGCACCTTTGCGTGACTTGGCACCGGGTGGCAAATCAGAAGATTGTCACGCACCCAATAGTCGAGGACGGCTGCATTCATGCCCAACCTGGCCCCAACCCAACGCCCGGAATGTCTCCAGTTTACACTCTCCGGAACGACGGTCTCCTTTGACAATTAGGCGGCTGGGCTTCCAATCCCGTAGCACGTTGGGCAACGTACCCTGTACTGATTGGGCGCCTCACAGTGAGTCAGGCACAGCAATCCTACCCAGACGTTGAGGTGAATCCCAGTCAGCCTGCGGTGCGCCGTCAACCAGACCGCAGCAACCGTAGATGGCATATCTTTGGCTGCTTAGGGTGATGTGTATTTCTCTGCCTGTCTGTTCCGTTCCAGATCATTTGACGTACTCGTCAGCCTCTTTCGACGTGCTGCATCTTACATACCTAATTAACCCCCTCTCCCTTGTAAGCCGGGCTATTCGTCTCGCACGGTGTCTAAGACCTAAGAACAAAACCAACGCAATGCACAACTACAACTACAACTACAACTACCACTACCACTACCGGACTCTACAACCAATTCAAAAGACTCATACTGACATTCCCGACTATACATACCTGTCGATAACACAGATCTTCCAACGCCACCCAGAGTACGACAAATAGATTCCAGGTCACATTTCCATGATGGAATCATCCCGTCGACCTAGGGGCCGAGCCCCCTCATCATCCGGTGGATTTTCCATTTCTTCGCCGTCCGATGCTCCGTCGAGACAGAGCTCGCGGCCACCGCTCAGGTCAAGAGACTCGGACGTTACTGAAAGCTCTATCCCCCGATCTCAATTCCAATCTACCCCTCTGAAAGGGATTTTGAAGAACTCTTCGATACGTCCAAACCAAGATCATCTTGCTGCAAGATTCTATCGGCTTCCGCGACCTATACGGCCTGTCCAGACATCTTCCTCTCTACAGTCACCATCATACTACTCGGACAGCACCCTCGGTAGCTTTGATCACGAAACAGACTCTCAGTCTGCCTCTTCTGAACTATCAGTCAACACACAAGCTACTAGCGTTGACTCGGATTCCGTCATCACGAAGCGTATCCGGCCTCCAAAACCCTCGAAGCCTTCCACCCTAGTCAAGCATGTACGCCATGCAGCTCTACCAGCTGGCACCCGGCCCAAGGTACGGCCAAAGCCCAAGCTTTCTTCTGAGGTCACCAAGAGTAGCATGCCAAGTGGAAAGCGAACGGTCCATATCGAGGTACTTCCCCGTCAAGAAAGTTCTAACCCCCAAGAGCTGCAACTTGCCCGTAAACCAGACCAGAACTTGGTGTGCAAGATCGAACAGCTGGAGGGTGACAAAGAGAAGCTCCGCCAGGCTCAAGATCACCTACACAGGGAACTCGACGATGCGTCTGAGGAGCTCTCCTCAAAGGTGCGCCAAAACAAGGAAATTGGGAAAGCCCTGACCCAGGAGCGAAACTCCAAAGAACTCATCCTCCAAGACCTCAAGGAGCAGAGGAAGCTTTTCGATATCTACCGACAAGATTTCGAGCTGCAGCAACGGATCCTGGAGGAAGCTGAAAGGGAACGAGACAACTTGAAGCACACCCGAGACCACTTCGAACAACAGCTCATTCGTCTGGAAAATGAGATGTCTCAGCGTGAGACGGAGCAGAAGGCTAGCGAGGATCTGCTTAAACGTCAGATCGCCAAATTCGAAGTCGCCACAGCGTCTCTTGAGAATCGAATCGGTTCCCGTGACCGAGAAGTTCAGGATCTGATGATGGAGTGCGACTCCTTGGTTAAGTCGTCCAAGAAGTACCAAGCCGAGATTGAGAGTGTGAGAGAGGAGGGTCAAGAGATTGTAAGGAAAGAGAAAGCGACATTCGAGGCCCAGAAGGAGGACTTTCAGGCTTATAGGAACGAGGCTGAAGGAGATAAAGCAAATCTCCGAGCACAGGTTCAGAGCCTCGAGGTGGAGGTTGAGGCCCTACGGGCACAGATTGCTGACTTGAAACCTAACAAGGAAGCACTTGAGAAGGAACTCGAATCTGAGAAAGCAAGCAAGGCAGAACTACGGGACAAGCTTCAGTCGCTCGAGTGGGAGAGGCAGGAGCTTCAAAAGCAGGTTGACGCCGAGAAGATCGCCAAGGAAGACTTCGAGAAGCAGCTTCTAAATTCCAAGGAGCAATTCGGCAGGGACATCAAAACCGTCAAAGATGAATCCGAGAAGCAGCTTATGGCTTCAAAGGATGATTTTGAAAAGCAACTCAGAGAAGTCAAGCATGATTTCAGAGAGAAGCTAGACGATACCAACTTCAAGCTTCAAATAGAGGTCGAGGCCAAAGGCGATCTAGTGTATCAACTAGGTCTCGCCAGGAAAGAAATTGACAACCAAGCCGAAGCGTTCAGAATTGAGAGAAGCGAGAAGCAGGCGCGGATCGACGGCTTAGTCACTGAGGTCGCTGGGTCTAACGAAGCTAACATTTCCCTTGCGAGCCAACGGCTACAGCTCAGCAATGAGCTTACTCAGGTCCGGGTGAATCTTGCCTCTGTGCAAACAGACTTTAGCAAGCTTCAGGATAGTTACGACTCACTCGCGCTCGACAACGACTACCAGAGGTCCAAGGCCGCGGAACTCGACCAGAAGACCGAGGATCTCAACAATCTGCGCAGGGCGTACGCAAGCCTCGAAGCGCGCATCGGCAATCTCCGGGCCGACATCGACGACCACCAGGCCGCCCACAAGACGCTACTAGTCGAGAACGAGAAGCTGCGAGCGTCGCACCAGGCCCTGAGGGAGGAACACGACAGGATTACGGCGCACGCGCGGGGCCTCGAGGACAGCTCCGGCTACAGCAGGCTGTGCTCGGAGAAGTTCGCGCTCGAGGCGCAGATCGAAGACCAGGAGTCCAAGATCACGGTGCTGAGCCAGGAGAAGGCGGGACTGGAGGCGCGCGCGGCGGTCCTCCAGGCCGAGGCCGAGAAGGTCGCCGCCCTGACGCGGGAGAAGGCCGAGCTCCAGGGAGAGGCGGACAAGGTGGCCTTGCTGACGGCGCAGAACCAGACGCTCGCCGCGCAGCTCGCGAGCGTGGACCAGCAGCTCGAGGTCGCCAACGCGGCGCACGGCGCCGCCAGCGCGCAGGTCCGCGACCTCCAGGCCACCATCGGCCACATGCAGAGCCAGAGCCCGGGGCGGTCGGCGTCGCGGAGCACGTCGCGGAGCAAGTCGCGCGCGCCCGGGTCGAAGCGCCACACGCGCTCGCCGTCGTCGAGCCTGGTCTTCGTGCGCAGCCCCTCCGACAAGAGCGGCGTGTACATCACCACGAAGGACGCGCTGAACTCGAAGGGCGGCGAGTGACTCAATGGCCGGGTCTCGCACCTGTTCGTGTGATATCGATGCCACGCGGACTTTGCCCGTTGTCTGTCGGGAGGAAACGGAAGGGGAGGATTACGAGATGTTGCTGTTGTTGCTGTCGCTGTGCGGTTGCTTTATCGTCACGCGTTGCCAGTAATTGTTTTATTTTTGGATGATGTTTCGATATGATGATGTGATGGGGCAACGATGACAGCTACAATGACGACGGCGACGACGACGACGACGATGCTGGATATGAAGTTGGCGAACATGATGACCATGTTCTTACTGCGACTACTCCACACCCTTTCCTTTGTCCGATCTCATTTGTCAATTTCTATTATTGGTTCACTCTGTACTCATGGACATTGTTGGGGATACTTGGGCACAAAGCATGTGATTGCCCCCACGTGTGCCCGATAGATGTTCAACTGCGTTTTTGTTTTATTTCCTGTCTTTCCTTTGTTTCCCCCTTCTTGTCTTTTTTGGATCACTTGGCAAAGATATATTTCGTTTAGGCTTCACTGGGCAGCTACGTGTTGGGAACCGGAAACTGGGAACGGATACACAAAAAGAATAATCGTGTAAACATTCATGTACAAGAAAGAGTTCTAGACTACGAGCACGAGCTCAGGGATTGGGACTGGTCATCATTATTATTGGGTCGTACGGAAGGATTCGGATACAAAAAAAATAATACAGGGGGATATCTCATTACGTTTACACTTCAGCTAGATAATTATTCTATTTAATATTCGCGTTTTCAAAAATCATCTCAATGGACAGACCTACTGTGAACTTGATATAAATTATAGACTACCTTGACCAGAAGAATGGGCCGTCTATCAGTAGGTAGGTATGTCTAAGTAGGTTAGGTATTCTGTTTCGGTACCACACTCCAGGCAGAACTGAAGAAAGCTTGGCCAGAAGGTAAATGACCAATGAGATATCATATATACGGCCGGATATAGTAATTAGGTAGTAAAGGCTAGATTAACTTGGCTCTGGAGGACACGGCGGATGCCGATGGACCCCCTGAGCTCCGGACGCATCACATATCGGAAGTGAGCCAGCTCTGCTAAGTGTCAAGTTTCAGGAGTATCACCCGCGGTATATTATGACTGTTGCTTCGCCACAGTGATGAATATGTCACCCGCTGGTGGGATCGCCGATTCGTCCGGGGCACGTCGGTCGCTAGCGTCTAATGCACGAGACCTCAGTCTGGATTGCCCTAGGCTTGTGGAGTGGTTACCATCGACGCAGTGTGCGTACTAAACAGTTAATTGGAGAGATCTTCGGGTATGGGGTTGTCCCCACGATTTCGATGGTCGACCACAAACCCCCAGTTTGCCCTAATGGTGGCCACAACCGTCACATCGATGCTTCTAGCACCTTGATAATCGGGTTTTGACGGACCAGTCATGTTGCTCCAGAATTATCTTTTTATACCTCTTAGCATTTCGTATAAACAGGCCATACTAAACGTTAGAGTTACCATTTTCAGTAAAGCCTTTCCAGAATATACTAGATTATTCTTTTAATTTTACTTCTTTTTTTTTCTTTTGTGCGAGGTTGTGTAGATAAGGAAAAGGGGGCCAGAAGGTTTTCTTGGGCCCGTATTTTGTCCTACTCGACAGGTCATGTCTTCATCAAGGCCCACCTATGCACGCCTGAGAGCGATTCAACGTGATGGAGATGAACGAGCATTTGTAATGACAAGCTATGTAATAATGGCCTTATGAAGCGAACTATCGCATACGACTTTGCTCTATCTATCCGCCGCTTAAAATCTGTCCTCATTTCAGCCTCAAAGTTGTTACATGTTAGGGGTGACCATACTAGAATATATCGCAAACATTACTTTTTTTTTTAAAAAAAAGACCGATACAATTAAATGGATTGGGTAGAGATAAGTTCATTATGGATTAGTCTAACCGGTATTCATATAACGATAATAAATATATATACATCTAGGGATCTTCACTTAAACCATGTGTAATTAATTTGTATGATCAACCCTCTATTCCTACTCTACTGTAAAGGCTGTCTATTCATGGTCACCTTCATTATTAGTTACATCTAGATCTTATTGGAACATATGACATATGCCTTATATCCGATCCTCCATATAGCCTCCTATATATAGGCTTTGCCCACCTATCTATCTCTCCACTGGACTCATACAATAATCCAATCCTCGTATATTCGTCCCATCTCAATAGACCATGACGATAACCGTTAGGCAGAGAACACAATAACAGAAGGAAATAAATATTAAAGATTGCACCTAAGCGTATATAGTTTGAATAAATTACCAATTGGCGATGAATGGATGGGACACCAGTCGTTGTTCAGGCGAAGTATATTGGGATACTACAATTACTAACAACACAAATCGCTTATTCTCCCGTCGCATTTCCACCCGCACCTCTGTATCCTACATATGAAGTCAAGGAAGATGAAGTCAGGTATTTTGTACATGAAATGACGGTTTACAGAGACAAAGAAAAAAGGAAAGAGATGAAGAGGAAGAGGAACAAGGAAAACAAAAGGAAGAAAAAACCCTGCCATCCTGAACTACTTTTAAGGTAGCTTCTTCACCTATGGACTCCAGAAGCTCGGCCCTAGACCCCGCACTATATATCTAATGTCTCATGCCATCATTAATAGCGCCATTGCAACTATTAACCCATCTGGTCTTCCCATCAGGCCTGCCCCTGCGGTATATGTAGCTATGGTCGCAGTATTGGTGGTAGCTGCTGTTGTTGTATCATATGTTTTGATGTCACCATATCCTGTTGAAAGTGTCGAGAGGCTATTATTACCCAGCCAGCTTGAAGATATAGCCTCTGTCATTGTCGGACTTATTGCAATGAATGACGTGGTCGCTGGTGGCATTTTTTTGAAGGTATTCATGAGGGACGGTGCCGATGGAGTCGATACTGGCACCGACGTTTCAACTGCATAAGGTCGCACCGTAGTCGTGTATGTGCTCGTCAGAGTACAGGTAGGGCAATCGCATACAGGGCAAGGTGGCATACTAAATGCCACAGTCCCTTGCGGCATCCCTGCCGTTGGCGTCTTATGCGAGCTCTGCCCTTCTCCCTGCGAAGAAACGCTATAACATTCTGTTACAGCAAATGTAGTGTATGAAAGTTGATGCGCAAGGGTTAAGCTGGATAATAAGCCCAGTCCCTGAGCGAGAAGGATATTATTGAGTCTCATTGTCGGATGTTTCGAAGAGAAATATTGAATATGTTAATACGGCGATTATTGGGAGGTGCTCTTGAATGGAACAATATTGTTTCTGCCGGAGAGTCTATGTCGATGTAAAGGACAGCCGACTTTATACAAAACGTTTCTTACCAGAGCATGCATGACTACTCCATCTAATATGCTGCTCTGAGCACCAGTGGTATGCCACTTTAACATTCAGACAAAAACATCATTTAACTTTGAAGTCTTCCGATATGGATATCTTATCGGAATGTAGTATAACTGAACTCTGGAACGTCCCGTTGTCCTAGACGCGTCTAGATATCGTGATTAATGTTTACCGTTGGTATTCTCTAGTATGGGGATTGAGCCGGTATGGTACGGGGCGTGATGTCTTACACGTGTCTAATATCATAATTATTGTTTACCGTTAACCTAGTATTATTTAGCTGCGGATGTAGTCGGTACGAGGCGTTTTGTCTTGAACATCGTCACACATCTGATCTACTCTAAATTACCACAGGCCAGGAATTTTAATAAATATCGACGCGTAACCAAAGAATCTAGACGCGATTCATGCGATGTTGTGATATCAATGAAGGACCGCCAGAACCGCGGCTGCGATGGTGTTATTGGACTTAATAACACAGAGATGTGCCGACTACGGAGGTATCTAAACATGATCTTTATTCTATCCTCATCTATTCAATTCACAGCTTACCACCATGCGTGCATCGATTTTCTGGCTAGTTTATCTTGCTATTGAATGTTATGGAACCGATACGAGTCCAATCAATTCGCCCCAACCAAGACATCATTATCAGGGCTATGAAGCAGACTTGGGAACCCCGTCAATATGCTACACTTATATGACAACCATGTTGGTGACCATGTCATCTGACCCTGATAATGAAGGCCAAAGATCAACAGCTGCTAGCCCAAGCAGTATATTTACTACGAACCCTGTAGAGCCTGCTGCTACAAGTCTCAAATCGTTGGCATCCAGTTCGCCTGCGAGTACAAGATCTGCTAGCAGCAGCACTGGCACCTATTCGACTAGCTCTAGCTCCAGAAGAGCTAGCTCCCCGGCTATTATTAAAACTACCAGCCCTTCTACTAGTACCGTTACTATAGCATCAGCAGCGACTTCCGAAATGACAACTTCAATCAGTACGACATTAGTCTTAAGCTATACCACTATCACACAGCAATACGACGACTCAACTACGAGTACTACTACAGTACCACCTAGGTCAGTAACCAGACCTCTTTCAGTAGTTCCCTCGAGCTTATGCCAAGGGAGTATCAATACCCTATCTAGACTTGGGGTATTTCTGATCACTGTTATCATTGAATTATAACCCATTCTGATGAAAACTCAACACTTGCTAACTCATAAATCTGCAATAGTGGCACAATACCCGGGACAGTTATTATTGAGACACCAGCGAGTTTCGTTACCACGACAGTTCCATATTCTGGAACCGGCAGGATAAGTTCACCGACCAGGACCACGGTACCACCCAGCGGCACTGCTCCGGGGACGGTTGCAGTCAAGACCCCCTTGCCGACGCTCGATTGCGATCCATACGGATATCTTATCCAGGACTCCGCACTCTACAGGGTAGACATTGCGACGGGTAGCGCGACGCTCGTCAAGGGGGACGTCGGCGATGGCCGCAATATCAACGCGATGGGTTACAATGTCGGCGATAACTTCCTATACGCGGCGATCGGCGGCGTGCCGGGAAATTTGATCCGGATCTCGGCGTCCGGAGACTCGGCGATCGTCAATTCACTTAACCTGACTACGGCAGCGACCGCCGGCGACGTGGACGAGAATTCGCAGTACTGGGTAACGTCTAACGGCAGGCAGTGGTCTCAGATCGATCTGCTGCCCGGGTCGCCGACATTCGGCACCACGAGGGATAGCGGGACCGCGATCCTGCCGGAAATGACTGTAATTGACTGGGCGTATGTGCCTGGTGGCGGTAATTACCTGTACGGGCTCGGGCACAATGCCCTGTATGCGAGCACGGTACTGATGAGCTTCGATCGCGCGACGCACACGTGGTCGACCCTGACCGATTTCGGGAACATCGCGGGCAGGAACGCCTGGGGAGCCGTCTATGCGTCGGACGACGGCTACCTGTACGGGTCGGAGAACCACAGCGGGCAGATATGGAGGTTTCCGCTGCCGGGGAGAGGGATAACTCCTGTTAGGATCTCAGACGGGCCTCAGACTGTCAACAACGACGGGGCGAGATGCATCAGAGCCGAGAATTTATAAGTTGGAGTATCGAGAGAGCCACAAGAACCCAAATAAAAGTTTACGGAATAACAGTCTGAAACTAGAATGCATCCCCAGCTGTCTCCTCTCCTCCCCTGCAGATGTCATCCAATCTTTTTTGGCAGATGACTCTAGATCATGGAAGACGGAACTTCGTTGGAATATTTTTTTGGGGTTTTCTTCGTTTCTGTCTCTGGTCATCGGTTGTTCTGTTACAGTTGAAACTACCACGAATGAATTTACACTACTTTCTTATCTGTTCCAGCGCGTGTCTTTACTCCCTGCTTACATGCAAATCTTAGGTTGAAATTTGAAATAATGCAAAAACGATATACTATCTCTGAACAAAAGATGTGAGGTCCTAGGTCCAACGTCATGGTGTGCTACAGAAGTCATATGGATATAATGCAACGTGAAATGCAAATTGTGGTTGGATATCACAAGAGTCAAGTCATGTTGTCTCTGTTTGCGGCTCTTGCTGTATCACTTGCCTGGTCACTGACTCTACTGACTGTGTATGTTGAGATGAGACGAATATATGAGGATAGGATCAAGTATGTTGGTTCAAGGTGAGTCTGGTAGATGGGCAAAGCCCATATATATATAGGAGACCAGGGTTGTATAGCCCCGTATTTCAACAGAAAGAGAACGGCATGCCATCAGCGGCCAGATGGTCCTCACTTTGAGGAGCGCGGCATAACTTGTAGGACGTCTAGACAGCGGCGGCGATGTGATTTGCGAATGAAGCGAGGACTATTATGCCCTGGGTTTCTATATGCCACTGAAGAACCCATGAAGAGTGCATCAAATCGAGGGGGGCATCTGGTGCTGATACGACAGGGTTTCCAGATTCCTCGTGCGCTGGATTAGCCTCGTCGCTAATGTTCTGTATGCGTTCTGCGTCGTGAGGGGGTAGTCCGCAGTCATAAACAAGGCTTGCGATAAAATGTCTTCGGCTTGGAGATTCCAGAGGACTGTTCTCTCCTAGACGAAGCATGAGGCCACGAACCGCTGAGTTAAGTCCCAGACGACTGCTTCTAATGAGTGCATGAAATTTAGATAGTGAGATAAAAGCAAGAGTATACTCAGCACGATCCAGTAATGGTGTTCCGATGCGGAGAACAAGGCGTTACTCCACAAGATATACCCCAGTACCATGTCCTGCGTGGAAGGCGTGAGGTACTTCTGAGCGCTCAAGAACTGGTACATGCCACGTGTTCACGGCCATCTGATCGGCATATGCAGCATGGCGAACACCTTACCCCACGGATCGATGACAATAAAGTTCCGCGTTAGCTATAGCAACGTCGGTGTAGGGTCAGATGCTGATATGGCATCGCGGTGATTCGTGATCGCCGCATTACGGAAGCCGTTCGTCCTCGAGTGAGCCAGAACTCTGGCCCGGTATTTACAAGAGCGCAAGAACGCTGCCATGGCCAAGACATTGCCCTATGGGATGTACTGAGTGCCCAAGTGGACGCGCACCCGTCTCCTCCTAGCGATTTTGGTCAGATTTGAGGGAGCCCCAAACGTGAGAAAGCGCTTGGAGCTTAGGCGCATAGGGGTAAATCGAGCCCGCGGTCGATGCATAGAACAAGGGTTGATAAGAACCAAGTCTGCACCGCAGTAGATAATCAGGTTTCCCCGGTAGAAGTACGAGAAGCCTGAAGGCTTCGCAGTTATCTAATGGACTGTATTCGTAGGTCTCCATACTCTCTCGCTTGACTTCTAGGCATCGCCGCCGTTAAATAGCAAAGAACGAAACTGAAACAGCAGCATAGGTGGTATCGAAAATGTTGAAATATGGGGCTATACGACCCTTGTCGCCTGTATCTACACATATAGGAGGGCTTCGCCCCCTTATCTAGACTCATATTGAACTCATACACTTGATCCCATCCTCACATCGTCTCATCTCAACAGAAAGTGATGCTTGATTTCCTGGTCAAATGAGGCCATTCGTATAGCTACATCATACGGGTTGCAAGTATGTTCGTGCCGTCATACAGACGGTAGTAAAGATTCTAGGTTAAATTGAACAAAACTTGGCATAACGATGTGGTCTGGTAACCTCGGTCCAGACTACCTAGGTATTATGGCTAGGCTACATGCTCAGCCTGAAAGTCCGCTAGGATGAACTACTAACGGTAGAATGAAAGAAAAAAAGAACACAGATTACAGCTGGCTCCACCCCTGATAGGACTGAGAACGTTAAGGTGAAAGAATGTAATAGAGGGAATGCAGGGAGGGAACCTATTAAGGGGCAAAATTACGAAGATATTTTTATCAACTCAGTCTTGCTGGATTACTACCCCCTTTTCCATCATCCCTTCCCTTCGCCCTTTGAACGCCTCGTGAGAACCTTGTTGGTGACTTCTTTACGCGTGGGCTGGGTGGACCCTACCATACCCCCTTGGATCTTGAAACATGAGCTGAACAGAATTCTGGTATTGTCCAAATTCTTTTCTCTAAATTATACATTTCCGTGAAAATTCCTCCTTTAGCATGATCAATCCTGTATATATATATATAACGTAGTGTTAGCAAGGTAAATATAACCTGTTTTTTCCTACGGAGTAAGGCCAAGAACAAGATAAACGATTGGTCTTCCCAAGACCTAAGCTGATGACAAGTCCTTATTAGGCTGTAGCAAGTTTGATAGTTTTATATATAAGTAATATGAAGTCCAGGGGACTGTTAGGCTTACAGGGAATAATGGTATGCATACGCAAATAACCTAAGCTCATGCTTCGCCTTATGTTCAGCTAATTCCGCATCCCAGGTTAAGCTGTGTCTCTCAATTGCCCTCGCCAACTCCGATATAGTCCTGTCAGAGGGAAATCGGACGTGCTTTAAGTCTACCGCGCCCAGCCCCTCTGGTTTCTCCACCGAAATTTCTACTCTTAAGCGCACGAGAAGTGTTGGAGACTTGGAAAAAGCTTTAGAGACATTGGTCAATAAAAGATAGCGTTTGACCCTGTGTAAGGGTGCGTATGTTACTTGTTGTTGCGCTAGGGAGGAGGGAAGCTCCTCTCTAGCACCTACTACGAAAGTACTATATACATGCCCAAAGCACGGGCCACCTGTCCGTGACACCCTGAAAGATTGAGTAGGATCTGAAAAAGTGGCTTCTACGAGCCGGGGCTTTTTTTATTATTTTTTATTAAATTATTTTTTATTGCAGTTCGTCTCGGACCATTCTCATGACAAGTCGTTGGGTGGCTTGGGTACATCAGCTGACGGCCAATATCTCAAGTGGAGACCCCTATAAAATATATGGCAGAGCTACATGCTTACAAATCTACGGCTAATATCTGATTTGCCAGCAACAGCTACTTATCTCGTCATGGTTCACGGTTGTTTCTGGCGAATATCTTTAAATCCTATTCGGCAAATATTTAGATGTAAGAACCTCGTAAGATCTTTATACATCCTGCACGGTCTTTTGAAAATCAGGTAGCCGGATATCCGACAGAGCTTCACCTTTTGGTGATCGCAAGATGACTTGCAAGTCTCTGGAGTTTTCCTCAAACCCCTTGTCATTTAAGTGTAAACCGCTTAATGGTTCACTCGATGACTTCGCTTAAATGCTTCAATTGCTGAGCAAACATGGCATCTCGATATGCAAGAAAACCCTTGTGTTGACCTGTTATATTCATACTGTTTACTAGTATAAAATGACTAGCTGATAGTTGAGACAACCAAGAAAATAAAACAATTTCTCGTCTGATGTTTCGAGTTATGCTCCGGCATAAAATGTTCCTCAGTAGTCCCTCTTGGGAAATCGCTTCCATGCATCCTCCCATCCGGCGCCGCGGACAAAGTCCCAGTGTTTTGTCCACGTCATGGGCTGCGAACTCGCGGAGTCGATCATGGCAATCCCGGCAATCAGACACATGTGCTGCTTTACCCGAATCTCGGGCAGATGATCATACGGCTTGCAGATGTCCTCAGCTACCTTCGTAGAGCGGATCATCTTGGCCATGTGGCCGTCATCTTCGTGGCGGGTTGCTCGTTCAAACACTTCAGGCCAGCCCTGGTTAGGGAGTTTGGAGCGATGTGAACAGAGGTAGTCTAGCCGTAACTCAGGCACTCCCAGGCCGGCGTAGGTCATCATGAAACATCGGCCGCTGTATTCAATCAGGCGAGCCTTCTGTTCTTTGGTCATGGACTCCTCCTTCAGGAATGATACATGCCCAATACTCGCGGTCAAAGTGTGTAAGATCCAGAAGTCAAAGGTGCACTGGTACGGAGGTCTCTGTGCACCTGCTGTGATGTAGACTGAAGTTCGTTAGCTCCTTACATACCTAGACAGTGACGAACTCGAATAGCGAAAAAAGATAAATAAACGTAGCACGCTTCTTCTTAAAGTTGAGGTACATACGAGCAGCATTGACGAGCTCCGCCGTGTATTTCTCTAGATTGTCCGGGTCAACGCGCCACCGCGCCGCGAGTCTCACCAATTCAGCTTTCGCGTTCGGCAAGACGCCATCGCGCGCTATCTCCTTGTCCATCGCCCATCGACCCGAGTATTTGCGAGTCTGGGTGTGAAATTCGAGGCTCGAACAGGTACTGATCTTAGGGTCCGCGCGCTCCATGTCTATGAGATCAGCTAAGGGCAAAGGCGGCTCTTTAGCCTCGGCCGCTAGAGCTTCCGCCGCTCTGAGATACTCGGTATACCACCAGTCGTGGTGAACAGCGGCTTGCGCCAGCCCCTCTGCTAGTAACAGAGGTTGTCGAAACTCGAACGCGAGACCAATGTGGATCAGCCCGTGTACATAGCCTGCGTGTCTCACGTACACCCGGTCAGCTAATCATTCTCGGCAAAATAACTTGAATCTGCTATAGAGGGTGGGATATTGCTCACGTACCCATGTAAATGTGGCAATGCATTTCTTCAGCGATCTCTGAGCCCCCCACAAGATATTTCTGTATCACCGCTTGATATCCATGTTGGTTGATTTGATTCAGAAAGAACCTCTCAAAATTACGGAAGTGTTCTTCTTTGCCGAGGCATCTCTTGAACACATAATCATCCTCAAGATCCTGTACCACTGGGGGAACTATGGTAAAGGATGGCCTCTGGTATAAAGCATTGCGTTGATGCTGCGATCTTAGAACCTCAGGGGTTGCCCCCATGGCCCAAATTGTCAGATCATGATGGGCGATGTGATTATGTAAATACACCTATCCCCCCATTAGCACAATTAGATTCTGTCATATTGGACATCCAGTCGGACTCACGCCCATGTGATCCTCCATGGTGAAGAAGATGTGATAGTTGGCATTGTTGTCCTTGAGTAGTTCTTCCGTTGTCCTGGCACTTTCCTCGGTCAAGTTGTCGGCATGGACCAAACCAGGGGTTAACACGGGGTTAATGATATACGTGTCTGTCTTAAGCATCTTGAGAACCTAACCGTTAACATTTATCTGCTACTGGATACTATGCTGGTTAGCCTTTCGTAATACTGGTTCTTGAAGTCCTAACGAGCATAAATAACAATCTGAGGGGCCATGCCTCTTAAGTTCGGGTTTCGGCTCTGTCTACACAAAAAAAAAAGAGGGATCAAAGATGATTGGCACGGTGATTATCTAGCCTGCATGAAGACGTGGTGCATATTTTGGCAGTAGTCGACACATCAAAAGCTAAGTATTGGTCGAACAATCGAACGATTCCCTCAAAGCTACTGGATGATTTATAGTAACATATTAATAAAGATTCTTTGGAGAAAAATCAAATTAATTGTTGGGAAGTAGGGCTCGGCGAAGAACCACAAATATCTCGGGAAAAGATATTACATCCGGAAGGCATTCTGGTTAGGTTTATATAGTCCCTATAGCTATTTTCCACAACGCTATCGCGCGTGATCCGAGTTGACCGTTACTTTAGCGACTTCTAGTAGGTACTTGCAATAGTATCGATACATCTATCCTATAGCTCTGACGAGCATATCCTACGAACTGCCAATATAGGACACATTAGTACCTACTATTTAAGGAACGTATATATCCCATGAGTCATGATAGCGGCGAGATCTGTAGGAAGCTTCATTTGATATCGCGTCCTCGTGGTACCAAGATGAAATATCGCGTGATCCTCTTGTCCCTTGAGGAGTAAGCGTACTAAAACTCAGAACAAAATGATAGGTAATCCTTCACCCCTTTCAATTATATGTTCCCCTTGCAATTGAACAAGAACCTTGCATTGGAACCATGCACTCTCATCCCGCCAAATACAGCTTATCAACATTGACTTTTACCATATCAACAATAGGACCTAAATTTACGGAGGTCCTAACAGTATCTCGTTGTTGCTCTGAGAAGCGATTGTCCAGTAATCATGGTACAAGAACGAAATGCTAGGAGTTCAATAGGAGTCTTATATACTACCCACCTAACTTTCTAGGGCTAGCCATGGCAGTATGCGGCATTGTTTAGAAATGTCCGTGGTTAATCGTTGCTCGCAGGAGATCGTTTTGGGTGGAAGGGAGGGGGGGGGGGGCTTGACGGTTCGGGATAGCCCCCATGCGCAAGTCTATGATGCAACCGCTATCTAGGACGTACATATATAGTTTACATGTATAGGAACTAAACCATGTCTTGGCCAAGGATTCGCTTCGTTGACCCCTCCATTGGACCCCTGTCCCTATCGTCCCGTCTTGGCAATCTGTGCGTTCGGGTATGCAATATGTGCTCTTGGGTCCAATAACCCCAGGTACCGATTGCGGGATTAAGGCGGTTGCTAGTGACCTTGAAACCTACTACATAGTAAGTTTTGGAAGGTGGAGATAATGTTTCTGGAAACATGATGAGTGAGAGGCATCTTGAAGGTGCTTTTTACTTGGGGCTTAATAGGGGCTCTTTTAGTAATTTTGGCGTATGACTCGATCAAGTAGGTACCCTTTTCTTTCAAGTAGATAAATTTTATCCTTAAGGTTTCACATCAAGAATGAAGCCCTAGGAACCATTTTATGAGTGATTAGTGAATGGTGGTGGGGCCAATCCACTATTCTCGGATTCCCAAGCCTCCAGTCTTGGAAGCTTTTATACCTGTAGGCATCATCATGTCATATGCAATAATACCCATGGTCCACGTGGCTTCTGCGTAAGTGGAACTGAGGCTCTCAGCTGGGCAGGGCTGGAAGTTCACACCGAGATAAGGCCAAGAAGGTGTAATAAGGCCCATAAAATCCTCTTCGGCATCTTCCCGGCATCCTATGATCTATACAAACCAAGAGATTGTATTTCAGAAACGTGTCTATCTCGGAGTATAGATATATTGACTTAGTATAATCCTCATTAGGTAGGTTCCCTGGTAGTTCTATGCAATTCTTACAGATATTGTTAGATATTTTTTTTCTTTTTAGGTTAGAACTTGGAAGCATTTATGGTTTGTCTTCCCGATATTACTCGCGTCATGTCAGATGCAGTATTAATAGGCACTGCAGTGTTCCACAAAGCTGTAAGCAGTACCTGGCATGTCTTCAATCCCAAGAAATAATTCCCATTACCCCTATTTGGAAGCGTTGCTGTGCTGCACACGTGCGAGCCACGCAGTCGGGCTTTCATCCCGTGGCATTGGCGCATCGGATTGACAATGCATTGCATAAGATCGCATGACTACCTAGATACATAGTCGTGGTTCGTGAATATATACGTACCATCAGCTCCCTTGTAGTTCAAGGGACAGTCAGAACCAGGAGTCATCCCCCTGTCAGACTTTATCAGCTCTATTAGCTCTGGGCTATTGCCTACTCAAGCCTTGCCATATTATATCTAAAATTAGACTGTTTAGAACCTAGACGACACAAAATTCTTATCTATTGGCTAGAGGTGGCTTGTATTGGTCAGGAACGACTACTCGGGCTTTCCCATACCTCGGGTCATTTCTTTGGATATCTGCCACGCCAGGTGCGTAGTGGGCAGTGTTCTGACATGATCCCATGAGTCCAAGGCAGCTACTAAACACGACAAACCCCTGGAATACTTGTGGACATGAAAGGATCGATATACTAACGGCACCGATATACGAAGAGGCTGTACCTGGACCTCCCAAAAGGCTGATGTGATGATGCGGAAACAAGTCACAGGATTTCTTCGTGTCAAGGGGGTGGGGGGCGAGTCCCAGTATTCGGGGTTCACAGCTAGAATTCTTGAAATATATGAGACCGGAGGCTTTCCCAGAGACATATAAGAGCATGGCAGAGACATATAAAATGTGAGTAAAGGTGTTTTAATCTTCAACCGTTCCAACCAAGAAATTCAGTGCGCAAACTCCAAGTACTAGCTACAATGAAGTCTACCCTAATTATTGGCAGCATCGTCTGCCTTGCTGCTGCCGATGATATTATTGAACGCGATATCGCTATCCTCGGCGGCGGCAGCACCGGCACTTATGCGGCCGTCAATCTGGGCGACTTGAACCAGACCGTTGTCGTTATTGAGAGGAATGACCGCATGGGCGGCCACACTCACACATATACTGACCCTGCCACCGGGTCTCCTGTTAACTACGGCGTGATGTTCTATCACAACGACCAAATTGTCCACTCGTTTCACGAGCGTCTTGGTGTCCCCCTTTCTTCCGGATCTGTAGCTGGCAATACGTCCACTCAGTTCGCGGACTTCTCGAAGGGCATTGTCTTAAACGGCTTCAGCACGGGGTCCATCGGAGCCGATTACACCAATGAGCTCAATAAGTACCCGTATTTGGAGAACGGGTATAACCTTCCGGACAACATTCCTGAGGATCTATTTCTGCCCTGGGCCGAGTATATCCAGAAGCACAACATAAACAGTTCGGCGATTCAAAGCTTCAGGGGACCCAACCCTGCTGGAAACCCACTCGAGAGATTGTCCTTGTACCAATTCAACTTTGTGAACTCACTCATGATCGACCAGATGGCGGGCAATATAGTGCACAACGCCAACAACGACAACGCCGAGATCTACCGCAAGGCACAGGACGAGATTGGCGTCGACAATGTGCTCCTAAGCTCGACAGTCGTTTCGGGGAACCGTTCCTCCTCGGGAGTCGAGCTACGCGTGTCGACGCCTACGGGAGAAAAGGTGATACGTGCGAAGCAGCTTGTGGTGGCAGCGCCGCCTCAGGCAGAAAACCTAGCGCCCATTGGTTTGGACGATCGCGAGTCGGGAATTCTGAGCCAGATTGGCGGGTACCCGTTCTACGCGGGCGTTGTGGTGAACACCGGGTTACCAGAGGGATTTGACTTCGAGAACGTGGGCCAGAACACCGAGTTCCACGTCCCGGACCTGCCATACGCGCTCCATATCTCACCGTCGTCCACTGTACCAGGGCTGTATACGTATACGTACGGCTCGCTCGAGCCGAAGACGCGGGCTGAGGTCGAGGCGGCCACTACGCAGGCCATCAAGAACCTGCAAGAGGCGCTAAAGTCAAGCGGCAGCGACACGACTGCCACGCCAAACTTCGTGGCATTCGATGACGAGTCGCCGTTCCACCCGGAGCAGAGCGCTGACAGTGTCAAGAATGGCTTTTTCGCGGACATGTATGGCCTCCAGGGCTACAGAAGCACCTGGTACGTCAGTGCCTTGTTCGTGCTCAACGCAAGCCAGTTGTGGAACAACACGCAAGCTCTTCTGCCCCAGATCGTGGCTGCTGCGGAAGCCACCGCATAATCATGTATATGAATCGGGGTCGGCAGGCCCTAGATTTGTCGTTCAGCACTATTTAGATGTTTTCATTACTTTCCCTTGTTATTCTTCTCTGTTCTTGGGTATACATTAGGAGTCTTTAGAGATTGGTTAAACCATACAATATGAGTTGGAGGTTTGGTGCGCGATAGACTTAAATTTCTTGGATTTCGTTGGCTGTAACATATATCATTGGGGCCTATTCGATTAGGTAGCATTGTTGTGTACCTATATCCTCTCTTCATGTAAATACATTTATATATACTTATACTTCTGCCGGAGTTGTCTTATTACACTTAATAAAGCGGACTCTACTTCATTTTCTTCCTACGTCTTTATGTTGCTGTCCCACACAGGGTTATTGAAATATGAGGCTGTATGATCCCTGGTCTCCTGTATATATATAGGTGGGCTTTGCTCATCTACTAGACTCACCTTGAACTAATACACTTGGTCCTAGCCTCATCTTCATCTCATTTCGATAACAGTGACATCAAACAAAATAGGATCTGGTTAATGGTTTTCATTCTATTAAATGATACGAAGGTCTGATATATTTGTCAGATTTCCAAATGGGACCACCTGATGCCTACACTCTTCTTTTTACTGGTTCAAGAAGCCCGATTGCTTCCACGCATCAATGTACTTCAGGATAAGATCACTCCCGACAGGCTTCATTTTCCGCATAGTTTCCGAATGCTCTCTAGTGATAGTAGTGTCCAGAACCAGGCCACCACATGACATCGGCAGGAAATAGTGATCAAAAAAGTCTATAAGTTGTAATGCTGGGTTGTCAGAGACAGAGCCCCTGAAACGCCGTATCCGGTCGATCCATTGTGCATAAGGGACGACATTTTCCGGTGCTATGTGAAGTGCGCGGGCCAGTGTCGCGATCATCTCCGACCACGGCTGCCGCGAGGGATTATCAATATGATAGATTAGATTCGACGTAGTATCGGACACCAGCAGCTCGCCAAGCGTGGCAGCCACGTCGTTTACGGGATACCACGATAGCGTGCCCTCCAAGTCTGGCAGGATCTTGAGTACCTGTGATGACTTGATGAGGAACGGCATGTACTCGGTCGGATTCCAGTATCCATTGCTGGTCGATCCAGAGATCTGGGCGATGCGCACCACCATCGCATGGAAGCGGTCTGGGTAGCGATGCAGCGTCTCGCGCAGAATGTGCTCGCATGCTAGCTTTGCGTCTGCATACCCGGCCGCCGGGACGGACTCGACGGTAGTGGGTTGCTCGGGCACCAGTGCCTTACCGGTCCAGGCTGGGTAGTTGCCGACAACGGCGAGGGAGGAGATGAACTGGAACCCGAGCTTAAATGAGGCTGGTCGGTTATCTGCGATTTCACGCGCGAGATCGATGAGGTTCCGAAAGACCTTGAACTGGGACTCGTAGGCACGCACGGGTCGCGTTAGGCTCATGGGCCAGGCACTGTGGACGATGTGAGTCGTGTTTTCCACTAAATAGCGGTATGTCTCAGGGGACAGCCCCAGTGCGGGCTTGCTCGTGTCCGTTTCTACCACCTTCAGCTTAAGCATGGACGTCGAATCTAGCATAATTCCTCTCATCTCTATAGATTTCTGCTGGCGTTCCTTGGAGTCAATGGTGCTTAGCCGATTCAGGCACACCACCGTCTCAACATCGAGACGCTGCGCCAGGGAGGCCACAATGTGGGAGCCGAGGCTCCCGGTGGCGCCGGTGACAATTACACAATGTCCTGACGGTAGCGCGTCCGCACCGGGTGTGTTGGAATTAGATGGTGTGCGGAAGTCTTTCGTGTATTTGTGAATGATGGAGTCAATCACTTCCCGACGCTCTGTGATATCCGTCAATGCGGTGTTCCTGGGGACAGATAGGGAGTGAGGCCTTACCCCGCGATCATACCTAGGTCCAGACGCGTGGGCGATGATCAGGCGCTGAAGGCTGGCTTCAGGAAGGTCTCCTTCAGTCCAGTCGACATGGCCGAAGCCAACTGAATGCAGTTTCTTCTCCCAATGAGTAGCTGGCTGGAGTACATAGTTCCTATCATCCTCAAACAACCACCATCCTTCCACCAGCCCAAAGATGAAATCAACCCACGGTACCTGTTCTGTCATTTCTAGAAGCATCAGGAATCCTTCGGGTCTCAGAAGGCGATGAATATTCGTTAACGATATAGACAGGTCTCGCGTCGCATGGACGCAGTTTGTGGCCAGAATGACGTGTTGGCTCTGTAAAAGCTTCGCTTCTGGCTCAGATTCGATGTCAAGCACTTTGAATTTCATAAAGGAATATTGCTTGAATCTCTTTCGAGCGGCCGCTACTAGTGAGCCCGAGATGTCGGTCACGGTGTATTCGACGGGAACGCCGAGACGGGCCAGCATAGGCACCATCTTGCTGGTCGTTCCGCCAGTACCTGCCCCCATTTCGAGTATGCGGAGGGGTTCTCCGCTCTTTGGAAGTCTCGAAACGAGCCTTTCGAGGAAGCTCTCAAGTTGTTGAATCCAAATCCCGGTGATGGGAGAGTTGGCATACATATCCGTAACGACTTCTCGGCCTTGCGGCGTGCCGAACATCAGTTGAAGACAGTCCTCCTTACCTGTGAGACAGTCTGCAAATTTTGGTCCGATCATCGCTGTGAGCTTGTGCTCGGCCGCGTGAACAGGCTCGTCGCGGAGCAGCGCTTCTAGCAAGACGTCCGGAGACTTGGTTGGCGGAGCAACAGCTGTACGTACGATTTCCGAACCGTTGAAGTCTATCAATCGGGCGTCGGTATCTAGAAGTCCATAAATCAAGTTCATGAATCGCTCGTGCTTGGGAAGATACGGAACTCGTTCCAGCCGTTGACCTGGTGCCGCGGACAAAATCGGGCAGCCCAACTGCTCTAGGGCGTTGACAATATAGATGATGCAGAGCTCTGTCGACCTGGGCATGACTTTAGTGTAGTAAGTTCCCAATTGACCCTTAACGATGAAGTCGTCAGTGGCCCACTTGATATCTCGGAAGACATCTATGACCATTGACTCATCTAAAACAGTTCCTTCATGTGGGGGCGCTGGGGGTGTCAAGATGTCATTCACACCATTCGTCCCTGTTGTTCCATTCCTGCCATTGACCTTTTTCGCCCCATTAACCCCATTAACCCCATTGACGCCGTTGACACCGTTGACGCCGTTTGCGTGTGTGGTGGCTCCATTCGTTTTCGTTTCTGTGCTTGCTTCTTCCTCAGATGATTCTTCCTCGGGCGCGTCATCCTCCCCTTGATCGAGCAGACCAAGGGTGGATTGAATGCACGACACGAGACTGTTGAAGTCGGTCAATTCCATGAGCTGCTCATTTTGAAGCGTGCACTTTAAGGCTGCATCTATTTCCCGTACCAGCTCCATGGCCATAAGGGAGTCGATACCAAGTTCGACAAGATCGGAATCGTCTTTGATCTCATCGGGCTCTAGTCCAGATAAGTTACATACAATCTCCCGGGTCTTTGCAGATATTTCCGGTCTAAATGACTTGGGGGCCTTCTTAGGACCCTTCTTCTTCTGCTTCTCTGATGAAACAGAATTAGAGACAGGAGATATTATGGGAGGCGCGGCAACCGGTGGTTGCAGAGCTGATTTGACGACAGCGGTCGATGATCGAAGTTCCACCTGAGCACCCCGTGACAGTACTTTGCGAAGACCTTCCATGGACACTCTCTGATACGATATTCCTAAGATAGCCTCGACTAGTGATCCGTCGCGGGGGTCAAAGGCAAAGACATCACTAATAAACTTTGTCTCGGCCTCTTGGTGGTGTACAGCGAAAACTTCCCATACTTCTGGAGAGGTAGCATGGACGTTGAGCGCTGGATTACGCATCCATCGATCGACCCTGTCACAGATAAAGACACCTCGTTCGGACAGATCCAAAGTATCTGTCATGAGGTTGACGTAGATACCCGCGACTTGGCAGAAACACTCGGTCAAGATCGGGTCGATCCAAGCTTCCGCAGCGTAAGCCTTTGTGACGCGACCCGCGGACTCGTGGTCTTTTCCGGCTATCTTAGTCACATGGCGGAAAGCTTCCTTATAATTTACCACCTGCTCGAAAGCTCGGTAGATATTTCGGCCTTGGAGCACTTCGTCTGCATGGTTACCCTCTAGCAGACTGATGCATCTCTTCCTGCCGATCAAACGTGCTATATTATCGTGATTATCCTTGAGCTGGGGATCGTTGGCAGATCGGAACACAATTTTTCCAGCGGTATAGTTTGTAGTGGCCCCTGCTGAGTCCTCGGCAGTAATTTTCCATTGCCACACTAGCCTTTCATCGTCACTAGAGACAACATCGAGATATAAAGCCAAGGAAGGATCGACAATAAGTGCGGTATAGTGCGACATTCCCTGCAGCTCAGGGTGAAGGCCTAGACTCTTGAGATCTGGTCGAATGTTCATCAACGCGTCAAGCGCAATCTCCAATTGAAGCATGCCGGGCGTGACCGCGGCGGTGTTAGCCACAAAGTTGGCCATGTGCGGCCGCTGAAACTTATCTATGGCCGTGTTGACGCGGAACCGTGCAGACCGATTTTCCCTGTCTTGGAAGCCAATCAAACTTGTGAGACCCTTTGGCACCTCTGGCGCCTGAACTTGTTCCACGACTCGAACTTCGAGTTTTGGGGGACTCTTTAGTTCCATCCAGTGTCTAGACTTCTCGAACTGAAAAGGAGGGAGGATTAAAGGTGTATATTCGGATACCTGCTTTGCATGGTGTGCCCAAAAAGACATGCTTAACCCTTCTCTCCATAGCCTGGTTGTCGCGTCGACGAGGAATTGGAAGGAGTTGTCACTAGTAATATTGACGGGCTGGAAGTGGGATGAGCTGGGGTTCCCGAGAGCGCGACTTGCCATGGTAGTCACTGTCGAGTTGGACCCAGCTTCGAGCCATATTGCCGCCGGATGCTCCTCGCTAAGCCTTTGGATCGCGTGGCTGAAGAATACCGGGTTTCTCATGTGCTTGGCTGCGAAACTGGTATCCGGTTTACCGGCGTCAGTTGACTTGTATTCAGTTGCCCGTTCAAGCGGAATGATGGGGTCATTCAACTGGATCTCTCGGCCAAGTGCTTCAAGATCGCTCATCAAAGGATCCACTAACGCCGAGTGGAATGCGTTCGTCACGTTGAGCTTCTTGAGCTTGATGCTCGAGAAAGCTGGATCATTCTTCGCCAATTCTTCCGTGAACTGCACTGCCCTCGTTGGGCCAGCCAGGGTAAACGTTCTGGGACCATTATAACATGCGATCGATACCTCCCCTTTCCCGTCATACGCTTTCTTTAATTTGGCTAATAAGGCCTCCACATTAGCTAGATCTGCTTCCACGGCTAGCATAGACCCCTTTTCAGTGCCCCAGCTATCCCGAATAAGACGTGCCCGACCGGCGATTAGTTTGAACGCGTCTTTGAGAGAGTAAACACCGGCAACGCAGAGAGCTACTAATTCGCCAAAGCTGTGACCAACGACAGCAGACACTTTGACCCCGGACTCAATCCATGCTTTTGCGCAGGAATATTGCATTGCAAAGAGTAGGGTCTGGAGCTTGACAGTGTCCTGGATTTCGGATTTCTGGAAGATATCTGGATATATGCTATCAAGCCCAAACGAGAGACACATGGCATCACATTGATCCAAGTGACTTCTTAGTATTGTTATATGGTGATAAATGTCTTTGTCTAACCCGACATATGTAGAAATCTGGCCGCCGAAGCAGAGTATGACTGGGCGGACGGATGGCCGCCGGTGGATTGCCGCGATGTCTCCTTTCTCAAACGCTGCAAGCTTTTGGTCCAGGTCAGTGGGAGAGTTGGCGCTGAATATCAATGCTTGTGGAAGGGAACGATTTGACTGGCGAGATACTTGGAAGGACAGGTTACCCGCGCTCAAGTCCTTAACTGAGCCGGCATTTTGCTGCAGAAATAGCCTGAATTTGGCAACGTAAGCTCGAAGGCTGTTTTCATCGAATCCGCAAAACCAGAAGGGGAAGCTCTTGGTAAATGCTGACCATGGCGAGGAACTCTCGGGATGTAGCTTCGGCGGTTCGATGACGACCATAGAAGCATTGGAACCAGAGGCGCCGTAGTTATTGATGAGGGCAGCACGGAAGTCTGCGTCCCAAGGTTTCAGACGCATCGGTATTTCAATCATGTCTTTTGGACTGGCTTGGAGTGATGGACTGATAGAAGTGAAGCTCGCTTGTGGCAGGATGAACCCTTCGTCGATCATAAGAAGTACCTTTAGCAAAGATACCACTCCCGACGCGAATTCAGTGTGGCCGATTGAGCCTTTGACAGACGATAGATAAAGCGTATCCGAGCGGTTCGAGCCGCCTAACGCTTTCCGAATTCCGTCATATTCTGCAGGGTCGCCCACCGGAGTCCCGGTTCCATGAGCCTCGATAACGGAGACGTTCTTAGGCTCGAGCCTAGCCTGTCGTATAACGTCCACGAAAAGCTCGGACAGCGATACTGCGTTAGGCACTGTGATTGCGGTGCAGTTCTGATTCTGATAAACCCGCGTGCTCGCTATTACGCCGAATATCTGATCTCCGTCCGCGATAGCGGAAGAAAGTCTTTTAAGGAAAACCACGCCGGCACCTTCTCCTCGGCAGTATCCGTCACCTTTTGCATCAAAGGGTTTGCACTGTCCACTGGGGCTTAGAAAGGAGGCACCGGCCAGGTTATGAAACCATTCCGGGTTGGTGAAAACGTTGACTCCGCCCGCGAGTGCAGCAGTACATTCTCCGTGGATAATAGCGCGGCAAGCTTGATGGATTGCCACACTGGAGGAAGAACAGGCGGTATCAACAGTTACACTGGGGCCGGTCCATCCAAAATAGTGGCTTATCTTGCCTGCATTGAAAGCCCTCAGGTTTCCCGTGGCCGAATATGCATTAGCTGGGTAGCAGGCGATATTACGTTCATATTCGACATTTCCAACACCCATCCAACACCCAACATGGTTGTCAAAATCCGGCACCCCAAAGTACCCAGATTGCTCAACTGCCTGATAAGCAAGTTTTAAGAGTAAGCGATGTTGGGGGTCTGT
Organism: Biscogniauxia marginata; assembly: GCA_022695795.1. Classification (NCBI taxonomy): domain Eukaryota; kingdom Fungi; phylum Ascomycota; class Sordariomycetes; order Xylariales; family Xylariaceae; genus Biscogniauxia; species Biscogniauxia marginata. The sequence continues at coordinate 204,938 of MU404090.1, read as the reverse complement.
TGACGACATCTCGCGTGGGTTTTTCTTGAAAAATTTGTGGTCGAAAGTGTCGTAGTCTTGCATAAAGTTGCCGTACCACCTACGGTTTGGCTCACTCTCCCTCCATGGCGTTTCCATGCCAAAACGTTTCGATGGAACCTCGGTATGCTGAGATTGACCACTAGCCAACATCTTCCAATATCCTTCAAGGTCATCAGCCCCGGGAACGTGACAAGACATCCCGATGACAGCAATGCGATCATCTGGCAGATCTCCGAGGGGATGAGCTACGCTTTGACCCAGAAGTTTACTAGGTAGACGAGAGGTGGACAAATCCATGTCAGAGACGTAGACCAAGCGAGAGCCCAGTTTCCGCGCGATAGTCGGCGGTACGCAGCGTTCTGGCCCAAAGCAGATGACCCTAGCATCATCTGCAGTCAGCTGAGATACGTAAATGAGATTGAACGTCTTGACCCATTCCGATGGCTCGAGCAGGATTTGTCGCAATGCGATTTCATGGAGACTACCAATACCAGCACGGAGGTATTGCCCGTGGGTCTCTAGCCTGCTAGAGAACACCATCTGGGACACATCAGGAAATTGAAACTGCGGATTATGGTCACAGAATCGAATCAGCTTCTTTGCATCCTCTTGATGCGCTGGCCAGTGAAATCGTCCTGCTAGCGCGAGCTCAACAACATATATCCCAGTCGATATGAGCTGTTGAGTGAGGGCGGGAGCTGCTTTCTTAGACACTGTTATAGTTGACCTCTTCTCATCCATAAAGACAGATACATATGCCTTTTATATTTTGTTAGTACATGTGGTGATGACCAAGAGTGGAATTTAGCTTACCTCTGGAAATCTCTCTAGAACTTCGTGTATCTTGCCTTTAGACTCAGTACTATTCCATGATACTGAGAATGACTTTGAGCTTCCAGTGGAATCAGGCGAGGCTTGCTCGGCGTCAACCAGCGCTCCAGCAAGCATTGACAGTCTCACCGCTACGGCTCCATGGTGTGCGAGTTCCGCTATACTTGAGGAGCAACCTATTGCGAAAGCGCTCAGCATGCCAGTGCATAGGCCCAGAGTCTCTGTGCTATTTATAATCGATGATGGCAGCTCATCAGCATCAGCAAGGTTGGGCATCGCAGCCCTCAAAAATGCCGAATACTGCGTCAGATGAGTGAGGACAACCAATGGAGAGAGCAGAATATTGGGTAGTGGAAATAGAGTCTGTGATATCTTGCCCGTCTGTAGGCCCTCACCCAGATCTTGCAGCAATTCTTTTCCATTTTTCAAATGTTGCAGTTTAGGGACGTCTTCAACGAGAGTCTCCCACGAGCCGGAAAGGGAAGATACGGCATCTAAGGCCCAGCGATTACCAGGCTCGTGTAGTTGAATGCGGAGCTTAGAAAAGGACTCGAAGTCGAACGCTAATGCTTGAGGTCCTAACACAAAAAGCTTACGAGCTGGTCTCACGTTATCGGGAGCGGCCATCGTATTAGCTGTGTTCGGTTTGAATTAGGTCGACTGGGTACTAGTCATCAAGTGTTTACCCTAGGTATATTTAGACATAGATGTCTCAAATTGGGTCCGATTATGAAACTATATCTAAACTAAGAATATGGGGATGCAAGCCATTTTTGCTCATTTTATTGATCAAGCAGTCCCCGAGATATGAGACAGTGTTTATGCACCTTGACTGTTTACAACATGGGTTGTTAACTTTACTAGTCAGCAACGGCATTGTGTATAAATGAAAATAAGCCGAGATAAAAGCTCCGAGAAGCATACCAAAAGACTTCGAAGCAGGTCAAGTAGCCAATTATATATGAAGATTGATTATGGGTCTTCAGATATCTCTCCCCCCCTCCCTCTTGCCCCATCCACCCATGACTTCGGCTGGCACATTTGGACTAAGGATGCCGAGACGAACAAAGGTATAGAGGTGTGAAAGATAAGACATGCCGGGAAGCTCTTTGCGCGATTACTACATAATTCCCTCCACCTAGAGAAATTTCACCTTGACAGGGGAGTTGAACTGCAGGGGGAGATATACTCAATGGAGGTATATCTAGATGTATAAGAAACCTATTTTCTTATTAATAAAGAGATAGTTGTAATTCTGGTTAGTTTGGATAGTGGATTTGGAGGAAATCCGTTAGCGGCTGGACCTTTTCTAAATCAATGAGGTTGTATATTGGCTAATAACGGAAATGTAGACTGTAATAGCCTGGCGGCTCTACTTCTCCCTAGATAGATAGTCTATGATTCTAGCAAGTGGATTCTAATCGGACACCTGTATCCTTCACAAGTTCGCGGATCTGATGTACCACGAGCGACACATCTCTGAACTTCAGTGGCAGACGATGGTCCCCATCCCACTCAACCAGCCTTCTGCTTTTAGGATCGCAGAACTCCCGGAATAATTGGCGGTGCAGATATATCCCATTATCTCGTAACCCATGCACATGGACTGTCGGTATGCGGAGCACATGTCGCTCAGGATAGGATTCCTGGTTGCCAGAGATTTCTACGTCTGTGATCTGTGATGCGTCTGGTAATGTGGATGTCGATATGCAACTGGGGTCTAACGAAATGAGAGGTGCCCGCCCAGCCAGTAGGACACCAAACCGGAACTTAATACTGCCAGTGGGATATTGACCCGAACTCTCCTCCTGGACTTGTTGTCGGTAAAGGAGACTCGCAGACACTTTGGCACCCTGGCTAAAGCCCAAAAGGGCCACCCACTCGCCTGTGGCGCCTCGTGCATTGTCTTGCTGCATTGCCTCTTCTAGGGATCGATCAATATTTCTGACAATATCTTCCGGTCGCATGTCTGGGTGTTCCGGTCTCCAGCGGAGCCAGCGCTTGAAAGGGCCCCATTGATTGTATACCGAAAGGACGTCAGATCCAGCATCGGACGCAAACGGGGCCTCGGCAAAAACAAGGCGGAAGTCCGGCTCGAGCTGGGCACTTAGTCGCCGGCATTGAGCCCGAAAGATGCGGGCATTGGTTCCTCCGCCGTGGAGGCAAAGGATCCGAGGTAAGTAGAGTGTGGCGTCGTCCGCTGATGTGGCCGGCTTCATTTTCTCGTTTACTCATAACAAGTTTTAGAATGGAATGAAACAAAGGAGTTGTAATACACGCGGGTGTACTGAATATAATCATGAATTGGCACTCGTTTCACAGCTCCTCTATAACCAATCCCCTGTAGAAAACGAGAGTATGTTACTCAAGGAGGGGTGTTACATTTTTCTGATTTCGCATCAGCCTTCAGGATGACTGTATCACCACTGGGTGCGGTATATATATTTTATTACCTCCGAGTGTTAGTTACACAATGGTTGTCAAGGTATCTGGGTCAGCAGCCCGTAGGACTGTGACTTGCTTAGAATATCCAGTCCCCAAATGTAACCACCTCCCTAGAAGCCTTTTATCGGATAAACGTACTATGCAACTTGTAGTCTACTACTCCAGATTGGCCCTGGGGTGCATGTACTAAGGCGGCAGAGGCTTACTAGAGCCAGCTATCCGACGTTCGTCTAGCGGCGTACCAAATGCGGGTTAGTTCTTAGCTGGCGGCCGCCAACCCGACGGCGGCCGCCAGAGTGCGTGTTCGGGCTGGGAAAAGGGGCTGCTTGGTGTCTGGTAGAACGATCAACCAACATCCCTACAATTATCGCCACATGCCAAACGATCCTCCCTGCTGACCAATCTACATGTTCGCCATTAGTTTTGCTTTTTGTCTCCTTTCCACTGTACAACATTTGGAAAGGGGCTGAATATATATATACGCGAGATGAATTCCAATGATGGAACGATCTGATCATCTATAATCACCAATCTCAACACCACCGCAGTTACTAGTGATCTCTTCCACCGCAAAAATGGCATCTTCATTTGATTCGAACACTCTCTTCCGAGTCGATGGCATAGTGGCCGTCATCACCGGAGGAGGCTCTGGTCAGTCCAGCTATCCATCGTTGTTATCGATGGTAATCCTTGCAAGCTGCGGGCTTTGCTAAATTCCTCCTAGGTATCGGCCTCACCATGGCTCGGGCCCTGGCCTTCAACGGCGCACGGAAGGTCTATATCTTGGGTCGACGCCTTGAACTGCTCAAGACTGCAGCAAAAGAGCACTCCAGCCTGGTCCCTCTCCAGTGCGATGTGACTTCCAAGCAGGACCTCCAGTCCGTTGTCGACCACATCACCGCCGATGTCGGTTATGTCAACCTTGTGGTAGCCAACTCCGGCAGTATTGGTCCCCCGGTACGCTTCAGCCCGACCGCGTCGCTACCGGAGCTTCGCCAAACACTCTTCACCAACTTCTCCATGGAAGGGATGAACGAGGCGCTGGGTCTAAACATCACTGCCGCCTTTTTTACCATGACCGCCTTCCTTGAGCTACTCGATGCTGGTAACAAGAATGCACTGAAAGGCGGCTTTGGCAAGCCGATCAAGGAGGGCAGCGATGTCCCGTCCATCCAGAGCCAGGTAATTTTCACAACTAGTATATCAGCGTTCAGCCGTCATTGGACCTCATCACCACCATACCTCACCAGCAAGGTTGCTATAATGCAGGTGACGAAGCACGCGAGCACCCAGTTGGCCAAATTTGGCATTCGTGTGAACGCTATCGCACCGGGAAGTAAGTGCCATAAGTCATTAAGTCTAATCATTCACTATAGCCCGACTAGGTTCAATATCAGGAGGCTAACGAGAAAAATTTTAATCCAGTTTACCCATCGGAGTTAGCTTCGGTGCTGATACAGGATCGCAAGCCGGAAAATGAGGCATTCGATGATCAGAGGTTCATCCCTGCCAGGAGGTTCGGTGGTGACGAGGAGATGGCTGGGTCAATCCTGTACCTTGCAAGCCGATCTGGAAGCTACTCCAACGGCTTCATTCTTATCACTGATGGCGGTCGGCTGTCTGTCATGACCGGGACATACTAGGTGATACGGTGGCAATCTGATGAAACCCAAATTTTCATATCGAGTAGATATTAACGGAAATTGTCTCAATCAAGATAACAGATAACACTATAAGCTCATTTTTATACAACAATGTGAGAATTATCGGGGCATCTGAAGCAACTACGTAGCATCTGCAGAGTCCGGCTATGCGAGTAAGCTTACCCTAACCTTTTAGCTCGGCCTCTCCATTGCACAGTATCGTCGTAGCACACTGGTTATGTCTGAATAGACTAGAGTAACCATTCAGTGTACTTGAACATCGTTCAGAAGGTGGCCATCAAAATGCAATTATTGTCCGAGGGTTCTCCTATTCGCTGGAAAATAACCGCCGAAACTAAAATCGGGATAAAAAGCGATGGCAGTAGCCAGCGAATCGGAGATTGACTATACATTAGAAATCATGCAGGACTTATATGTACATAATCAACTAGTGTTACCCTCCTGTTGAGTACGTAGGCAAGGAGACCACCCCTTCTAGTTCCAACCCATACTCCTCAATCTTTCAGGAAAGCAGGAGAAAAGGAGAAAGGTGGGACGTGAGACGTGATGCAATTCCCGAACGCGTTGTGGGCAGGCGACCTCCTGTCCAGCCTCGTTTTCTCCGGTATATCTCTCATCTATCTTGCTTAATCCAACACTATCTGGTACATGCTTACACACAGAAGATGGTCAGGCACCGGTAAGAACAACAAGGCAAGGGCTGGCAGGCCCTCAAACACTCGCCTCTATCGACCAAGGCGCCCCCCTGCGCGTCCTAAGCCTCGGGGACTCCATAACGCTCGGCTACAACGACCCGACGGAGAACTCGTACCGCCGGGACCTGGAATGCCTGCTGTGGACAGGTGGCAACCCGGTGAGCATGATCGGGTCCGTCGAGAGCGGCGACTGGGACGACAACAAGGTTGACGCCTGGGTGTACCACACCATCGACGAGATCTGGGAGAAGGCCGAGCCCGAGCTCACACGCGGTAGCAAAGGGGGCAGCGAGCAAAAGCCGCCCAACGTCATCCTGCTCCACGCGGGGACCGTGAACCTAGTTCTCAACAAGAACGTGACCACCGCGCCCGAGCGGCTGGGCGCGCTGATCGACTTCATCACCGCGCACAACCCGGACGCGCTGCTGGTCGTCTCGCAGCTGATACCCTACCACAACGAGACGGTGAACTCCATGGTCAACACGTACAACGCGCAGATCCCCGGCGTGGTCGCGGCGCGGGCGCGCGAAAGGAAGCGCCTCGTCCTCGCGTCGATGGAGGGCGTGACCGTCGACCTCCTGCCCGACGGCGTGCACCCCGCCGGCCTCGGGTCGAGCGTCATGGCCCGTCGCTTCTACGAAGCCATCGTGGAGGCCGATCGCCGAGGCCTCGTGATTCCCGCCGCGGGCCCATTTGACGACCGCGGTGCATCATCTGTGCTGCCGTCCGGTAGATGCTCTGACGCGATGGCAGGTGAAATAGAGTAACGAGGAGAGAAGGTAACTTGGGGGAAAGGGGGAGAAGCGAGGTTACTAGTTGTGACGTATGTCGAAGAGAAAGAAACAAATGAATAATGTGACCGAATATCTAGAAAACGGTGTGTTTTCATGTTATGGTGAGGAGAGCGATTTTGCGTTCAGCGAAATTCCAGACTTACCTCGGCAAATGACTATGTCTAGTGTAGGGAAGTGGCTGTACCTATGTGATTACGAGGAATATTTGATACACATAGATCAATTTAAACCTCAAAAATGCCATACTAGGTATATAATCAGATTTATCATTCTATATTGTCTATAAATATGTACTCTTTCGTAGTACCACAACCCTGTCGCCGATAAGACCTAGCAAGTTCTAGTCAACTACAAGGGGCAATTCATAATGCCCAAGTATTTGACAAGTATCACGCCATACACCCATATTACCATACAATACCATCTATACTTTAGATTCTAACGATCATCTATATTCCAATATATGTTAAACTGGTTTAACGATGTTCGAAGCCGTTCCTCGGCGCTCCGCAACCAGCTATCATCTTCCCATTTGGTCTTCCCGTGTATATGCTTGAGTGCAGCCCTAACCATGGATGAGTAGCTCGGAGCCGTGAAGTCAAATGTGTCGTGGACCTCGACCACATCAAGAACCATCTTCGTAGCTGTGTCGAGCGCAGCGTCTGAGCGAGAGGACCAGGTCTCTAGTGATGGATATGTAAAGTGGATGGCGTGCGGGGACTGGCTGGGGAGGTGCCAGTGTAGTGTAAAGAGTGCTCTGTTTCTAGTCAAGACGATGCTCGGATATAGCAAGAAATCCTACATTGATGAACTAACCTAATGGTGATAGCTATCGCTTCACAGAATACCCCTACTTTTCCAGCGCTCTGCTGCATCAGAACGCCCAAGAATGTTTGAAACGTACTGTCTAGAGCTTCAAGTTGGCCCAGCTTAGAATCAAGACTTGGGTTTTTGAAGCCGCTGAGAGTTTGATCTAGGAGCCAAGCCGCCTGGGCAGCCCGTCCAAACCCTCCCACATCTACTGAGCTTAGGCCGGAAACAGTTACGCGGGGGATCAAATTAGGACCGAGGAACTCAGTCTGCTCGAGAATTTCGGGTTCAGTCGGGAGTAAGACATCTCCATCGGGAATGACGGTAACCAGCGGCTGTTCGGAAACGGTCACTTCGCAGAAGAACGTCCTGTCAGCAGCATAAATTTAGTACGATTGATATTGCGAATTTCGGAAACAATGTTTGACCAAGTTCAGCGTGGGAAGGGGGAGCAGGGACGTTACCGTTCACAAATTATGATTCCCCACCATGTATTAGCTGCTTCTTTGGCTTCGAGATGGATATCCGTTTCTGCATTCGAATTCGCATTGGATACGGCCGGCGGGAATACCGGCGACTGTAGCGAGGACTGGTTAAAGAGGTGTAGGCGGGAAGTATAGGCCATTCGGGCACAGCCCGCGATAGAGTCAAAGGCATCGTCTGCCCGCCCACGCGTATAGTCATATACGGCTAACAAGAGACGCGCCTGTATCAAGTGGATGGAAGGCGGGAACAACGCTTGTGCTTGGGCCAAGAAAGACTTTGTGACGAGATGGAACGACCGTCTATCAAAGGGACGAGGATTGGCCGCGTGCCCCGTACGTGACCCCGGCCCCGAGGACGACGTGACCAGACAGATGCTCAGTAGAAGGGTAGAGAAGCCAGCAGACGGGACGGCAGCGAGCGTAATGAGGTTCCTGTGAAAGTTGGTTCGGGAGACGACAGGTAAGTAACGGTGAATACCCTGGAAATAGCGAGCGCTGATGTCGTCCACGAACTGGCCTGTCTCACGAATCAGGTTCAGAACCTGGCGATATAGGTTGGCCTGGGATGATGTAGGTTCCAGCAGGATAGCCTGCGACAAAACTAAAGGGGGGGACGTTGGGCTGGTATGGTCAAGGGCTACCACGGCCTCATTCCGCAGTCGTGTTTCGTATACACAGTTCAATCCTTTCCTAATTTCCTTCAGCACCTATTACCCGATTTACTGGAGATGCGGAATGCCTCTCTTCTTACCGGACGCAAAGCCCGCAACTGGGCAGCACCTTGTCGCACTTCTTCTTCCGCGACTTACAGACGAAACAGACCTGGGCGGCCCGACATACTCCAGGACGGCCGCCGTCGGCCGCCATCATATCATACATAGTAGTTCACGGTCGAGTCGTAAGGTCGTGTGTACGTAAGGAGGACATCATGAATAGCGGCAAGTCTTTTTGATTGATGTGTAGGTGTGTCAGATTTGTCAGCCCCCTTACCTACATGTGAAGTGAGTTTTCTTGTTAGTCAAGTTAGTTTATCTGTTGTCGGCCGCTGGTGGGGCTGGTGGGGCTGGCGGCCGCCGCTAAGTTATTTATGGAGCTAACGGGATGAGCCTACCGTGGGGGCGGGGTCACTAGTCCGTTACACTAGGTGCCTATTCTGCGAATAAGGTTGCATTAGGTATGCATATAATCCACCTAAATCTGAGGCTAGAACTCCCGATCATTGCACCACTGTCCTTGGCAGGTAATGATCTACCCGCCGCTAGAGGATAAGCTCACGGCCCCCCTGAGCTTTGTTATGTATTGTACAGATCTATTCTTGATAGCAAAAGGAGCTAAACGAGGATTTTAACATGATGGGGTTGAATATACAGATTGGTAATCTCAATTGTCTTACTTGGTCTCAGCTAGGTTCCTCTATGACTTAGCTGAACGGGAACTGCGCGGTAGCTTTCGTTATTCGGATGACCGTGTAGAAATCCAGCAATTAATATTCTGTACGTAGTATTTATAATGCTTAGCTAGACAAGCTTGTACAAGTTATATATGAACCGTCATTTGGAATGTCACAATTACTGAGTTTCAATCGACTTCCTCCTAGGACTTAACTTACCTTCGCTCCTGTACAAACCAGATTCTAAATTTCACCATGAGCGACTCTTCTGGCTCTCTCGGAATAGACAAGGAAGAACAGGGCAAGAATTCTCAGCACTTATCCCCTGAGACGGCACATGAAGAAGGCGTCCGCGGCTGGCTCTGTGTTGTGGGATCGTTTATCTGCATTTTCTGCACATTTGGCTTTTTAAGCGCGTACGTGAGTTCTAATGGCTGCTGGGAAGCAGACAGAAGACGTACAAATAAAATAGCATATACTAAAATAACCCCTATCTGTCTAGGATGGGACTTTTCCAAACTACCTACAAGCAGACAATTCTCAGCGACTACTCGACATCTGACATCACATGGATCTTCGCGATTCAGCTGGCCCTCATGTGGATTCCAGGACCACTCTTTGGACGGCTGATTGACACATATGGTCCCGCACCCGTGCTTTATCCTTGTGCGGTTCTCTGTGTGTTCGGTCTGGCTATGACTAGTTTGGCGGAAGAATACTATCAAATATTTTTGGCCCAAGGGCTTGCATTCGGCATAGGGTCTGGCGGCGTGTTCACCACGGCCTTGGTCTGTGTGGCCCAATGGTTTGAACGACGGCGAGGCCTGGCCACAGGAATAGCCAGCGTGGGAAGCAGCCTGGGCGGAGTGATATTTCCCATTTTCTTCGTTCGGGTCTCAGAAAAAGTTGGTTTCCACGGTGCTGTTCGTTATTCAACCTTGTTGATCGGCGTTCTACTAGCCGCTTCATCCTTCATGGTCCGGGCACGTTTGCCCCGTAGGAAGTGGGATCCCAACAGCAAATGGGTCGACCTGACTCTGTTTAAACAAAAACAATTCTCATTATATGCGGCCGGATCCTTTTTTGTCATGTGAGTGCATATTTGTTGATCCCCCCCTGGCCTCTAACACCTACTCAGGGATTATCGTTGTATGTGGGGTCTCTCTTTTTTGTAGGAACTTACGTACACAATCCCTGAGTAGGTGTAGCACATGAAGAGAAGGTTCTATGAATAGGATCTACTAACTTCTCATTTGACGATAACTATAGGTGGGGATTATGGGGACCATTAAACTTCATATCAAGCATGGCATTGAATGCGGGCTTCCCGCCTACTCTAGCCATCTATTTGATCTCTATTGTTAAGTAAGATTCACGATTCAGGTACTCTCTAGCACTGGATGGACCTACGAGAGGCTAACCATTATCGCTACTATATAGTGCCGGCATGGTTCCGGGCCGAATTCTTCCCCCATATATAGGAGACCGAATCGGGCATTTTAACGTGATCACTCTCTGCTGTCTTTTAACGTCGCTTTCAATTCTAGCACTATGGTTACCTTTCAACTACTACCCCTCACAGGCAGGTATAATTGTGTTTGCAATAGTTTATGGGTGCGCCAGTGGTGCCTTTGTGTCTCTGTTAATGCCCTGCGCCGCAAAGGCGGGTAGTCTGGAAACCCTAGGTCAGCGGTTTGGAACCTTTCAGATGGTACTTGGGTTAAGGTTAGTGCTAATGACTATTCTGGGACTTGGCTTTCTCGCCTTGCTAATATTACGGTTCTGACTCATTATAGTTGCTTGACGGGGTTACCTATCATTGGCTCCATTCTAAGCTCTCAGAACAATACAGATTACATGGGAGTCCAGCTCTGGTCCGGCCTGTGCTGTCTGCTAGGCACTGGGCTACTTGCAGTATCCACCTACTTGCTATCTAAAATACAGAAGACCCGGAAGGTTTGAAGCGGCATTAGAAGCTACTACAGTGGCAAGGAAATTCAACTCAAAAGTTGAATGCGCCTCATAGACGCATTCATATAGTGGGGCCGGTGATAAGAAGGAATCTATCAGCTTTATCGGAATGTAATCCCCGAGTGCTTCGTAAATTGCATAGAACCCATTCTTATTTCGGTCATTACCTACATAGGCGGATAGATGGTACACCACATTACACATATTTGATCTTCACCATAACTCCTTTCCAACTGTTTCCAATTGTTCAATGACTGCATGGCCAAGCCTGCAGCTCAAAATGTTTGTAATGCCGCATAGGCTACTTAAGCCGAGTATTACATATCAGTTTCAACTTGTAGTAAATTTGGTTAGTAGTTTGAGCACTTAGATGTTTTACTTCTCATATTGTGATTTGCTTATCCTACATGGTGGGTTACACGGCCCGGTCCGGTACACGAAGATTATATCTTACTTACAGCGATATTACCCCATAATCAGGAAAACCGGCTATCACGTCTAGATATGTTTAGCAACTGAGATAATCCCGGGTTATATCTACCGAGTCAAAATACGGCTTAGCAATGTCCCGTATACATAGCTATGTCAAGGGGCGTTGAGCTAAATCCATGACCCCTGCAGTACTCCTAATATTCCCTTGTAATTTCCTGCCTGTAGTATAATATATCTCAGTCATGCAGTTATACTTCTAGATCTACGGGTCCCTAAGCTTAGTTTTCTAGGAGCATACAAAGTACGTAACTGCATTCAGAACTTGTGTAGCTAGGTTATGGATGAGGGGTTGAAGGGGTCTGGGTTGTTATCAGCCCGAGTTGCCCCTGGTCGCCCCTAGTCGCACGATGGCTTACGTGTATTAGCTCCGCAATCTTGTGTAAACCCTTCAAAGCACTGTGGTACAACATGAGGCCGTACAACTATAGATGAGGGTTGTCACACAATATTGTTGTGACGTGAACCTCCAGACCTCGTCTGAAGTCCCTAAGACCATCACACGTACAAGACCTCTTTGCTTCCCGTTTCCTGACAGTCAACCATATATAGGCACAAAAATGTAGCTATAGGAAGTTGTTATGATCCATGTGTAGATTGACCTACTAGTGGTATGAACAGAGCTTAGTGACTTGCCATTATGGGACAATATGCATGGATGACTGCAGTGTCAGACCGATCGGAAAAATAAATGTGTTTTGATGCTATCACATAGCTTGTTATCTGACGACATCTAAGGCAGCCTATTCTGATATCTATCTACATCTTCAATTCACTGATTCCCTGGAAATTCGATACTTTCACCAGCGTGTAGAAACTCATCTATCATCGCCGCCTATGTCTCCCCACGTTTCTTCACACAACGGCCTAGAGCGCCCAACGGAGCCCCCCAAATATTCAAAACCGACAGGTCGGTTACGATCTGCGTGCGATTCTTGTCACCAGGCCAAAATCAGATGCTCGGGAACAAGTCCCTGCATGGCCTGTCAGGCATCTAGAGCTCGCTGTGTCTATAGTGTAGGAAGTCAGCCTGGCCGGCCAAAGGGAAGCAAGAACAAAAGGAATTTGGCCCAAGACGAAGGGAACAGAAAAAAGCGTTTTGATACACAGGAGTATAACAGCAAGAATGGCAACAGCACAAGCGCAAGCCAGTGGATAGATCCTGGGCGGCAGCAACAGCTCCAGCAACCTCAACATCAACGCCATCAACAGCCCGACTCGATATCTGTTGAGTTTGATTTTGATAATGACTTCGATACTCCTGTTACGGAGGACCTCGTCGCAGATATTAACAAGAATTTGTTGTCAAGTCCAAATTTGGCCTCCTTTGTTAACTTGACGAGCGGCAGTGATTTGCACACAACTCCAGAAAGTGATCCTAACATATATTTTTCTCAAGTAAGCATGCACAAGCCAGTCGTTGACATTTTAAGCGACTAACGAGTCTTTTTCTTTTTCTGGCTCTCTAGGCTTTCACTACAATTGCTCAGCCAGTGCAGCGATCAATGCTCCCCGGATGGCAGGATTCCTCCACAAGTGACAACGGATACGCTGCTGGTACTGTCAGTTCATACACAGACGACCCGGTATTCGCCAGCCCTCACAGTACTAGCCAGCCTCCGGATAAATTTACAGCCCAAGAGTCGTACCACTGTTCATGTCTCCAGCAACACGCCCAGCTAGTTTACCAACTTGGTGACCTAGAGCACTCCCACGCTGGCGGTCCGACTGTTGATCGCATTCTCCAGGGTGTAAGATTGGCCCAGGAGCCTTGGAAAAACCTGATGCAATGTAGCCAATGCCAAATTCAGGACAACCAGAAAGAGGTTTTTCTATTGTTCTCCATGAGCATTCGAACTCTCCTTTCTTCAGTCCAGAAGCTGATTGTAAGTCCCTCTCTCGTTGGTGCCCCACACGAGCCTGCCGTTAGAGGGATGTATTCAGAGGCCTCTGATGTGATTGTCTCGGTGGGCGGCTTCGAACTGACAGGCAAGGTGAAGGCCGACGTGATCAGTGTGGTGATCAGGAGCACACTACAAAGTATAGCTACTGCTCTGCTCCACCTATGGGAGCGCTCTGGCCGACCAAGACAATGGCTGTCGGCTGATATAAGAGATAGCAACGGGCACAGTATCCTGGTATCCCCTAACGATATCCTGAATAACATGTCGGCGGAGTCGCAAAAACCACCTCGCCGCGGGTCCATTTTCTCCGAGAACATGGGCACGCAGGATACAAGCGACCTTCTCAATACCCTGCAATCCATTGCGCAAGCCATGAAACAGGAATTTAGTAGAGGCGCGAAGAAAGCCCAACAGTAGTGGGCCGGTAGTAAAGCATAATGCGGGCATGATTGGCCGTTTATTTCTGTATTGTAGTTTCAAGAATTCTGCAATTCAGAGGCAGATGGAAAATTGTCTAGTGATTGACATAGAGACTTCACTTCCATTCATGTATAGATTTCTCAATTCCTACCGACAAGCTGATACCATCGGGCATGGGGGCTAGCCACTAGTAGTCAGCCTTTACGGCCAGCTTCTAGCATTCCATGCCGGACCAATGGCTGGAAGTGTGTTTATGTAATACAATGGCCGAAAGTGGTATTGTTTAGTTCATCAGAAATCTCTCTCTCATATTCGAGGACTCGTTTTTCCATCAGTAGCTCTACGTTTACCCATAGCAGCTCGGCTCTATCAGCACCATCCAAAATTATGCCACCGAGGCGTGTCCGGGGAATATTTCTCATGCCATGCATTATTTTCCCAGGCCCTCCCCCAATCGGACGTTTAAAGAACTAAAATGCAGATCTTGCATAGGTAGTTACTATAACGGGCCATTACTCGGCCATTTTATCTCCTTTTACGCGATAGCCCCAAAATTGTACGTCTTCGCTCTCCAGAACTCGAGTTGAAGCTTACCTATAGAAGCTATTATAAAATATGATTAATATTTGTAATCATGCTGGACTTTTGAGTGCGGTATAATTATCAGCCGTGAAGTCTCAATCATAGCGTGCGGGCAAAGTGGTGAAAGAATAAGCTAGGTTGGCAAATTCAACCTGGTTATTCTGGAGACGCTTAGTAAGGCAAGGAATTCCTTCAAGTCTGAGAAATGCCTCTTCAGATAATTATCGTCGGTGCTGGCATCAGTGGTCTCTGTACCGCTGTAGCTTTGCACCGGGCCGGTCATTTCGTGAAGGTTGGGCGCAATTATTCCTCTTCATGTGAAAACCTATTTCAGAGAAAGGAGCTAAGAGGGTACAGGTTTTCGAGAAGTCTCTTTTAGCCGGAGAAGTCGGGTCTGCCGTGCTTATCACCCCGAACGGGGAGCGCGTGCTTTCTCGTCTAGGGTTCGACTTCGCGAGGGCGCGGGCCGACGACATGACATACTTCGAGGTGATGGACGGCACTACGCTTCAACCTCTGAGCTTCCACAACCTAGAAGACCCCCGGAAAGAGTTTGGATCCCCGTTGTATACTGTACACCGCGTGGATTTACTCAATGAGCTCTTACGTTTAGCCTCCGGTTTAGATATTCGGCTGAGGACTAAGGTAACGGCAGCTGACGCAGATCAGGGATTTGTCGATCTCGAAGACGGAACCCGGCATTATGCCGACCTTATTGTCGCAGCAGATGGGGTACATTCCTTTCTAAGAGCCGTAGTAATGCGTGATCAAGTAGCGGCCGCGGTGACTCACTCGGGCATGAGCGCTTTCCGCTTCATGATCCCCACGTCAATGTTACAAGACGACCAGCACTTTCAAAAATTGCTGCAGGTTAAAGGAAAAGGTAGTAGTCTGTTTGCGGACACAACCCGTGATACAGAACACCATATGGTGTGGTTCACCTGCAGGGGGTACGTCCCCCAAACACGAGAGTCGGCGATAACAAGAATCTCATTGGTTATACAGCAAAGAACTCCAAACCTTCGTAGGTATCCATGAGAGTATTCAGACATGCGAAGACGGTAAGACAAAGCACGAATAAGATATTTACTGCAAGGAGAAAAGCTAACGAAGACTAATAAAGACCTGAAAACTATCATGTTAAAGGAATTTAGTCATTATCATCCAAGCTTGACCCACGTCATTAAGTGAGTTCCTAGGCTTTTTTAAGATAATATTGAAAAGTCCATCACGCTAATTATAGGTCAAACATAGGGTAGCTCCTGTTGTGACTGATTGGCCCCTTTCTATCCACGATCCCCTCCCGATTTGGCACCGGGGCAAGGTCGTATTGATCGGGGACGCTGCTCATCCAGTAAGTGTTTTATTATGCGTATTCTTTCTTTGAACACTCTATATCTGGCTTCTGACCTGAATCAAAATATAGATGCTTCCGCTCGGCGCACAAGGAGCAAATCAAGCCATCGAGGACGCAGGGGCCCTGGGTGCCCTCCTGGGCGGTGTGGAATCTGCTGTACAGGTGCCCAGTCGTCTAGCCCTTTTCGAGGATGTTCGCAGGCCACGAGCCTCAAGAATCCAGACCCTATCCAATGTCCGCCTAGGAAAAGAGAAGGATGTAGAGGATAAAGTTCGGATTTACGCTGATCCTCCGGGTTCTGGTGCGTTGGACAACTTCGATGCTAGATTATCTCATAGCGAATGGCTCGGTAGCTAACCATTTAATTAGATGTACCGACTACCTTCAGAGAACGTTACCAACATGAATATGGGTAAGTAAAAAAAAAATTGGCTGGGGTCACTAAACTGATTAAGAGAGGCTTACTTTTCCAGATACGACGTGTTTGCCGCGTGCAAGGAAGTGATGTTCAAAGAGGGGGCTTTTGACAAATTAAATAACCTTTTGATTCATTCTAATGGAGTACACGCCAATGGTGGAAACCACAAGCTCTATAGAAGTTTCCGTGGCTAGAGACTCTTCATAGGTTACAGTTACTAGCACTAGAGCTCTGGTACCAGTACGTCTGAAACATTTTCTAGCGAGAAATTTGGCCATGCCGATGAAATATCTAGTTTTATAACAGGAAGTGTTATTTATATAAATCCTACTCTATGTGTTCAGAGCTAGGCTATTATTCAACGAATAAATCCAAATATTAGCACGCCTCATTTATTTTTATCTTTTTAATGAGAAATATGGAAATTTTAGAAATGAACTTTTCCCGTATTTGAGATCATTAACCACTTTTTTCTTACGTCTCATAGCACGTTCCCCCCTTTTATATCCGAGTGTTGAACAATTTCAAAGATGTATCAGGGAGTGATATGATCAAGACTAGCGTGCTCACACATCTCTAACCTCCTAGTACTTCGCCTTCTTGCTAACTGACGAAAATACATTGTGTAAGCGACGTTTCGAGCTTCCTGAGGCTCCCTCCGGAACACTCTCAGATAAGTTTCTTGGCGATATCGACTTTCCACGTGAAGAATTATCGCTTGCGGTGGAATAATCATTTCCAGGACTTTGGATCGAACCATTATTAGATAACGGGCTGAGGCTGGAACCAATTCCACTATCATGAAACGACGATTGAGTAGCCCCAAGCTCCGGTGGAGGATCTCCTTTCACTGGATCGCCAGCATCTTTCCAATGCCAGTGAAGATTGATATTATGGCCAAATATGACTGCTCCTTGATCTTGTAAATTCACCTGGTGTTTCTTTTGGAGTTTCTGGGTGAACTTGAGAGGGAAAAGGGCCTGAACTGGATCGTTGTGCTTATTCATTATGCCTCTAGTGCAAGGGCAGGAATCGAACGTTGCTTGCTTCATGTGCCAAATAATGTTGTCACACAAGCGTCGAGGGTTTGAATTCGAGTCACCATCCTTCTCCATGATATGCTGGAGATCAGACACGCAGGCAGCTAGGTAGTACTGTCCACTTGGTAGCATGGACCAACGAGGACATGGAGTGTTTGTTGTAGTCTGCTGGGGTTGAAATAATTTGCCAAAGCCTCGGCCGAATAGAGTTACAGCATGTATTCCTTGTGTGAAATCAACCCACCCCTTGCCAATTGTCTGGAGGGTAGCGACCCTAGAGAAGAATGGGTCTCCGTCCATGACTATACCTTTGAAATCCCAGCCTTCCAGATATCGGCGTGGACGAAGATTGATGTCCAACCCTGGTCGCCGTTCCGCGTCAGCTCTCTGGTCGATTAGCTTTTCGAGAATATTGTAAATATATTCAATTCGATCCTCTAGTCGATAGTGACGAGTCTGCCTTCTTGACACAATGATGTTCGTCTGCCCATCCCTAGTTTCTTCGTCGTACACTTCGGTATTATCGAGATATAGCTCCAGGTCACGGTTTCGCATGTTAACTAGGACCTTAAGAGCGGAGTCAAGTCGCGAGGGGTTGGTGGCATCGCCCAAGATACTCGGGTCTAGGAGCCATGCCGATTGGAACTTGCGTTTGCTATGCTCCAAGGATGCCCGGAGGATATGAAGCAACGTACTAGCTCCATTCACTAACCAGCCCCTCTTGTCTTCCTCGTCCCAAAAGACAAAATATCTTGATGCTATCTATTGAAGTTTTGTCAAGTAACCGAATCTCAAAATATGGACCGGCTTCTCTTTGTTGCCAAGTTTGAAGGCTGCCATTCCTGTGACGAACTGTCCCGCAGAGATTTCGGCTTTTTCCAGAGCAAAACGGGAATGCGAATAAGGTAAATTCGATTTACCTATATTATATGACGCTCGAGTTGTTCCTTTTATCATTTATTAGTCCTTTGGTGCCTGTATCAAGACGGCAACAGTACCTACCCACGACAGAGATTACGTTGCAACACCAGCTAAAATATGGCGAGATTGTTCGAGGTCCGTTACGCTAACATCTGCATGTTCGATATTGCAATCAAGATATGATATCCTTTCGTTAGGATCGTCATTGTAGAGCAAGTGCCAGATGATCAAGTCGTCCGACCGCTTGGTTGGCACTAGCATCGTGGAGAACCCTTTAATGAAAACCTTTGACTTGAACGTGTCAATGTATCGTGCCCTTGATAATGTGACCAGCATGTCAAGTGGTGTCTCCAACCCTATGTCTACTTCACCTCTCTGATCTATAGGAAAACCGTGGGCAATGACGGGATTAGTGAATAAGCGATGCCAACATTTTCCGTTTGTCCCTGGAGATTTTGTGTCGCATATTTCGATGTGGTGCTTGATATCACACCTTTTTTCTTGCGTTTCAGTGACATCGTACTCAACATATGGAGTACAATAGACAACTCCGTGATCGAGGGGCGAACATCGTAGAGCAGCGCTAAGCCATGCAAGCTGTTCCCCTATCTCTATGACAGATTCCGTATCACCTGAGGCCACCACAATAACTAATGCACCGTCAAAAAAGCCCTCGAGTGCCATTTGACCAGAGCTACAGACTGCACATGTATAATTGTTAGTCGTTAAGCATGTAAGTTCTACTCAAGCAGCTTTCACTAACCATAAGGGCACTTGCTGGATCCTCCGTTCCGTAGCAGCTGTTGGACGAAATGGAGGGTTTGAAGTCCTGATAACGGCCACACTTTCTTGATATACTGTCGACAGCTAAGGGCCTGCGCTTCTGTAAGAGTTCCTGTCAGGGTGATAGCTTCGACAACTGCTTCAAAATCTAGCGTGGTGTAGTCTTGCTCGTGAAGAAAGGCCATGATATCCCAATCTACGGTATAGGTAACTATTGATGTCTGGGGGTATATGTCCGTTTCCATGTAATATTTCCATATAGCGCGATCTTTCGCGACAATAGCTCGTTGGATTGTTTCCTTTATATCACGTAGAGTGTCGGGTTTCGCTTTTGGGAAGGTTATTTCTCCACGTAGTCGATCAAGGGGTTGTACGTGTCTGGGGCCACTGAAGATAATATTCTTGTGCCCCTCTACTTCCGAATATACCGTTTTTACATCGTCGCTACCTTCATTATCAAAGGTCTCATGAACTTTTACTTGGCCAGCCATTTCTTTCTGATCAGATGGTAATGGTCCTAAGCTCACGGACGTTGAATTGGTTGACTCTAGAGCAGAATCAAACTGGTCCACGTCCTGAGTATCAGTAGGATGTGGTTGGTCAACGTCGCACACTGAGTTAAATAACTGAGTGCGTGGTAGAGGATCATAACCTGTGCACCTCCTTTTTGTGCGCACACAATTGCTGCATTCTGGTCGTGATTCGTCGCATTTTATCCGTCGCTGCCTAGGGTGAAGGGTGACTTTTTAATGACTGTATGGGTAACAATATATTATAGTGCAGTAAAGAATAGACTGTCTAATCGTATATTTTGTGACTTACTTGCAAGTGTTGCATCCTGTCCTTTGTCTTGCTCGCCTTCTTCCGATATATTCCATCAAATCCCTTATTGACGAAGTCTTTTTTTCAGCTTGCTAATTGTTCTTATCGCCGGGGGTTCTCCGAGATGGGGAATTACTAGTTTCTATAATATTCCTTTCTTCGCTCGCATAATGCTTGATCGCGGCGGAAGAAGAGTTTTGGGAACCCTTCGTATCATCATGTATGTCCCCAAGGGCTGTTGTCATTAGGGGCGACGGATTAGATGGTTGAGCAAATGGTTGCGTCTTGGCTTCCTTCTGTCGCTTAGCGACTTGCAGTAGATAAGGCACATCGCCGCCGGATCTCTCTTCTTTAGTGACTTTTTCTTGTAGTATCTCCTCCTCTAGATCCTCGCGATCGTCGGCATCAACTGTATGTTCCCTACTACCGCCTATTGCTGATTGTTCATCGATGCTAGAAGACCTATAGTCCTTCGGTAGTGACATGGAGGAGGCCTCGGTAATATGCAATGGCCTCGGCAGCCTCGCAGAACATTCGTCGTCGGTATTCATTGCGAATTCTTTCCATTTGGGAGTTTCTTGTACTACGTCATGTTCAGTCGCCTGAGTGAATCTGGGTGAAATCAGACGGAGGAACGCCGCTAGGTCTTCGAGGGACCATGTGCTTTATTAAGCTACATTCGTGTGCCCGAAATCAAATAAAATGCACCGTATGCATAGTGAGTAATGGCGCGGGCTATGCTTTGGATACAAATTTACTGTTGGACCTTCAAAGTATATATTACTAGGCAGGCTACCTAAGGCAGTGCCATTACCCTCCAGCCTTTATGCAATGTTCTCGGGCACCACAGAATGAAGGCTTAGCATTTAATGTGGCGAGTGGACGCCTCGCCTTCCTCAATTTCGCGGCAAGGCAGACTCGGCAGGCTCTACACTTTTTAACTAGGTGTCATTCGTCAGCTCTGATGTGATAATATGTTGATAACATATATTGGCCACATGTAGCAACCATCCCTGATAATGGTGCAACAAACAATTTGTGGGAGAAAGGGGCTCGAATTGTTTCCAATAACATATCGTAGAAATCTGTTAAATGATAGCGAATGGCAATCCCGGTTTAGCAATTTGGAATTCTAAAGTAATGGGAAGAGAAGAGAGAGAAATTAGAATGTGAGCATATCTTTGGGTAGCCGTATTTCAGCTGCTATACAATACATTACCATGTAACACGACGAGGACTTAGTTGTCTAGGTTGGACAACAGATATACGATACGATCAGCCTAATAACACATATATAAAACAACAGACCGTCCTATCGGAATATGGACCTCGGGATCTTATTCGTACACCTAATTCGCCACCAACATGATACACTATACTAATGTCTTACAGATAGCGTTTATGTCGCCGCGGCTCAACTAGGTAAGCACGCCGGTTGAGGACGTCAACTGCTACTCGAACGAAATCTGGCAAACACGAGAATTGTCGTCCGAGTAGCTGGCCCAGACCAGATTCTCGCTCGATGTATTGGTGATATTGACGCCCCACCACTACGACTCCAGCAAAGGCGAGTTCAGGGGGCCGGCAATCTCCAGAACAACGGCCTGCATCGCAGCCGGCCGTGTAGGTAATCTTTCGGGACGCTCAGACCGGGTATGGCCGTGTTCTCGCTAGTCCCGCCATCTCCGACCGTCTCTATATAAGTATGAGTTAGTGGTGCCAATTATTAAGTACTCAATTGGTGTATAGGAAACGGAGTAAGCGAGTATCAACGGCGGAGAGCAGCACGGGACCTAGACTCCCCGGCCGCGGGACAACCGACTATCTTTCATCGTAGCGCTTGATGCCGAAGAGCATCGAATATTGCAGTTGGATTCCCGCAAGCTGCTGCACGGTGGCGTTTAATATGTCCCTGGGCTTGATCATCTCTGGAATCCCGATCTTTTATAGTCGAGCCTCGACCAGAATTTCAGTGGTACGCATAGCCACCACGGCCCTGGTAGGGAATCGCATCCTCTTACGTCATGTCTAAGAGGACCTCAAGCCTTCGAATTGACCGAAAGACGAAAGACCAAAAATGAGATCAATATTCCAGGGACACTGGATTCATGAACCTGATGGTGGGAAACCTGGTTATAATTATTATAGTAGCTTCCAAATACCATGTACGTATATTAGTGTCGCACTTGCATACCGACTCCTCCGTATCATGTAGTATAATCACCGAGCCCTAGCTTGTATATCCAAGCGAGTACTTGAAACGGGAAGACGAATTTGAAAGAAGATAACTCATTGACAGTTACTGGCGAATTCAGGCACAACATCTTTGATTTGTCCTATTGGCCAGGACTGCCAGTCAGGGGTAGGCAACCGTGTTTAACCCGGCAGCTGAGTGATACTATTACCAAATGCAGTCAATACCATAACATGTTAACAAAAGAAAGGCTCTTATGTTATCAGGTTCACAAGGGCTCCAAGTAGTCATCCCGGCTGACTGGACAAAGAGGGGGTTTACTTCAGTAATGACCGGCACTGTGTCTATCCTAACGAAGATTGAGCAACCTGACAGAGCTGGCCTGTCCCCCTTTCTTACCCACCCCTAGCCATTTATATCTCAAGGTCAATCAAGGCGGAAGCCGCGGCACTGTATGAGAGACCTCATCAGGGTAGCTACACCTATCTATGTTGGATCCATAGCGGTTATGAGATCACGTCACCAGCGGCACTGGTTGAAAAAAAAGGGGGAGAAGGCACACCCAAAATTAATCTATTCATAACACCAACAAGACTAGAACGTCTTACTCCAAGAACGTGATTCGATGTAATAGACACGATTTATACCTGCTTAACCCCCGCCTCATACCCGTACCAGTCTAACCTTCGCATAGAACTTTCTAGCACCAGGTTTAACATCAAAGTTAATTCACTACTACCACCATATTCCCTTTGTTCACCCATGATGTCGAGTCAGGTTAATTCGCTTCGGCGATGTTTGGAGAACCAAAATAGAGATGTCCTGTATTGCTGCTGTAGTTTGTCATCTGGGCAATCTACTATCTCAACGTTATAGTCTCATATCGAGGTGCTACATCTACGTGACATACTGTAAATGTCGTTTCGTGACCGACGGCAGCGCAGGCATTCGGGATGTAATATAGCGTCATTTCAGGACTTCACGCAGAGCAGAGGGCAATCGGGTATATTCTCCCTTCCTAATTTCCGAACTACGTACATCATGCCACTTCCTACGCATGTGCTAAAACAGCTTGCGCGACTAGAAAGCAACGCCTTAACTCTTACTATGAACACATTTCTAACGGAGTTTTTTGAGTGATAGGTAACCCGTCCATCGCTTCACTCGATCCTACGTACTATACAACCTCCATAAGTAGGCGGAGAACAGAGTGTTGATATTGGAGGGGCGTTGTATGGAGTCTCATAGTGGTCTATGCAGACTATAGTCTCAATAGATATCCTCAATATGATTTCGGTGAGTCTACTGGGTATAATGTGTTTCGACAGGGTAGGTAGGTATTTAAACAAAGGCAACCTAAAATGGTATATTAAGCCTTGGGCTGGGGCGCTTGAGCGGCATCTTGCGGCATGCTTGCTGTCGCCGCCGCAAGAGTTGTTTGGACAACCCCCGATGATGCTGAATGAGGCTGCAACGGTTGGCCGTTCTTTCGAGCATTATTGCCCTCCTCAGTGAGGAGCTTGCTGAGAAGCTGAAGATCATCACGAGCTCTAGGATCTCGTTCGAAGCATCGTCGAACAGCATTCCATTCTCCTTCTTTCATACGAGCAGCATGTGGTAAAAGGAACGTCACAGTAGGACTGCCAAACAGGGGGCCGAGCACCTGGCGAGCCTTCATTTCGCCCTCTGCCTGCGCCGCTCGCATGGCAGTAAGATTCGGGTCCTGATTGGTCGGTGTTTGGGTGGTCGCTGGAGGCAGTACGCGCTGCGGCATTGGCGGAGTCGGCTGCCCTGGGATCTTTGGCGGTGGTATGGGTGTTTGGCTATATTGCGGCGGCGGTGGAAAGGCCGAATGGTTGTAGGCACTCTGCGGTGTAGCGGGTGACCAGCTAGGTCCTGATGCCGATAGATTTCTCGGTGGTATCGGAGTAGTTTGAGCGGGTGCTGCAGCTGGAATGTGCTGGGCTTCTGTTCTCTGCTGGTCCAATGGTATCGGGCTCTGTTTTTCGTCTCGAACGACGAAGACCATGAGTAGCATCGGTTCGGATCGGTTTAAAGGAATCATATGATCACCAATATTCTGCATCGGCTCTGGAATAGGGCCATCTCCTTCTGGGACAGGTACCAAGTATGTGTCTCGAACATTGCCCAGCTTTCTTTCGCCGACGACACCATATCGTTTCTTAGATCGGAAATAATCAATAACAGCTGTAAACTGCTTCTGTGCCGCTTCGTCGTTAGGGTTGGCCGGAGAGAGGCTGGTGATGACCAAATCGATCTGGTTGTTATACCTTAGACCACAAAGATACGGCACCGCCTTTTCTTCTGGAATGCGCCCGGCAACAGTGAGGAGAGGTGGGATCAGATCCTTCCACGGAATTCCCCTTACCCTACTTAGGTCCGCACCGCCAACGTACTTTGCGATTGTCGGAATGTCGGCTACATTGGTCATTGTTAAAGGTCCCCGCCAGACAACATCAGGATCGATGTCTTCGGTGGGAGAATAGGGCGGAGATTCATTACCGTCATCTTGGAGTAATCGGTCAACCTCGGGGTCGTCCCCAGGACCAGCCGATCGAACTTGAGTCGATGATCGTCGTTGGTGCGATACAGAGGGCGATCGCACACTCGAGAAGACCTTGCCAATGTCAAAATCCGATGGTTTAGGCGAGTGTGAAGGTGCCTGTGTGTCTACACGGAGAGGGCCTGAAGAGGATCGGCGTGTAGCATTTGCGGGCAACTCGACCTCGCTGGTGGACGACCCGGCCGCCTCAGCACCAGCACCAACCTCCGCTGCTTCTCGAATGCTCTGTTGACGAAGATTCGATGGCGCCTCATCAGTAGCGATAGCGAAGGTATCCCCCTCCACGACCTCCTCTCCCTTGTGTGTCCGTCGTACCCTGGGACCGTCGTCTGTGATGAGAATGGACTGCTTCTCAGCACGGGCTTTCATCTCAGCATTCTCACGTTGTAGCTCTTTGGTGGCGAGTTCATCGCCTGTCATAACAACAAATGACGGAGGTGGTAGTGATCGGTTCAATACGCGGGCGGACAACTCAATGTTGTTCTTCAAACTAAATACTAGAGCTCGGAGCTGAGAGGCATTGTGCGAAGTATTCGAATGAGTGTCATGAAAGGCACGCTCGATTTCGATAGCTAGGCGCTCCGAGACGTTCTTCTTAGTGGTGCCCTGGGGAAGGGTATATAGTTTCCTCTTCTCGGCTTGTTCAATGGCGGTGTCCAGGGACTTTTGTAGACCAACCGCTGCCTGCTTTCGGGGCCCTTCAATTTTCTGAATGCTTTCCGGTAGGTCATCTGGCGGCGTGTACGCTGGGTATGCTGGGTACGCTGGAGCTGCCTGGCCATCTGACACTTTGCGAAGTTTGCTGTGTGGCCCCTGAGAGTGGTCGCGAGACTTCCGCTTCCCCTTTGCAGAGAGGAGCTCTGGGGCACTCTCCTCCTTCTTTACGTCTGGGGTAGGCGATGACTTCGCTTTAGCATTTGCGGCACTTGGCGATGCGCGATCTTTAGGATCACTGACGCGTTTTCCCTTTCCCTTCTTGCCCCCCTTCTTGCGCTTCTTGTCCTCTTCATACTTTCGCCGTCGGTCTTCCCACGGCTTTTCCCCCTTCTTCATAGCTTCGAGGGTCTGCTTGTGGTCTTCCGGCGCGCATTGTTCGCAGAAATAGTCCTTAGTTAAATCCTCTGTGAAAACGCTCATGCCGACACAGACATTGTGCTGCCAGGCGCCACACTTATCGCAGGCAATCCAAGGCTCGTTCGCGTCGTCGTCGTCTTGGGTCACGGCGCCGCAGATACAACGAATGATCTCCTCGTCCTCTTCCTGCTTCTCTTCCTTCTCGGCGGCTTTCTTGCTGGTCTTCTTTGTCTGGCGTCGTTTCGGGGGTTCGGGCCCATTCTCGAGGTCGAAGGCCTTCGTATGCTGGCCCTTGGTGGCGCGGACGGATCGACGGGGCTCTGGCTCACCTTTGGATGTGGGTGTTTGTGTTAGAGATGGTCTAGCAGATTGGAGGGTAGAGGTTGAGCGGGTGTTCCGACTAGGGACGGACTCGGGCAACGAGGAGGAGGCTTCTGTCGAAACTCGTGCCGAGCCGCCTGTCGCAGAGCCTCTGCGGGTAGTGGGCTTACCAGACATGTTGACGGGCAGTGACGGTTGAATTGAGGTATGGGTAGGA
The DNA here is from genome assembly GCA_022695795.1 of Biscogniauxia marginata. NCBI lineage: Eukaryota > Fungi > Ascomycota > Sordariomycetes > Xylariales > Xylariaceae > Biscogniauxia > Biscogniauxia marginata. The sequence goes on along the minus strand of MU404090.1, from coordinate 178,706 downwards.
CTGATAGGTCTGGGTACGCGTGGGTGAATGCGCACGCGAGTTGATACGTGGGTATTGGGTCTACGATGCGACTTTGGAGATACTCTTCAGACACTCATGACTTCTACGGAGCTCGATTGGACTATGTTCTGACGGGAAGAATGAGGCAAAGGGGCAAGGTCCATCAACTCAGGCGATATTTAGAAGCCCCCCTAGCACCTATTTTGACTCAGTCCAGTTCCTCTGGAGGCCCTCGACCAAAACAATGTTGTTGTGTACTCGAACTAGAGCTTCCCGGTGTTGCGCGGTGATTTTAGAACGCGACACGAGGGGGTGACGTGCGGCGGCGCTGTGCTGCTTCTAGAAGAACAGCTAGGTAAGTCCAAGTCTGGGAGGATGTATGAAAGGGCGACGCGACACGTTTCCTGCGGTAATGAACACGCGTATACGTCAGGATGGGATTTGGGTGGTGTGGTGAGCTTGGTTGTTGTCCTGTGGATGTTGGGATGGGGTAGAGAGACGGTGACAAGTGCGCAAGGTGGAGGTGTCGAAGGGGAGAAAAAAAAACCCAAAGGTTTAGTGAAGATGGGGTAGGTGACGCACGGACCAGATCGGACCTCAGGAAGCGGGAAGGAGCCTTACGAAATGTGGCGTCGATATGGAAGTGGGACCTCATCTACGCACGGGCCTGCCCAAGTTGCACACTTATTGTGGCTGACCACTGCATAGCACCAGCCACATGCTACCTACCTTACCTAGGTAGGTAGGTAGGTAGGTAGCTACAAGGTACCTACCCGCTACCACACCTACCTACATGCTTGAGCCTTCTGCAGAGTCGAACTGTACGCGTTTGAAGCTCTTGCCTAGTCCAGCTGTCGGCCTCGTTTGGTACCTGGACAGCCTTCCCTCAGCACCGCACCTTTTCGCACTATTTCCAACCACCACCGTACCCTCAACACAAGAACTCAGCACCATTCACCATCCGACAACTAGGGAACAACTGGGGACGATTAGGATATTAGGCAAATTAAAAAAACTAGCTGAGCCAAAGTCCCACAGTACTTGCTCACTCCATCCGACCCCTCCTACGGCCACATTCCGACCATGTCTCGCCGTTACGATTCTCGAGTAAGGCCAACACCTTTTTTCCTGCTGTTTGTGTGAAGGAAGCTTACACATTAGCTAGACCACCATTTTCTCGCCTGAAGGACGTCTATATCAGGTCGAATATGCACTAGAGGCCATATCCCACGCCGGTACTGCAATCGGAATCCTCGCCAAAGATGGCATCGTCCTCGCCGCAGAACGCAAGGTCACTTCGAAGTTGCTGGAGCAGGATACATCGGCGGAGAAGCTGTACATCCTAAACGAGTACGTGTTCTCTAGGCTTATTTGCGCGTTTGTCTTTTTCATAGCTGACACACCCTCAGCAACATGATCTGCGCCGTGGCCGGAATGACGTCGGATGCCAACATCCTCATCAACTACGCCCGACAAGCCGCCCAACGCTACCTTCTGACCTACAACGAAGACATCCCCTGCGAGCAACTGGTGCGGCGACTATGCGACCTCAAGCAAGGCTACACCCAACACGGTGGTCTACGGCCGTTCGGCGTATCGTTCATCTATGCGGGGTGGGACCCCCAGCGACAATTCCAATTATACCTTAGCAACCCGTCGGGTAACTATGGTGGCTGGAAGGCGACGAGTGCAGGCGCAAACAATGCGAGTGCAAACAGCTTGTTGAAGCAAGACTACCAGGAGGACTGCACACTGAAAGAAGCCTGTGGTATGGCGGTCAAAGTGTTGAGCAAGACGATGGACTCGACCAAGCTAAGCAGCGAAAAGAGTACGTTGGCCTGGAATTCCGGAGAAATTTCTTAATATGATGCTGACACATGTGACAGTCGAGTTCGCGACGGTAGGCCAGACGAAGGATGGTAAGATCTACCACCGGCTTTGGAGCGCAGATGAGATCACGACATTGTTGAAGGAGCACGAACTAGCAAAGGATGAGAGTACCGAGGATAAATAGGTGAAATTCCTGGAAACTGCAGCGTAGATCTCGGTGGTTTGTGATGATACATAGAACCACTTACTGTACCAATAACTGCCAATGCTAATGGCAGAATGCATTACCTATGCGAGTACACACCTAGGTTAGACATTCTCACTAAAATCATGACGTGACGAGACTTTTTACACTTTGTAGGAAATAAATTAACAGTATTATTGTAAGTTTATATATATATTTTTACCTCGTGGGCATATCGTCTTTGGTATTAGGTCCACGTCGCTCAGTATGAAGGTATGAAATACGGTAGTACATACCTTGTTGTCATATGGCAGCTTATAACCTTAGGTACCTAGGTAAATACTGTATGATTGATTATCGGTTTAATGGGATTCAATTTTCATATGCAATATTAGGTAAGGTTAGGTATGTAATATTTACTAACCTGGTGAGCTTCAGCCAACCAGAGACCAGAATCACCTCCACATGTTTTATGCGCTCGTATAACCTCTGGCACCTTGAGGGTGAATTGCTTCATTCCAGTCCAGCCCAGTCCAGCCCAGTCACAATTGCAGGGGTTCTCTCTTCGTCGTGTGGGCACTGCTGTCAAACTGTCAACTGTCAACTGTCAACTTCTTCAGCTTTTCTGCCCCTCCGAAGTGAAGGAACAAGTTGTTGTTATTCCGTGCTTCACTAATCCGTCCTCTGCCTTACCGCAAACGCAAGTCTACACACCCACAAGTCAGCCATCATGCTTCAGGTACCACACCGTGAGAAGGCCAATGGCGCCGGCCGAGGCACCAAGGCCATTATTCTGGTTCGTATCCCACTTCTTCGACGTCTATTCGTCTGCGGCGCATCTGCCTCGACACAAAGACCCCCACAGCGGCTGACACGATATCCGCATTGTTCAGGTCGGCGGCCCTTCGCGAGGAACCAGATTTCGGCCTCTATCTCTTGACGTCCCGAAGGTGAGATCGCAACACTATAAATACTCGACATGCATGCTCACGATGACAGCCCCTCTTCGACGTCGCTGGCCACCCCATCATCTGGCACTGCCTGACCGCCATTGCGAAAGTACCCTCCATCCAAGAGGTGTGCATGATCGGCTACTACGACGAGTCCGTGTTCAAGGATTTCATCAAAGAAGCTGCCTCCGAATTCCCCAACCTACCCATCAAGTACCTCCGAGAATACCAAGCCCTCGGCACCGCAGGTGGCCTGTACCACTTCCGAGATGCCATCCTCAAGGGCCGACCCGAGCGCATATTCGTCCTCAATTCCGATGTCTGCTGTTCGTTCCCCTTGAATGAGATGGCCAAGTTGTTCGACGACAAGGATGCCGAGGCTGTCATATTGGGTACGCGAGTTACCGAGGACGCTGCCACCAACTTTGGCTGTATCGTGTCAGACCAACACTCTCGCCGCGTGCTCCATTACGTTGAGAAGCCGGAAAGCTACATTTCGAATCTCATTAACTGCGGTGTCTACCTCTTCAGCGTGGATGCTATCTTCCCTAGTATCAAGACCGCAATCAAGCGAAGAACAGACCGCCCAAGGCTGGTGTCATACCCTTCATCCGACAACCTCGAATCGAGCTTCATGGCCGACGATGACGACGAGGAGCGCAAGAACGAAGTCATCCGTCTCGAGCAAGACATCCTTAGCGACCTTGCAGACAGCAAGCAGTTTTTCGTATACGAGACGAAAGACTTCTGGCGCCAGATCAAAACTGCCGGTTCGGCTGTCCCAGCTAACGCTCTATATCTGCAGAAGGCCTACCAGACCGGCTCCACCGAATTGGCTAAGCCCTCTCCTAACATCATCCCCCCTGTCTTCGTCCACCCAAGCGCCCATGTTGACCCTACTGCCAAATTGGGTCCTAATGTTTCAATTGGACCCCGAGCAACTATCGGTGCTGGTGCGCGAGTCAAGGAATCCATTGTCCTCGAGGACGCGGAGATTAAGCACGACGCCTGTGTGCTCTATTCTATTGTAGGCTGGAACAGCCGTGTCGGCGCTTGGGCACGTGTCGAAGGCACACCCACGCCAGTAGGAAGCCATAGCACGAGCATTGTGAAGAATGGTGTCAAGGTCCAAAGTATCACCATTTTAGGCAAGGAGTGCGGCGTTGGTGATGAAGTGCGTGTGCAGAACTGCGTTTGCCTGCCTTTTAAGGAGTTGAAGAGAGTAAGTCTAGTCGCGCCCATTATCCATGAGACACTCTGGAAGCACCCTACTAATATAACTCCACAGGACGTTGCTAACGAGGTGATTATGTGAGAGAGTGTTATCTGGAGCATTCGAGGAGATTACCACGAATAGGTGTCTCGGTTTAGTAATGTTAAGCAGTGTGGGATGCTTTAAGGGAACAATTAGGCCCATCAAATGGTCGGTGTAATGGACTTGCAAAAATTGGGTGAAGCTTTTTTCCCCAGCCATGTGCTGGACAGATACCTAGTTAAAAGGCTCAGGAGTGAGGTTCATGGGTGGTGATATGGTCTGGTGCAAGCCGAATGGGTTGATGGTTGTATGGGAATTGCTTAGTAGACATGCGCAGTCAATCCTACCAGTGGCAATTTCACCCATGGGACTTGACACATCCGCCGAGATCTTGTCGTCTTCAACGACCAAACCGGCAATCTTGTGAGAATTTATATATACATAAAAAAAGAAAAAAGAAACCCGAAAAAGAGACTAGCATATACCAAATTCATGTCGTAAAGGGGCGGTAATGATTACGGTTTCTGTTGGTAGGTACGTACGTAATGAAAGCAAATATAACGATACTAGTAATGAAAAGTAATGGGGGTGAGACGATATATATTAGTTATCTAAAGAAAGAACTATCTATCTGAGGGTTGCGCGGAAGGTGTAACCCTTATATGCCAAAGATACATAGGTACAAGGATACATAGTTACTTCCTGTTGGTGACTGCAGTGCTTTAGTCATTCAACCATCAGTTTCTACCATATTCAAAACATTTGCGTTACTAGACTACGTACAACATTTATTATATTAATATTACGACTACGCAAAGCTAAAATATAAGATCAATGCCTGAGTTTTGAGCTCGGATGATAGCCACTATTTTTCATGTAAGGTATAGAAACCAGAGGTGCTCTACTCGGTCTGGAATATAGATGTAAACGGATAGAGAGTAATTGTAACTCCAGTGTTGCTGCTGAAGTAAAATAACTTCAGAGATTATGATGCCTACTCCTCTCCGTCTTGCCCTTGCTATCAACTCATCATCATCTTCCGTTCTCTATCTTTATCGTTGTTCCATTGTGTTGTTTTCAACTTCCTCGTACCCCCCCGCCCCCCTCCTCTCTTCTTATGCTATGAGGAGTTAGAGTTACGGGAGGTTTCTTCAAGGGACACGGTAGGTGTATAACAGACTGAGAATGATGTAGTATGAGGTCACTATTAAATGAAGAATAATTGCTAGAGATCTCCCCCGCAGTTCCTTCGGGGAGTAAACAAATTTTATATGCCTATTTCACAGTGAATTTAGTGATTTTTAGTGAAAAAGTGCAATGCGCCTTAGTCTAGTAAGGCTTATATTTCAACAGAATCTACGACTGCGTATCCCACTTATCTCGAGCAAGGCCTTTCAAGCCTCTGACGATATATGAGTTGCTATGGATATTGTCCTCTGTAGCCTTTCGACTCCGGGCCTAAACTTTTTACATAATGGAGATTATGTTTAGTGATAAACATTTTGTATGTGATTATAATTATCCCAAGTTTTTATTATAAACAATTATCTATACCTGTTACTGAGGGTTTTGCTGCCGAGACCTTTTTATTTGAATCCATGTTCTTAAGGTCTTGCCCTTGAGCAGATGACCTCCGTGTTTTACGAACCATCTTCTATTAGTTAGCTCGAGCGTATTATTATCCTCATAATGATGGTCCTGCACCTTAGATAGATTTACTTGAGACCCTTTGTCTTCATAATGGATGTTGAATACAGCAACAAAATCAGTTGAGGGATAATACAGCCGGGCAACAGTATAGTTGATCTACTATGTACTACCTGCCAGAGACATTGTAACGGAATACTTTTCTTTGGTATCAGTCATTCATTGCACATATAAAGATCACGTAAAGTAGAATCATGGACTATCGGAGTAGATTCTCCCTTCATCGTACCTGCGCCTAAATGTACAATAGTCTAAGTTTCTTGGGATCGACTTGCTCTAGACTTCCGTGAGAAGTATCATAGATACATATAACACAAGGCGAAATATATACCTTCGAGTTTTTGGTTTACTAAAGTCTAGCGAAATGCTGCTAATACATTGGGAGCTATATCCAGGTAGGATAGACCTGGCGGAAGCAACACAAAAATACATAAACAATACAGACGCAATCACGAGAACTTTAGTTAACCAAAGCCAAAAGGGTATCGTCCGATTAAACCTCTACCACAACGCCATCATACTTGATTGTTTACGGAACCAATCTACCTATACGCGAAAATCGTGCTCTCGGTTTCCGCCGTGACCTCCGTCCGCCTGTCAAACTCCGGCCTCCCTCCCACGGGCACTCCTCCTACTCCGCTGTTCTGGTTCAGTGGTAGACCGTTCTGGCCGACGACCGATGGCCCCGATTGTCTCCACGGCCTAGATTCCCGCCAGGTGGGCGGGTCTTCCTGCCAGGGCGGCGTCGCCATCCACTGGCCGCTGGGGGCCCGGCTCGGGCTCTCCCGGAAGTGTACCGGCTCTAGGCCGGGAGGGGGACCGCCGCCCTTCTCCGACAGCGCCTGATTGTACGACACGATCTCCATGTCCCTGAGCGACCGTATCTCCTGGACATCCTTGGCCTTGCGTCGCCGCCGGTAGACAAAGAAGATGAAGGTCCCGATGGCAAGGACCGCTACCGCGACCCAAATCCCGATCGCCGCCTGTGCGCCCGGGCTGAGTCTCGGGGCTTCCGACGACTGTATCACGGGCTGCCCGGATAATACGTCTGCTGAGACATTCTCGGCTAACAGGTCGTCTTCTACGTCCTCGCTGCCGAGCGAAGACTCGTCTGCTGAAGATGCGTCGTCGTCATCACTCTCCTCCGAGACCGAATCCTCCTCTTCCTCGGGAGGAGGAGGGGGGGGAGCTTGCCTGCCGGTTATCTCATGGCGTTTCAGGAAGTTGTTCAGTGCTTCTTCGGGCAGCGAGGCCTCGCTCGCGCCGGTGCCCTGGAGCCAGGCCGCCGTGCTGACGAAAGCAGCAATGCGCGCTGCGCTGATGTGTTGGGGAAATCGATAGCCCATTGTGACGGACTCTATTGTCTGAAGGTGGTCGGGGATCCCAAAAGGAGCTCTCACGCGCCGACGTGCTCAAATTCGGTATGGTCTGAGGGCTCAGGTCGATATCGAACTCCGACGGGAAATGAATTAGCCTGCAAGGTGGCCCGGCCTGTTTCCTTGAGACGGTCGTGAATTGCAATGTCGATGGGGAATTTGTCGAAAGCCCTGGAGAAAGAGAAAAAGGAAACAAAATCCGTATTGGGAGTCTAAGCAAGATGTTCATATATCTTCGGCAGCGACACTTAGGACGATCGTCATAGCAGGCATTATTCGGAATGCAGATTATGAAACGTGCACCGATCGCGGGATACAGCCCGGGCCCCGTTTCAGCTCGTCCTTGGTGTGTAGTGGCGACCCCGGATGTTCAGCAGGTTGAAACGTCGCACGTCTCCGGACCTGCTTAAGTCATCTTGGCGCATCTCATCCAACAAGCATGTTATTGGCCTAAGGAGACTTTGAAACTTTTTCAACGGGCTTATTTCAATCATGTAGGCGCTACAGTACCAGTTCAGACCTTTTCAGCTTCCCAGCATGCTGAGTTCAGATGGTCGTCGTGACGAGCGACTCTATACGCCAAGTCGATCAAGTCAAGGGTGATCAAACGAGATCGTTGCGGCCGCATTGGATCTGAGATGACGACGTAAAAAAAGAACTCGCTCCAGCGTGTGTAGATTCGGCGTTTGCTGCGCTCGCAAGGAAATAAGCTAACGGGAATATATGCTACACTACTCCATGTCACCGACGGGAGTAGACTGCGATTCGAAATTAGCCGTCTCATATATATCACGATCCTTGTAATACAAGAGCCGTTTTGAACTTGCATCTAGCTGAGCCACAACTCAGCTATTAAAAGGCCTCGTTGTCGATTATGTAGGTAAAAAGGGGGCTTGTTGCGCTAGTCGGTTCACATAAAGTGCTCACGCTTACATTATAATAACGTGTCTTGGTTCAACATCCTCATTGCCCAGAAGGTCTACCTAGGTAATATTTCGTTTACATGATGCGAATTCAACTAGGTAAAATTGGCATCTGGGCATGGACGTAGACACTCACAGATCTTTTAAGCTAGTTTACCCAAATATCTACTCCATCTTACCAAAATCTGCTGAGGCTCTATACAGATCAGTACGCCATATCATCCACCCTCGTTGACTTTGGACTCCGAGTTGTGGGGGAGATTATAGATATCTCCCATTGGCCTTATAAGCCGGTGTCTACTCGTGCGTCGCGTATTTCTTGGGTAGGTCTCTTTATGTTGCACCCTGCGCTACACCACTTCACGTTTTCTACGCCGATGGATGAATAGCAGGCCGGCTCGTCCCCTCCACCTCTCTTCTTACCCATATCTTGTAAACTAAGGTACCTAGGCATCATTTCGAAGCTATAGAAATAAAATATGGACGCCGACCCTAACGTGGCATGTTAATTATATATCAGAAATTTCGGAGTTAACAAGTAGATACCTCGAATTTTCCAGTAGTGTCGCTGGCTTGTCGGCCCTAAGCCAGCCTGTCAAAATGTCACTACCTACGGCAACAAAGTGTTCGGCAGGGTTATCGCCGTACATTTGCCGGCAAGACGGCCCCATTACAATGCTCGGAGCTCACCGGCCACCAGTCCCACTGAACCAATCGAAGATCTTGAACTGTGTCTTGCATTGGCTACAACGTAAAATGGCTAGTGAAAGCGAAAAGATCAGAATGTATCCAAAGTCATTACCTTGGCATTATTGAATCTGGTGTTTGTCGATTTGGTATGGAGCAACCCCTCGCGGGATATGTCAATATCCCGGCCTCCCGGGCCGCATGAAGAACGGAGAGAACGCATATGACTGACGAATCAGTTATGAATTCTAGTAAAGTACGAATTATTATTAGTAGATCTACTAAATAGGTAATCTAGATTTCCATTTAGTACTTCGCGAGTGCCTAACGACATTCCGAGTCTAAACTATTAAGATTCTCAGTATTATTCACTCCAAAAAGTGATATATTCTAATATCCTGATTCCCTGAACTAGTCACTTTACTGGGTGTACTTTGGCTAGTCTTAAAGTCGTCATAAAACTCTAGTAGGCCGAAAAAGCCAAGTGTCGGATACCCCAGGGACCATCAACGTGGCCATGGTCGGCGCTAGGACACAATAAATCAACTGCTCGTATTAACTTAAACCTCAGTTTCTAAACGCGAGGCTCACAGTTCTCGATGGCCGCGATAGCATTGATGGCACATATGGTTTATTCAATAATCCCGGTATCCGTTCAGACTCCGACCTCTTCACTTTCGGCTTTACCTGACGTCCATGACCCCATGATCACTTGTCAGGGGTGGAGTCTAAAGAGGCAAACTCGAGACTAACGATCTTGGAGGGAAAAGAGGACAGTAAATTGGGTATATATAGCTAACCCGACACGGTTATAGGACCTCTCCAGATCTTGTTGTGGTGCACAGGGTGAATGCCTTGGGCATTCAGACAAGTAACCTGTATATAGTCTCTTCTCGCTGACTTTTAGTTGAGAACTGAACTTAGACAGCGACAGTCATCACAACGACTCAGTACACTCTTTTCAACTCACTTAGTCATCTATTTTCTCTCAATTCGTGAAATTAGTTGGCCATCTTCACCCTAGCCCCACTACAACAGTTACCAAGCATATCAAAAACATCACTGCATGCACCATCGAAAAAGAAGACGGTACGACGATCGAAACCGATACAATTCTACTTGGTGCAGAGCTCAAAATGCTATTGGCAGAGGGTATTCCAGTGTCTGCTGACGGGGAAAGCATTAGCTGGGCAGAAATGATCCAAAGAGTACTCAACTTCTTTCACATACTATGATACGTTTACTCATCCTAAACCTTGGACGCTGATCACTCTGCGTGGATACTTATTCGCATAATGAATAATATGAAGCATAAAAGGGCCAAGGCCGCAACACCCACATGCCAGAGAAGATGATTTTAGTAGAACTGTGTAGATGTGGCAGTTGTCTTCAACGTATGTTAACGCGGGGGATGAAGCAGTTTCTAAAAACGGTGAAAGGGGGTGCTGGAAGCTAAGGGATAACATTATGACCGATTACCTGTTTTTGCGGTGAGGGGATGTCACAACTGGGTTACAATTTAATTCTTGACTGTTGTAGTGTCATAGTGACATTGAGAGTTCTTGAAATGAGTAAAAATGTAGTTTAGTTGAGATTTGGCTGTGTAGAAAGGTAAAGTGGATAAGTGATGTACTGTTGTTTGTATGTTGTAATTGATTCCGCATTTCGGTCTTCGTGGGACAAATTAGACTTCATCTTTACCTCCGTTCCCTGCAAAAATTCGAGGAGAATGTACAATTATTGGAAATGACCCGAATTACTGGTTGCCAGCCTACACCAAGGAGGATTGTGTCAGTTGATCGAACTTTTTCTGTTGCATTGCTCAGGGGCGGGTTGAAGCGGACAATCGAGCGGTGTTCCGGGGTATTGCTCTCGCATGAAGCGGACTTCCCTGTGTAAGCAACTACAACAACACCACCAATTCATTATGATTGTCTTCAGATAAATGACTCACTCGGTAAGATAATGAGTTGATAGAGTACTGCCATACGGGCAGACTCCGAGGAATTCGTGTATAAAGGTGCTCGACTTCCTCCTTAAGAATGTGGACGGATCTCTTTACTCTCTTCACTATTGAAGTATCTACACTTACTAGACAACCCTTCAACTTCAAGACTCAACATGTCCCAACTCGTGTGGCTCATTACTGGGTGCTCCTCTGGACTTGGCGAGCAGTTTGTTCACGAAATCCTTTCTCGAGGTGACCTAGTGATCGCGACAGCTCGTAAGGTAGAGAAGATCAAGCACCTCCAGCAAGCTGGTGCGGCTATTTTACCCCTTGACGTTACTAGTGATCAGAGTACCTTGAACGAGACAGTCTCGAAAGCAATTTCCATCCATGGGAGGATCGATGTTCTTGTGAACAATGCAGCTTACGCTCTGCTTGTGTCATGGGAAGATGCCGAGTAAGTTGCGTCAGGCCAAACCTTTACTAAATAAATGGGTTCTAATCCAACACTAGATATGAAGAGCTTGTAGCCCAGTTTGATGCCAACGTCTTTGGTGTCGTTAAGGTCACCAAGGCAATCTTGCCGCATCTTCGACAGAGAAAATCTGGCACTATGGTCTTTATCGGTTCCCGTGCTGGATGGTACGGAGACCCCTTCGCCGGACCATACGCTGGGTCGAAGTTTGCCATTGAAGGTAATAGTCTATCGCAGCCCGTGGTCATAACCTAACTAATCAACGTTACATAAATAGGTTTCGTCGAAAGTTTATGCCGCGAAACGGAGCAGTTCGGTATCAAGACTCTGTTGGTAGAGCCGGGTGGATTTAGAACCAAACTACTGACGGCAGGCAATGCACGAATCACTCCATCCCGCATTCCAGACTACTCAGCCTCGTCTAAGAGATTCGTTCACAGAATGGCCACTCAAGATCAAGCTCAGCCTGGAGATCCAGAAAAGGGCGTTCGTATTATTGTGGACCTTGTACGTCGAGAAGGTTGCGCGGCGAATCGTGAAGTACCGTTCAGGTTCCCACTAGGTATCGATTGCTACGACACGATAAAGGAGAAATGTGAAGAGACATTGGCACTGCTTAAGGATTGGGAATCAGTCATGAGAAGCACTGACTATGAAAACACCGAATAATTGCGCTATAGCAGACAACCCATGATGCTATAGAAGACGAATAGTCATTTCGTCTCCAATATGGTGTTCAGCAGTGGTTTGTTGAGTTCTGTGGTACATACTTTCTGGACCAGAAAGCTACTTTTCACAATCCTCTCATTTAATACATTCAATTTCTTCGAGAAGTATAACTCAACGTAAGCCTATGACCGTAAAACATAATGGCATTCATTAAATGACCTAGCAGCTAAGGTCTACTATCTACAGATGTAGTTAAATTCTCGCTTTCTGATAAACCATTCTTGAAATGCTTAGAAAAAGGAAATAACAGTCAATGCTGATATTTTCTTAATGAACAGAATAGATATTAAGCGAACAAGGCTAGATGTCATCACCTCTTTGGTCTTATGCAAGTTAGCGCTTATAACAACAACAGATTAGGTCGAGAGTCATGTGATTACCGATAATGTGATTACTCGTCCAAGCTGTCAAGTCTATACAAGTCTGTAGCATAATACCCGGAATTTCCATCTCGTTAACGATGTCTTCAGGACGTTTAATTATCATCCATGTGAAGCCAGCTAATACGTGCCAGGCAATATGGCCTATTTGAATGTTAGCAATAGTTCCTGGCTTTATAAAAGGGGGGTGGGGAGGGCTCAACTTACAGTGAAGGGGCCAGACAACGGGGCTATTCTGGTTCCATTGGAGGACAATTAATGTCTAAGCAGAAGCATCTGGACATCGCGACGCTGAGGTTTGTTTGGAATTACGATAGACCCATCCCAGTATGTGCCTTATTGTCCCGCAGTCTCTCCGTTTGTGATACCTGACTGTTTGCGCTCTAGGTACGTATCTGTGGGTGACATGCTCAACTCACATTTATGGTGTGCGCTACCAAACTAGTGTAACATCTACTGGGAAGATATTATGTCTCCTGGGTTTACTTGTGGGTGCGAAACACTCCTCTTAGTATGCGTATAACTAGAACTAAAGCTACATGACGAAGCAGTCCTTTTACACCAAATTTCCTCCTTTTTTGACTATCATGTTTGGTACTAACTGTTTCCTGACCGGAATCTCGACACCTCCCAACCATCAAGTTCACGTGATCTCGCGCCGCCTTTGCTCAGGCTAGCTCAGGCCTGGCTCAGCTTCGGCTCATGTCTGCTCAGGTCTGCTCACCCATCTCACCAGACATCGTCAACTTTTAACGAGGGGCCCGAAAAGGCCCCTTTTCCCTGACAGATTAATAGCATCTCTCCAGCGAAAATCTTCGCGTTTGGAGGCCCTCTGTTACGAGACTCCTAAAGTGGGAAACGAGTGCCACGCACGTGACCCCATCGAATATGTGAATAGTGGGTGGGGCAACCTAAAATTCAACTATTCACTAAATATGTGAATAATAGGTGGGGCAACCTACGATTCAACTATTTAATTAATTATATAAAAAGAAAGACGAGTATAAGTAAATTAGAATTTCCTTGTGTAATTAGTCTCTCGTTCTTTAGCTATTAATTTAAAACTATAGTTACTTTTTAATATTATAATAAGAGTACCTTGAAACCTTTTTAACGAATATAACATTATAAATCCTTAAACCAATTTTAACCCATTATTACTTTTAAATCAAGAAAACTTAGTACGTATTTACTTATAAAGTCAGCTAACTAGAAATACATAAAGAGGTTCGTTACATTTTAATAGCTCCTTAATTAGTGCTTAATATTAATTTAAAAAGAGGGACTTTTAATTAAATAGTCTTAAAACAAGTATGCCCCTTAAAACTAAAGGGTAATAAAAAAAGAAATAAATAAAAGAATAATAATTAATAAGCTTTTAAACGAAAGCTTTAAGTCCTTTTACGATATAATTAAAAGGTTTAAAGGAACTAATATAAGAGTTTATTATAATCGTAGTTAAAAAAGAGTTACAGGAGGATATCTCGAAAGATCAATAAAAGGAAGCATTTAAGGAAGAAGAAAAGGAGAAAAAAGAAATGCCTAAAGAAAATAAATAAGCAAGATAACCTTAACCTCCTAAAAATAAGTAACTACCTTTAAATAATAATAATCTTAATAACTCGAACGACGACGATAATATAATAACCCCTAACGTAAAAAGTTTCAAACTAATTATACCTAGTAAATATAATAAGTTAAACGATTTAAAAGAATTTCTAATTTAAACTAGAACCTATTTACGGTTTTATTATAAAACGATTACTATTAAGGAACAAAAGGTTCTCACGATATCCCAGCTCTTTGCTGGAACCGCTTTAACCTGGTTTTAATTAATGTTAAAAGATTATTTAGAAAATAGATCAAACGCCTAAAAAGACACGAAAAAAGTCTTCAAAAATTATAAAGAGTTTAAAAAACAATTTAAGTTTATATTCAGCAATTTAATCCTTAAATAATAAGCTAAAGCTCGACTTCACAAACTACGACAAGACAAAAAAGCTTTAAACTACGCTATTAAATTCAAAAAACTCGCAAATTAATTATAACTACCTATCGAAAGCCTATACTACTTATTCTATTAAAAGTTAAAAAACCATATAAAGAATAAATTGTACAAAACAAACCTATATAAAGAAAAGAACTTAAAGAAGTTTAATAACTACATTATAATGGTAATTACTATTAATAACAAGAACTTCGAACGGTACCTTAAAAAGAAAAAAACGATATAACGAAGAAATAGCGACTAATTGAAAAAAGGAAATCATAAAAGCGGTGCCGGAACTAAAAAAAGCACGAGAATAAAGTCAAATCCTATTAAAATCAACGTTATTTAAAAAGAACAAAAGAAACAAAATAAATCAATTATTAAGTGTTTTAACTATAAAAAGAAAAGACATTATAAAAACGAGTGCCGAAGTCCTAAGAAACAAGAACCAAAAACAAGAGGGATTCCTTAACCTGAGAAAAGAGTCGCCAAAGCAAAGATTTAATTCGAAAACAACGAAGAAATAAACTAAGTATTTATTATTAATATTATTAAGGCAAAAAAAATCGAAGAAACCTTTATAAAAAAAGTCTATAAATCTTATTAAGTTAACTACAAGAACTATTCAAAGAATGACCACTTATATTTAAGATATTTTACATTAAAATAAGCCAAACAAAGATATAACGAAAATGAATTATTATATATATATAATAATTACAAGTTAAAATACGACTTAAGAATTAAGTTAAACTATAGTAATTTACATTAAAGCTACTATAAAAATAACAAATGCGAAACCTATTAGAGAAAGAGCCAATATAATAACTTAAACTAAAGGCTTTATATAAATAATAATTATAATGTCTATTAAAGCTTAAGAGAATATATATCGTTACATTAAAGATTTTGTACTAACGACGCTTGTTAAGTATATAAAAGTTTTAAGGATAAAGCCGGTTATTATTTTTAAAAACTAGAAAGTAACGACATAAAAGAAAATAAATGTATTTGCGATAACACCTCACAATGGCTATATTACTTTAAAGCATGTTATCTTCACTTAAGCTCTGAAAGAAGCTACGAAATAATGGCTAAAGATTATATGTATTATATCTCGGTACTATGCGACGTATACGACTTGCTTGAAACAGGTTTCAAAGAAAACGAGATTAAGGAAGAATTATAAGAATTATAAAAGGGATTATATCTTCTATAATAGCTCGAAAAACGAACTAAATATGACATTAATCTATTTAGCTTTATAGAAAAACACTTAACAAAGCAATAAGCAAAAACACGCGTAATTAAATAAAGCTATAAACAAATTATTAAAGTATACTTCAAGAAAAAAAAGAAGCTCTTAGAAATTAATATAAACCTAAAGGGAGATATCGAGATATTCTTAGTAAGTAGACTTAATAATTACTCCTTTTATTTAAGGATAATCCAGAACTTTAAAAAATTTCGAGTTAATAAAACGGACTTAAGCTATAAAAAAGCCCTCGAAAAAGAATTAAAATTTTAATGTATAAAATTCTACATAAAAAATAAACCTCTTACCCCTTATTACATAAAAAGTAATTAAAAAGATTATCTAAATAATAATTACTAGAAACACGCTTCTATAAAAGCCTAAAAATAGAAGGACATCCGGGTTATAACAATAAAAAGAAAACCAAAAAAAAAGGGACGTAAAAAACCAAAAAACGGCAAAGGCTCTCGCCAATAAGGCAGCGAGAAGCCATAAATAATAAGTCCTTATATAAAATCCAATCGAGACTTAACAACACTATTATAACTAGAGTTAGGTATAATAAAAGAAAGTATAAAGCCTTAATAGATTTAAAAGTAAATAAAAGCTATATCTCAGCAAAGGTAACTTAAAAAAACAAAATACTATAAATATATAAATAAAGTCCATATAAACTATAAAACTTTAAAAAAAACATGTTTAGTTACGAGAATAGTAAGGTACTAAAAAAAACAATTCCTTTTTTAGTAACTATTTAAAAACATCTCGAACAAGTCATCCTTAACATTACACACATATTAAATCACGATATAATCTTAAGAATAAATTAATTTAAAAAAAGTAATTCACAAATAAATTTCGAGATAAATACGCTTTATTAAAATTAAAAATAGGAGGGGTTAACTATTACGGGTTACGAAATAAATACCGCAAATAACTCTAGAGAAACGAATATAAAAACAAAACATATCGCTTATATAATTCAAGTAACTAAACCTAAAAATCTAACGAAAAAAGTACCGCGCAAATATCTCCGTTTCTATAAATTATTTAAAGATAAAACAAAAGAAGAATTATTAAAACATAACTAATAAAATCACTAAATCCACTTTAAAAAAAAAAATAGCTAAAATTATTTTTAATGTATCCTATAAATTAAGAAAAACAAAAAGCACTATAAAAAGGAATCTAGGAGGATCTCGACAAAGGATATATTCGAGAATCCAAATCCTCGTTAAAATACCCGGTAATTATGGTACCTAAAGTTAACAAAAACGGGAAATAATATATCGATAAAAAAGGAAACCTAATATAGAAACGAGTAATCAACTATCGACACCTAAATAAAATAACCAAAAAAAAGGGGTATTCATTACCATTAATGAAACTCATAAAAGGATAAATTAGCAAGGCCCAAATCTTTATAATATTAAACCTTTATAATAAATACTATATAATTAAAATAGTTAAAAAACACGAATAATATATAACCTTTTAAACGATATATAGATATTATAAATACAAAATTATACTATTTAGACTTATTAACGCACCCACTACATTTCAACATATAATTATAATAGTCCTTCGCAAGTTTCTAGATAAATTTATATTCGTTTACCTAAACGATATACTAATTTACTTAAAAAACGAGAAAGAACATAAAAAACACGTAAAGTAAGTATTGGAAACCCTAAAAAAGGCGAACCTACTTATCTATTCAACTAAAAATAAATAGCATATCAAGAAACTAAACTATCTAGGGTTTATAATAAATCCAGGAGAAATTCGCATTTAAAAAGGAAAAATAATAATAATTAAGAATTAACCAGAACCTAAAAGTGTCATAAACGTACGCGCATTTCTTGGCTTTATTAATTATATTAAACAACTCATCAAAGATTTCGAGCGTATCGCTAAACCATTAACGAAACTAACTACCTTAGTAAAAACAAGAAAGGCTTTCTATTTCACTAAAGAAGTTAAACAGGCTTTTTAACAACTAAAAAAAGTTGTAACTAGCGAGGTTATATATAAACTTCTAAATGAAAATAAAAAAAAACAATTAAGGATAAACGCTTCAAATTTCGCCATTAAAGCAGTCCTAAAGCAATTAAAAAACAATAAGAAATAGTACCCAGTCGCGTACCTATTCAAAGCACTACATAGTGCTAAATTAAATTATTAGATTTATAATAAGGAACTATTAATAATTATTAAAGCACTAAAAAAATAAGAACCGTGACTTAATAGAACCAAGGAACCTATCAATATTTATTTAAACCACAAAAACCTTATATGATTCATAATAACACAAACGTTTAACTAAAGACACGAGCGTTAAATGATTTTCTTGTTTAAATTTAATTTCAAAATCCAACATATTAAGGAAAAGGAAAACATTCAAGCAAATCTTCTTAGTAAAAAGGGAGATTATAAATCAAAAATCAACAAAAAAAATATCTAAATATTTAAACAACAAAATAACGAATTAATTATATTAACTTATATGCGAATCAACATAAAAGACTAAAAATAACATTTCAAAGAAAATTACAATTAAAAAGAAAAACAATTACAGTTTTAACAAGGATCTAGCGACAAACTTCTCTTATACAAGGAAAAGGTATACGTATTAAAACAAGTATAAAACGAATTCGTCAAAGAATTTCACAAATATCCTCTACACGGCCACCAAGGGATTTTCAAAACGGTAAAACGACTTCAAAAAGAATTCGACTTTCCAAAAATACAACAAACAATCAAAAAAATTATAAAGAATTATAACATCTATAATAAGGCTAAAGCATCACGACATAAACCATATAAATTATTATAATTAACCCAAATACCTAACAAAACATGAAATACAATTACATGAAACTTTATAATGAAACTCTTAAAATTAAAGGATCTTATAATAGGAGTACACTATAACAGCATATAGGTAATTATTAACAGACTCACGAAATACGCCTACTTCTTACCATTCAACAAATTAAGCATAATAAAACAATTAACTTTTAGCTTCTTAAGAAAGTATATTAGTAAACATAAACTACTAAAACACATTATTTCAAACAAAAACAAATTATTTACGTTAAAGTTTTAAACCAGCCTAATAAAACGAATAGGGATTAAGTAAAAACTATTTACAACGTATTATCCTTAAATAAACGGACAAACAAAAAAGCTTAACTAAACACTTAAATAATACCTTAAAAATTATATCAACTAGCAAATAAACAATTAAATAAAATTATTACCCATGACCCAAGTCGCATATAATATATTAATTAATAAAGACATAAAATTATCACCACACGAAACGGTGTATAGCCAAAAAGCAGAAGTCCACAGGAAACCGTTCAAACTCATAAAAACACCAAACACTATAATAATAGCTCCTCAAGTAGAAGTATTATCTAAAAAGATCTAAATAACATAAGCAAAACTATAAAAAGAACTATAATTCATCCAAAAAAGAATAACCAAATACTACAATAAAAAGAAAATTAAAGAACCAATTCTTAAAAGAAAAGACATAATTTACTTACTCCGCCAAAAACAAAGTATAACAATAAAAACACCTTAAATCAAAACAAAACGACCCAACAAGAAACTCGAATTTAAGAAATTAAAACCTTATAAAATTAAAGAAGTTATTTCAAAGATTAACTATAAACTCTCGCTACTAAAGGGATCCAAAATACATCCTATATTTCATATTTCGCTCTTAAAACCAACACCAAAAAACGCTTCGCCGGAAAAACAATTAGAATTTAAAAAGAATCTTAATAAATACAAAGTCGAAAAAATACTAAATTCAAAAAAAGTTAGTAATTAGTTATAATATCTTGTTAAATAAGAAGGTTACCTTACTTAAAAAGAATACTTAAGAACCTTTTAAACATTTAAAGAACTTGACAAATAAAATTAAGGATTTTCACCACCAAAATCTAAACTAGCTAAAAAGGCCTGAATATCGAGATTTTAATCCTACTAAAGAAAATTAAAAAAGAAAAAAAGGGTAGGCCTTAAAAGCAAATAAGTTCTACAAAGATTTAGGTTAACATTATAATTCCTTTATACGTTGTGATTCTTTAATAAAACGTTTTTATTCTTCTTCTTTATACTCGACACGCTTTAAATCCTCTATAAAATTAAAACCCCAAATAACCATTTTATAAAGTTTATTTAATCACAATTTACACTTGATTTTAAGGCGCAAAATGCGGTTTATAACTACCTCCTTAATAACATAAGTAATTTTATAATGGGATTCCGCTTTTTCGAGCTCGGCCTCGACCTTTTAAAATTATTCTATAATTTTAAACACACTTTTTCGCGAGATATTAAACACGTCACATCGCGATCAACCTAATTTTATACATTCTACATAACGATTAAAATCCTTCGAAATAATATAATCTTTTTTATTACGCTCGTAATAAAAATAAACCATCTTTTTTTTACTATAAAAAGCAACAAAATTTAAAAGAGTTACCCTGTTCTTAGCTTGTTTCTCGGCCCGACGCGAGATGTTAAAATTTTCTTTACGAAGTTTTATTATACGATAAAACATTATAAACTAAGTTAAAAAAAGCTTAAACCTTTTAATAAATTAAAAGAAAAAATAATTAACCCTCTTTTTATCTTTAAAATAAAGATTCTTAGAGGGGAAAAATAATATTACGAGACTCCTAAAGTGAGAAACGAGTGCCACGTACGTAACCCCATCAAATATATAAATAATAAGTAAAATAACCTAAAATTCAACTATTTACTAAATATATAAATAATAGGTAAAGCAACTTATAATTTAACTATTTAATTAATTATATAAAAGAAAGAACGAGTATAAATAAATTAGAATTTTCTTGTGTAATTAGTCTCTTATTCCTTAGCTATTAATCTAAAACTATAGTCACTCTTTAATACTATAATAAGAGTACCTTGAAACCTCTCTAACGAACATAACATTGTAAATCCTTAAACCAATCTCAACCCACTATTACCTTCAAATCAAGAAAACCTAGTACGTACTCACCTGTGAAGTCAGTTGACTAGGAATACACAGGGAGGTTCGTCACACCCTCGTGGCTTTTCTTTCAAATTCAAGGCTTTTCAAGCTTTTCAGGCTTTTAAACCATTCCTCAACATTCAAAATCCTTAACGTGCACCTCAACACGTTTTCTCCACGATCGGACGCCATCTCTAACTTCTTCGCTTTATTTATAATATAAACTCCGAATCGAATTTAAACTCGAATTCTAAAATCAATATCTTAATACGACAAATATAACGCTTTATTATGACTTAATATCTAAATATAGCCCTTCTTTAACCCTTAAATTTGCTTCTCGCCGCTTACATCGATTTTTTAAAGATTTAAAATAACGTATTTTACCTTATTAAATAAGCAAAATCGAAAAGGAAGTTTTGCATTTTCCTTAAAACTTAACAAGAAAAATATAAAATAAAATAAAAATAATAAGCATCGAAATAATAAGTATTAAATTTTATAATTATAAAAAGCTTTTAAGGATTTACTACGTTTATAAGAAATAAGTAAGGTTTTAAACAAAGTTTCTTAACGTTATTATAAAGTTTAAAAACACTTTATTTAAAGGAAATATTTTTTATTAAGCTTTTAAGATTTCTAGTTTAAAAACAAGTACTATAAAAAATAATATATATAAATCTGTTATTATTTACCTTTTATCTATTACGAACTAATAATGTTAAAGGGGTCTTTAATAAGGGTGTTAAGCACGGACCAAGAACGTAAAGAACGGATGGTTTAGGTTAAAGGTGCAATGTAATGTCACGTGGTATGGATTCCTATTAATTCCGGAATCCATAAGAATCTAATATATTAAATCCTCGGGGATTTAAGGATTTAAAGATATTTAATATATTAAAACGGAAATTATATATAAAGGGAGAATAAGTATAAAAAAGATAGAATTTCTTTTATATTTAGTTATTTATTTTAGTTTTTTAGTTATTAATTTAAGATTATAATTACTTTTTAATATTATAATAAAAGTACCTTAAAATCTTTTTAACAAATAAAACATTATAAATTTCTTGAATTAATTTTAATTTATTATTACCTTTAAATTAAGAAAACCTAATACGTATTTACTTATAAAGTTAATTAATTAGGAATATATAAAGAGGTTCGTTATATTTTAATAGCTTTTTAATTAGTGCTTAATATTAGTTTAAAAGAAGGGACTCTCGGTTAAACCGTTTTAAGATAAGTATGCCTTTTAAGACTAAAGAGTAATAAAAAAATAAAAAAAATAAAAAATTAATAATTAATAAGCTTTTAAACGAAAGCTTTAGATTTTTTTACGGTATAATAAAAAGGTTTAAAGGAACTAATATAAAAGTTAATTATAGTTATAACTAAAAAAGAGCCTTAAAAAGACACTTTTAAAGTTTAATAAAAAGAATTATTTAAAAAAGAAAAAAAGAAGGAAGAAAAAGTACTTAAAAAAGAAAATAAATAAGTAAAACAACTTTTACTTTTTAGAAATAAATAACCGAAATTATTTTTAAACGATAGCGACTTTAATAACTTAAACGACGAAAATAATATAATGACCCTTGATATAAAAGGTTTTAAATTAATTACACTTAATAAATATAATAAGTCGAGTAATTTAAAAGGATTTTTGTTACGAGACTCCTAAAGTGGGAAACGAGTGCTACGCACGTGACCCCATCGAATATGTGAATAGTGGGTGGGGCAACCTAAGATTCAATTATTCATTAAATATATAAATAGTGGGTGGAGCAACTTACGATTTAACTATTCAGTTAATTGTATAAGAGGAAGGACGAGTATAAGTAAATTAGAATTTCTTTGTGTAATTAATTTCTCGTTTTTTAGTTATTAATTTAAGACTATAATTACTTTTTAATACTATAGTGAGAGTACCTTGAAACCTCTTTAACGAATATAACATTATAAATCCTTGAATTAATTTTAACCTATTATTACTTTTAAATCAAGAAAACTTAGTATGTATTTACTTGTGAAGTTAGTTAACTAGGAATACATAGGGAGGTTCGTTACATTTTAATAGCTCTTTAATTAGTGCTTAATATTGGTTTAAGAAGAGGGATTTTTAATCGAATAGTTCCAGGATAAGCATGCCTTTTAAGACTAAAGAGTAACAAGAAAAGAAATAAATAAAAGAATAATAATTAATAAGCTTTTAAACGAAAGCTTTAAGTCTTTTTACGATATAATTAAAAGGTTTAAAGGAATTAATATAAGAGTTTATTATAGTCGTAGTTAAAGAAGAGTCATAGGAGGACATCTTGGAAGATCAGTAAAAGGAAGCATTTAAGGAAGAAGAAAAGGAGAAAAAAAAAATGCCTAAAAAAGATAAACAAGCAAGATAACCCTAATCTCTTAAAAATAAATAACCACCTTTAAACGATAGCGACCTTAATAACTCAGACGATGATGACAATATAATAACTCTTAATATGAAGGGTTTTAAATTAATTATATTTAATAAATATAATAGGTTAAGTAATTTAAAAGGATTTTTAATTTAAGCTGGAACCTATTTATAATTCTATTATAAAACGATTATTATTAAGGAATAAAAAGTTCTTATAGTATCTCAACTCCTTACTAAAACCGCCTTAACCTGGTTTCAACCAGTATTAAAAGATTATTTAGAAAATGGATTAAACGCCCAAAAAAACACGAAAAAAATCTTTAAAAATTATAAGGAGTTTAAAAAACAACTTAGGTCTATATTCGGCAATCTAATCCTTAAATAACAAGTCGAAGCTCGATTTTACAAATTATAATAAGACAAAAAGGCTTTAAACTACGCTATTAAATTCAAAAAACTCGTAAATTAGTTATAATTACTTATTAAAAGCTTATATTACTTGTTTTATTAAGGGTTAAAAAACCATATAAAGGATAAATTATATAAAATAAACCTATATAAAGAAAGGAACCTAAAAAAGTTTAATAACTACGTTATAATGGCAATTGTCATTAATAATAAGAACTTTAAACGATACCTTAAAAAAAAAAAAGACGGTATAACGAAAGAATAGCGACCAACTAAAAAAAGGAAATTATAAAAGCGGTGTTAAAACTAAAAAAGGCACGAGAATAAAGTTAAATCCCATTAAAATCAACATTATTTAAAAGGAATAAAAAAAACGAGATAAATTAACCATTAAGTATTTTAATTATAAAAAGAAAAAACATTATAAAAACGAGTGCCGAAGTCTTAAAAAACAAAAATTAAAAACAGGAGGGATTCTTTAACTTGAGAAAAAAGTCGCCGAAATAAGGGTTTAATTCGAAAATAACAAAAAAATAAACCAAGTATTTATTATTAGTACTATTAAAGCAGAAAAAATCGAAAAAACCTCTATAAAAAAGTTTATAAATCTTATTAAATCAATCGTAAGAACTGTCTAAAGAATAACCACTCATATCTAAAATATTTCACATTAAAACAAGCTAAATAAAGATATAACGAAGGCGAATTATTATACGTATATAATAACTACAAATTAAGATACGACTTAAGAATTAAGTTAAACCATGGTGATTTACATTAAAGCCACTATAAAAATGACAAATGCGAAACCCATTAAAGAAAAAACCAGCACAACAACCTAAACTAGAGGCTTTATATAAATAATAGTTGTAATATTTATTAAAGCTTAAGGGAATATACATCGTTATATTAGAGCTTTTGTACTAACGACGCTTATTAAGTATATAAAAGTTCTAAAAATAAAACCGGTTATTATCTTTAAAAACTAGAAAATAACAACACGAAAAAAAATAAATGTATTTATAATAACACCCCACGATGGCTACATTACCTTAAAGCATGTTATTTTTACCTAAGCTCTAAAAAAAGCTACGAAGTAATGGTTAAAAGTTATATATGTTATATCTCGGTACCATGCGACGTACACAACTTACTCGGAGCAGGTTTCGAAGAAAACGAAATTAAGGAAAAATTATAAGAATTATAAAAAGAACTACATTTTTTATAATAACTTAAAAAACGAACTAAATACGATATTAATCTATTCAGCTCTATAAAAAAACACTTAATAAAGTAACAAGCAAAAACACGTGCGACTAAACGAGGCTATAAACAAATCACTAAAACATACCTCAAAAAAAAAGGGAAACTCCTAAAAATCAACATAAACCTAAGGGGAGATATCAAGATACCCCCAATAAACAAACTTAATAATTACTCCTTTTATTTAAGGATAATTTAAAACTTCAAAAAATTCCGAGTTAATAAAACGGACTTAAACTACAAAAAGGCCCTCGAAAAAAAATTAAAATTTTAATGTGTAAAATTCTACATAAAAAATAAACCTCTTACCCCCTATTACGTAAAGAATAATTAAAGAGACTATCTAAATAATGATTACTAGAAACACGCTCCTATAAAAGCTTAAAAATAAAAAGACATCCGGGCTATAACAACAAAAAGAAAACCAAAAAAAAAAAGACGTAAAAAACCAAAAAACGGTAAAGGCTCTCGCTAATAAAATAGCAAGAAGCCATAAATAATAAGTCTTTATATAAAGTCTAGTTAGGACTTAACAACACTATTATAATTAGAATTAGGTATAATAAAAGAAAATATAAAGCCCTAATAGATTTAAGAGCAAATAAAAGCTATATCTTAACAAAGGTAACTCAAGAAGATAAAATACCATAAATATATAAATAAAGTCTATATAGACTATAAAACTTTAAAAAAAACATGTTTAATTACAAGAATAATAAAGTGCTAAAAGAAATAATTCCTCTTTTAATAACTATTTAAAAACATCTTAAATAAGTTATCCTTAATATTATATACATATTAAATCACAACATAATCTTAAGAATGAATTAGCTTAAAAAAAGTAATCCACGAATAAATTTCGAGATAGATATACTTTATTAGAATTAGAAATAGGAGGGGTTAACCGCTATGGGTTATGAGATAAGTACTATAAGTAACTCTAAAAAAACGGATATAAAAACAAAACATATCGCTTATATAATTTAAGTAACTAAACCTAAAAATCTAACGAAAAGAGTACCACGTAAGTACCTCCGTTTTTATAAATTATTTAAAGATAAAATAAAGAAAGAATTACTAAAATATAGCTAATAAAATTACTAGATCCACTTCAAAGAAAGAAAATAATTAAAATTATTTTTAGTATATTTTATAAATCAAGAAAAACAAAAAGCACTATAAAAAGGAATCTAGGAGGATCTCGACAAAAGATATATTCGAAAATCTAAATCCTCGTTAAGATACCCGGTAATTATGGTACCTAAAATCGACAAAAACAGGAAATAACATGTCGATAAAAAAGGAAACCTAGTATAAAAACGAGTAATTAACTACTAACACCTAAATGAAATAACCAAAAAAAACAGGTATTTATTACCACTAATGAAACTCATAAGAGAATAAATTAGTAAGGCTTAAATCTTTATAACATTAAACCTTCGCGATAAATACTATATAATTAAAATGGCTAAGGGACACAAATAATATATAGCTTTTCGAACAATATATAGATATTATAAATATAAGGTTATGCCATTTAGACTTATTAACACACCCACTATATTTCAACATATAATTATAATAGTTCTTCGTAAGTTTCTAGATAAATTTATATTCGTTTATTTAAACGATATACTAATTTACTTAAAAAACGAGAAAGAATATAAAAAACATGTAAAGCAAATATTAAAAACCCTAGAAAAAGCGAACCTACTTATTTATTCAACCAAAAGTAAATAGCATGTCAAGAAACTAAATTATTTAGGGTTTATAATAAGTCCAAGAGAAATTCACATTTAAAAGGGAAAAATAATAATAATTAAGGATTAGCTAAAACCTAAGAGTGTTATAAACGTACGCGCATTTCTTGGCTTTGTTAATTATGTTAAATAACTCATTAAAGATTTCGAGCGTATTACTAAACTATTAACGGAATTAATTACTTTAATAAAAACAAGAGAGGCTTTCCATTTTATTAAAGAAGCTAAATAGGCTTTTTAATAATTAAAAGAAGTCGTAACTAGCGAGGTTATATATAAACTTCTAAATGAAAATAAAAAGAAATAATTAAGGATAAACGCTTTAGATTTCGCTATTAAAGTAGTCTTGGAGCAATTAAAAAACAATAAGAAATAGTATCTAGTCGCGTATTTATTTAAAGCACTATATAATGCTAAATTAAATTATTAAATTTATAATAAGGAATTATTAATAGTTATTAAAGCATTAAAAAAATAGGAACTGTGACTTAACGGAATCAAGGAACCTATCGATATTTATTTAAACCACAAAAACCTTACATAATTTATAATAACACAAACACTTAACTAAAAACACGAGCGTTAAATGATTTTCCTATCTAAATTTAATTTTAAAATCTAATATATTAAGGGAAAGGAAAACATTTAAATAGATCTTCTTAGTAAAAGGGGAGATTATAAATCAAAAATTAATAAAAAAAATGTCTAGATATTTAAATAATAAAATAACGAATTAATTATATTAGCTTATATACGAATCAACATAAGAAACTAGAAATAACGTTTCAAGGAAAATTATAATTAAAGGGAAAAATAATTATAATCTTAATAAGGATCCAGCGACGAATTTCTTTTATATAAGGAAAAGGTATACGTACTAAAACAAGTGCAAAACGAATTCGTTAAAGAATTTCATAAATATCCTCTACACGGCCACCAAAGGATTTTCAAAACGGTAAAACGACTTTAAAAAGAATTCGACTTTCCAAAAATATGATAAATAATTAAAAGAATTATAAAGAATTATAATATTTATAATAAGGTTAAAGCATCACGATATAAACCATATAAATTATTATAACTAACCTAAATACTTAATAAAGCATGGAATATAATTACATGGGACTTCGTAGTGAAACTTTTAAAGTTAAAGGATCTTATAATAGGAGTACATTATAACAGTATATAAGTAATTGTTAATAAACTCACGAAATACGTCTACTTTTTATTATTTAACGAATCAAGCATAATAAAATAATTAGTTTTTAGTTTTTTAAGAGAGTATATTAATAAACATGGATTATTAGAACGCATTGTTTTAAATAGAGATAAATTGTTTACGTTAAAGTTTTGGACTAGCTTGATAAAACGAATGGGGATTAAGTAGAAGCTGTTTATAGCGTACCATCCTTAGATAAACGGATAAATAAAAAGGCTTAATTAAACACTTAAATAGTACCTTAAAAGCTATATTAACTGGTAAATGGATAATTAAGTAAAATTGTTACTCATGGCCTAAGTCGTATATAATACATTAATTAACGAAGACATAAAACTATCACCACACAAAGCGGTGTATAGCTAAAAAGCAAAAGTCTACAAAAAACCGTTTAGACTTATAAAAGCATTAAGTATTATAATAATAGTTTTTCGAGTAAAAGTATTATTTAAAAAGATCTAGGTAATATAAATAAAACTACAAAAAAAACTATAGTTTATCCAAGAAAGGATAACCGAATATTACAATAAAAAAAAATTAAGGGACTAATTTTCAAGAGAAGAGATATAATCTATTTACTCCGTTAAAGATAAAGTGTAATAACAAAAACACCTTAAATTAAAATAAAACGACCTAACAAGAAACTCGAATTTAAGAAATTAAGACTTTATAAAATTAAAGAAGTTATTTCGAAGGTTAATTATAAACTCTTGTTATTAAAAGAATTTAGAATATACCCTGTATTTTATATTTCGCTTTTAAAACCAGCACTAAAAAACGCCTCGCTAGAAGAATAATTAGAATTTAAAGAGAATTCTAATAAGTACAAAGTCGAAAAGATACTAGATTTAAAAAAAGTTAATAATTAACTATAATATCTTGTTAAATGAGAAGGTTATTCACTTAAGGAGAATATTTAGGAACTTTTTAAGCATTTAAAGAACCTAATAAATGAGATTGAGGATTTCTACCGTTAGAATCTAGACCGGCTAAGAAGGCCTAGATATCGAGATTTTAATTTTGTTAGGGAGAATTAAGGAAGAAAGAAGGGTAAGCCTTAGAAGTAAACAAGTTCTGCGAAGATTTAGGTTAACGCTATAATTTTTTTATGCGTTACGATTCTTTAATAAGACGTTTTTGTTTTTTTTTTTCACGCTTAACGCGCTTTAAATTCTCTATGGAATTAAGACCCCGAGTAACCATTTTACGAAATTTATTCGATTATAGTTTACGCTCGATTTTAAAGCGCAAAATGCGGTTTATAACTACCTCCTTAACAACATAAGTAATCTTATAATAAAATTCCGCTTTCTCGAGCTCGGCCTCGACCTTTTAAAACTATTCCGTAATTTTAAATATACTTTTTCGCGAGATACTAAACACGTCACATCGCGATCGACTTAATTTTATACATTTCACATAACGATTAAAATCCTTTGAAGTAATATAATCTTTTTTATTACATTCGCAGTAAAAACAAGCTATCTTTTTTTTATTATAAAAAGCAATAAAATTTAAAAGAGTTACCCTGTTTTTAACTTATTTCTCGGCTTAACACGAGATATTAAAATTTTCTTTACGAAGTTTTATTATATAATAAAACATTATAAACTAAGTTAAAGAAGGCTTAAACCTCTTAACAAATCGGAAGGAAAAATAACTAACCCTCTTTTTATCTTTAAGATAAAAATTCTTAAAAGGGAAAAATAATATTACAAGACTCCTAAAGTGGGAAACAAGTGCCACGCATGTAACCCCATCAAATATGTAAATAATGGGTGGGGCAACCTAAAATTCAATTATTTACTAAATATATAAATAGTAGGTAAGGCAACTTACGATTTAATTATTTAGTTAATTATATAAAAGGAAGAACGAGTATAAATAAATTAGAATTTCCTTGTATAATTAGTCTTTCGTTCCTTAGCTATTAATCTAAAACTATAGTTACTCTTTAATACTATAATGAGAGTACCTTGAAACCTCTCTAACGAATATAACATTATAAATCCTTAAACCAATCTCAACCCACTATTACCTTCAAATCAAGAAAACCCAGTACGTACTTACTTATGAAGTCAGCTGACTAGGAATACACAAGGAGGTTCGTCACAATTTTTAATTTAAGTCAAAACTTATTTACGGTTTTATTACGGAATAATTACTATTAAGAAATAAAAAGTTCTTACGGTATTTTAGCTTCTCGTCAAAACTACTTTAACCTAGTTTTAACTAATGTTAAAAGATTACCTAAATAATAAATAAAACGCTTAAAAAGACATAAAAAAGGTTTTTAAGGATTATAAAGAGTTTAAAAAACAATTTAAATCTATATTTAATAACTTAATTCTTAAATAATAAGCCGAAACTCGACTTTATAAATTACGACAAGATAAAAAGGCCTTAAATTACATTATTAAGTTTAAAAAACTTATAAGTTAATTATAATTATTTATTAAAAGTCTATATTATTTATTTTATTAAAAACTAAAAAACTATATAAAGAATAAATTATATAAAATAAATCTATATAAAGAAAAAAACCTAAAAAAGTTTAATAACTACATTATAATAATAATAATTATTAATAACAAAAACTTTGAATAATACTTTAAAAAGAAAAAAACGATATAGCGAAAGAACGGCGATTAATAGAAAAAAGGAAATCATAAAAACGGTGCTAAAACAAAGAAAAGCACTAGAATTAAGTTAAACCCCATTAAAATTAATACTACTTAAAAGAAGTAAAAGAAATAAATTAAATTAACTATTAAATGTTTTAATTATAAAAAGAAAAAACATTATAAAAACGAGTACTAAAATCCCAAGAAATAAAAATTAAAAACAAGAAAATTTTCTTAATTTAAGAAAAAAACCTTTAAAGTAAAGATTTATTTCGAAAATAATAAAGAAGTAAACTAAGTATTTATTATTACTATTATTAAAACAAAGAAAAACGAAAAAGTTTCTATAAAAAAAAGCTATAAATATTATTAAGTCAATTATAAAGATTATTTAAAGCATAATTACTTATATTTAAAATACTTTATATTAAAATAAGCCAAGTAAGGATATAACGAAAACGAATTACTATATAAGTACGATATTTATAAACTAAAATACGACTTAGAAATTAAGTTAAACTATAATGGGTTATATTAAAGCCATTATAATAATAATAAATGCGAAATACATTAAAAAAAAGTAAATATAATAACTTAAACCGGAAATTTTATATAAATAATAATTACGATATTTATTAAAGCTTAAATAGTATTAATTAATTTAATGGGTTATTAAGCGAAAAACTTAAATTAAAGCTAAAAATAATAAAATAACTAGAAAAAGAATATATATTATTATATTAAAGTTTTTATATTAACGACGTTTATTAAGTACATTAAAGCTTTAAAAATAAAGCCGGTTATTATTTCTAAGAACTAAAAAGTAATAACACGGAAAAAAACGAATATATTTATAATAACGTCTCACGATAATTATAATATTTTAAAGTATATTATTTTTATTTAAATTCTAAAAAAAGTAATGAAGTAATCGTTAAGAGTTATATATATTATATTTTAATATTATATGATATATATGATTTACTCGAAGTAGGTTTCGAAGAAAACAAAGTTAAGAAAGAATTATAAGAATTATAAAAAGGATTATATTTTCTATATTAGTTTGAAAAACGAGTTAAATACGATATTAGTTTATTTAGTTTTATAAAGAAACACTTAATAAAATAATAAGTAAAAATACGTGCGATTAAATTAAGTTATAAATAAATTATTAAGGCATATTTTAAAAAAAAAGGAGAATTTCTAGAAATATATATAAACTTATAAGGAGATGTTAAGTTACTCTTAATAAATAAAACTAAAAATTACGCTTTTTATTTGAAAATAATCCAAAACTTTAAAAAGCTTCGAATTAATAAAAAAATAAATGTAAGTTATAAAAAGGCCCTCGAAAAGGAATTAAAGTTGATGGTTGGTTGTCAGACAAGGGCTGGGTCCCCACACGGAAACAAGTACACTCGTTAGGTATAAATAGGCTGCTTCCAGCAGCACAACTCAGGTAGACTTTTCCTTCCTTAGACATTAATATTACACCAGTCTCACCCCTATCTTTCATATCGTCTATTGTTATTGTTTTTCACACGTACGTACACCTACCAACAAAAGTTTTAATATGTAATGTTTTATATAAAAAATAAACCTTTTATTCTTTATTACTTAAAAGGTAATTAAAGAAATTATTTAAATAATAATTACTAGAAATACGCTTTTATAAAAGTCTAAAAATAGAAAGATATTAAAGCTGTAACAACTTAAAGAAACTTAAAAGAGAGGAAATATAAAAAACTAAAAAACGGTAAAGGCTTTTACTAGTAAAGCAACGAGAAGCCATAAATAGCAAGTCTTTATACGAAGTTTAATTAAGACTTAATAATATTATTATAATTAAAGTTAAGTATAATAAAAAGGAATATAAAGCCTTTATAAACTTAAAAGTAAATAAAAGTTATGTTTTAATCGAGATAGTTTAAAAAAATAATATATTATAAATATATAAATAAAGTTTATATAAATTATAAAACTTTAAAGAATATATATTTAATTATAAAAATAGCAAAGTATTAAAAGAAATAATTCTTTTTTTTAGTAATTATTTAAAAACATCTTAAATAAGTTATTTTTAATATTATATATATATTAAGTCACGATATAAAGAGGTTCGTTATATATTAATAAAAACTACAAAGATTTTAAGAAAAAAGGTTAAATAAGCTGATAAAAAGGAAAAAAACAAAAAAAGATTTAAATAAAAGAATCTAAATATAAATATAAATTCTAAAGGCAAAGATGTATATAACTAAACAATAAAGGCATCGTTATTTTCTGGAGGGGGCATTCTGTCACATGACATGACCAATAAATACGTATCCACATATAAATTACCCCACTGTTAGCACCTACACCTAGAACTTAGATCTCCATCAATAAACAACAACATTCCCTGACACTGGCTAGCGCAGAGGGGTGCAGTCATCTGGTGAAGGCGGTGACAAAACCTGCTGAACCTGCGTCAACACCGACTACTTCAACAACCGCCATCTTGTCTTGCTA
Source organism: Biscogniauxia marginata (assembly GCA_022695795.1). Lineage (NCBI taxonomy): Eukaryota > Fungi > Ascomycota > Sordariomycetes > Xylariales > Xylariaceae > Biscogniauxia > Biscogniauxia marginata. The sequence continues at coordinate 145,805 of MU404090.1, read as the reverse complement.
CATGCGACTCCTGCAACCTTTTCCATCGTTTACAGGCAATTCTTTGATATTTTTCACATAGCTATCACAGCTCGTCTTATTTATACATTACCACACTATGACCTCGAGGTTCTTTTCTTGCTCAATGCCGGATGTGAACGGCCAAGCGTCAGAGCCATTGGTGGATGCGACGTGTGCAACAGTTATCTGAGTCTCATTCACATGTCCCCATTTTACCACAAGTGCAGCAAGGTAAGTAGTATAGTCTTTTGCCTTACCTCGTTCTTATATCTCATCTAAACCCGATACTGAGTGTTCCTGGCATAAAAGGTCTTGGACGATGCAACTTACATATTGCAGACTGCCGCTGAAATTGAACGTCTCCGCTCTCGGATCAACGACGCGGCAGTCTGCAAGCATGCTTCAAGTCTAAATGGTGGCCGGAGTTGCACTATCGAATATTCTTCCACGATTGGCCCCGGCGCTCTTATGGGGAGTGCCAACTACCACGCCCGCATTCGTTTCCACGATGGCTCTCCTTCATGGTTACTTCGAGTTCCACGTGTTGCCAGCTTCGCTGTTGGCCTTCCGTCTTCTCTAGTTGAGTACCTTGTACTCAGCGAATATGCAACCCTAAAGTTTCTTGAAACCACCGCAGTACCGGCACCTCGAGCATTCAGTTACGGTATATGTGGCACTGGAACAGACCATGGTACTGGCGTCAGCTTCATCCTCATGGAAGAACTATGAGGGGCACCATGGACAGGCCAAGGTGTGTCCGGCGGCGAAGCCACTGAGAACGAAAAGGCAAAGGTCTGGAGCGGTCTTGCGGACATTCTGATCGAGTTGGAAAAACACCCTTTTCCTAAGGCTGGTTCGCTGTGCTTGCAATCATCTGAAATCGAGGTATCGGCCGTTGCGAGCGACAGGTTTCTCGTCCTCACTCCCACAGGTCCGTTTGTTACATCTACCGCCTATTATGCATCTTTTGCTGAGCAGTACTTGGAACTCATCGTGGATGGCCAGCTCTATACCGGATACCCTATCAATGCTTATCTAGTGTACCGTTTTTTGAAGGATAATGCGACCCAATTGGTCTCGCAAGAGGAAAACCAAATGACAGAGAGATTCTACTTGAAGCATGTCGACGACAAAGGCGACCACATACTCGTCGACGAGCAACTGAACATCACCGGCATTATTGACTGGCAAATGGCACGTATTGTGCCTCGACACGAAGCTTTTGGACCGTCGCTTGTTACAGCAGATATGAACGCCTTGTGCAATGGGAAATTCTCACTGAGCCCCAACGATCTTGTACTGGCTGATATGCTGCGGAGAAGAGGCTTATCTGATCTGGCCAGCAATGTGACTGATGAAAAAGTCAGGTATTTTTGGGGCCTGGCCTTAGAGCCAGAATGGACGTACGCCCTGCCGTTGGCAAATGCAATATTGAAAGCGTTTGGGGTGGTGGAAGGTTGGTCGCAGTGGAAGGAGAGCGCGCTGAAGGAATACGAGACTGATGAACGCCTAAAGGGCCTAATTGGTTGTTCTTCACAGATGGGATGACAAATGCATCCAGCACAGCGATAGGCCGTCTGGGGAAGGAGGAACAGGCAATTGCACAGGCAAGGCGTTATTTTGTGACTAAAATGGAATTGGGAAACTGTATGAGACAATGATACCAGGACGTCAATGAACATGAATAATATATCAATTGTTTCCAGTAAAGACGTTGCGCCTCATGTCTCCTTCCGGTGTCAATCTCTTCATTTTCTTTTGTGGCGCCTTGAACACCGCTTCCCTCGACTATACCTACTCCCACGTCGGGACTAACCGACAGAAGGACAAGGTCCTCATCAAATATTCGTCCCAGCAGATGCCTAAGGACGAGTAGGCACACAGAGCTTGAGCTGCTGAAGTCCGAATCTCCATCACTTAAATCGTCATCATCGCCGCTGCTTGACGGTTCGACCTTCTCCGATACAGGAGCCCCAACGCCAATGAAGCAATCGGCCGCTCCTCCAGTTCAAGAACGACCGGCCCCTGTACGAGGTCGCTTTTTGAATTTTGTCGAACAGCGCACCCGGATGGACCCTTCACTCCGGTTAGGGAGGGCAGCAAAGATGTATTCCCACGAACGGCCTTCGTTCCACATCTGGACCAGCTTTATATCGTCTTCTATCCATGAAACCTTGCTCTTCTTTGGCTTCAACGGTGCTTGATGTCCAATGCTGCGGGGTTGATCGGTAAGTGAAAGTGTTCCGAGATCGAGGCAATTTGCACTCAAGATTGTACGTCACATCATCCCCAATCTTGATGCGTTTCAGGAAGCCTTGGAAGGGCCACTCCTGATACTCAGCAATTGGTACCTCCTCTGATGCTGTAGACGGGCTCCGAGAAGTTCGCGAGGCATGGTGGTGGCTATTATCGATGAAGGTCGCCGGACATCTGTCATCAGCCTGGGGCTGCGCGTCGTCAATCTCAGGTGCGGTCGATAGCGCCACAAGGGGGCCAGGCTGTCCGAGGTGGAGCTCTGGGGTGTGCCTGCGGCAGGTGGTTGGAGTCGCGGCGGGTGCTGCGCGTCGCTTTCGTCGCTTTGCAGGCTGTGGGTCCTCATCGCCAGTATCGCAGGCGTTGTGACTGTCATCTGTGTTCACGGAATGGTGGGTTTCGCTGCTGGTCTCAGTATGCAGGTCCTGGTGTCCCCGTTTCCCGCCCCGCTTCCCAGTATCAGGATTGCCGCTCCGTGCCGGGCCTGGTGGAGTAGAGGTAGTAGCGGGACTTCGAGGGGTTCTTGAAGGATGGCAGTTCTCGTCGTTGATTGGAGTCGCTGGATGCTTGGGATGGACCTTAGACTGTGCTGGGCTCAAGGTGTCCGGGGAAGACGCTGTTTGGGATGTGTTCCGTTAGCGATCTATTCCTCAAGATTTCCAAAACAAGACGCTCATGACGCAACTAGTTACCTTTAAGCTCAGCAAATAACATAGGACTGAGTGAGATTCGCAGTTGATCTTCAGTGATCCAGGTGGAGAGCTCATCGACCAGGTACTCGAAAATCTTCTTGCCTTTGCTGCGCCTGCTACAGCGCATACGGTGAACTTGCATAACGTCCCTTCCTACCTGTGGGACCGAGTTTTGAAAGAATCGCTCGCAAGGCAGCCGTGGCATCAATATCTGTATATCGTCTTCGTTGACCCAAGAATCAGACCTGTTTGGATGTTCGCCCCATACGACTCGGTACTGGGTTGTCTTTGTCTGGTGTCCAGGAAGCTGCTGGGTGCGTATCCCACGCAGTCGGAAACGATGCTTGTCGATCTCCAGTTGCGTGGCTGGCAGAGCCTCGGTAGCCTCCTTGTCCATAGGATCGTCCGTGTCGTCTACCTCTGCCTGGTTCTGCTGATCACCCACGGCTGGCTACCCTGCAAGCTCTCCTTGCTGCCGTATCTCTACCCTCCCGCTTCTTCCATTAGCGCTTCCTCGCCAAGTTCCCTCCTCCCAAGTAATTCTACAGCCACCCGAGTCTCCTGCTGCTCCCACTCACGGCCCTGAGCTGGGGTACCACATCGACAAGTATCTCGCAGCTCTTCTGGTCGACTACTAGTGGTTTCGCTGCGTTCTCGGCTCTGGATCTCGTCCTGTGGTGCCTCGGCCGAGCGAGGACTTGGGGAGGTAGGTGTGCGGGCCGATGATGACTCCACTTGTTGCTCTCCCAAGCCAACCCCAGTTCTTTCTCCAATTCAGCCATGTTCTCATCTGTCCATCCATCATCGCCGCTGTCGGAAGACTTGGGGAGGGAGTGGAGCGCAGACTCCACTGACGTGCTTCGAGTGATACTGCCGACACCTTGCTGGTGGGTCTGATCTTGCAGTGGTTGGGCTTGTGCGGGAGCAGAAGGCACGCTCTGCTGCTCGTGAGACCCAAGTCCCGGGGTTGTCTCCTCAACATAGCGGCCCTCCTCAACGTCATACCATGGACCAGATGTATCAATGGACTGTCGGTGCTGAGGCGAGTTCTGAGGTTGGAAGGGAGTTATGCAGACTCGCGTCCAGTTCAATACGCCCGGTATCGACTTCACCAGAAGCGCCTTCGGCCTGCCCCCAGCACGTGCCTTATCCAAGTCGTCGTCATTATCGAGAATCACTGGTTGATCTGCATGTAATTAGCGGATCGCTTCTGCGCCCAAGGACAGCCGGTGCACCTACCTCGACTCCCGCCCTGACGTTCACCCGACCCTAATTGTGTTCAGTCGGCTTCCAGTCTAGCCCTGTGAAGAGCTGGTTATTCTAGGCGCTGAAGGGTGGACCCGGTCTTCGAGGCCTCAGTCGAGATCTTCGGACGCAGAGCCGTCCGCTCCTCGAGAGATGGAAGATTTCCGTCTGATTCACTGTCATTGTCATCAAGAGCACGCTTATGATCTAAAACAACAAATCAGAACGATTCACTTTCGGTGCAGGTTTTCAACGTACCTTCAGCTCTCGCTGCCGTATTTCTATCTGCCTCAATTCGACATCCAGAACGGAAAAGAGTGGCCGCGAGCCTGTGTGCTTTCTGGCTGCCGCTGGAGTTGGGTGAACGGATTGAACGGCTGGGTTTAGCAGTCCAGAGAGCGTTTCGCTTGAAAAGTGGCGGGTTTGATGGAGGAAATGCAAATGGACAAATCTCGTGCTCTCAAGGGCAGCCATCACGAAACGAAGGGGCAGAAAGCAAACCAGTTTGAGCATGTGTAATGTTCAGCGAGGGGAATTGAGCGGCTTAAGTGTAACCCGTGAGCGCCTGCTCGTCGGAACTGGGCTGTTCTCGTCCACACATCAGCTTTGCCGTTTGCAACTGCCATAGGCTGTCCTGAAATCAAATGATCCGGTCCTGCGCATGAAACCTCAGCCCCTCCAGGCTCCTGCCAGGACTCATTCATCATGCCAATCCCCAGTCTTCCTCGGCTTCACCGACGATCGAGAAATCGGCCTGTGATCAGTCCAATCTTGCTCGAAATCCAATCCACGACACCCATCTCGTGGACCTTGCGGTCATCTCTGTGGAGCTGAGCCCAAATCGACCTTCCCTTTGCAGAATTGAGACTCCGCGGCGTAGATTATGCGATTGCAGTCCTGCCAGGGCAGCGCCATGGAGCCGAACGATCCTCGAAACAGCCTTCAATCACCAGATCCATCATTCCAATATGCAACGACCGCCGATCGAGCTCCTCCCGAGGTTGTATGACGTGCCTCCGTGCCATCTTCCACGTCAGACTGCCTGCTTGTGACCCATTCTCCCACAGCCGGCGTTTCGTATTCGGTCTGTAGGATGCTCAGCAGAAGCTTCGATGATGCCATTGTCATGCAGATTGTCACCTACCACAGCCACGTTGGACAGAAATCGGTCCTACTCGTCACAGATCAGTCTAGATCAAGGCATCAGTGCATGTCGTCGTCTCCACCGGCCCAAGGGAGCTCACCGAGATCCTTCTCGTCACAGATCAGCCCAGATCAGCCCAGATCCAGGCATACAGCGCATGTCGTCTTCTCCGCGGCGCAAAGGAGCTCACCGAGATCCTTCCCTCGACGGGTAATTCCACGGCAGCCAGGCAGAAGCTGGCTATGTCGTCGTGAGGCATTACTTCCATTGGCCAGGTCATATCGCATGAAAGGAATGCCAAGGGCAGGCCTCCACTGTTGCATTCACCGAGGGAGCATTGCCGTGAGGATCGTGATGGTGCGACGGCGAGAAGAGGGAGGTGAGCTGAGCTTATGCTCGTACCTCAGTCAATGCGATGCCCTCCAGAGGAATGATCGCCGTCGCGACAGTCAAGAGGATCGAATCCAGGGTGGCAGATCGAGGGTTCTGGCTTCAAACTGGCCGTGCCGTCAAGGCTTTCAGCTGCGGCAGGTCCAGCGAACCAGCTGTCGTAACCCTCGATACAACTGCCGTACCGCGCCTTGTTGCGCGGGCTTGCATGAACAATACCTTGCTCAGGGAAAGCATCTGGTGGCGTTGTATGATGGGTAGCATGCTCATGAGGAGCGCCAAACGTTGACTCCCAGGATTTGTGTTGTCGTCCTTTTGGCCCTTTGAAACCGTACAGAAGCGTCAATCGACTGCCATTGAGGTGCAGTATTGTGTGTATTTGAGTACAACGTCTTGTGGCAGACAGCAGTTGAATGAGTGCTTAACAGATCGGTATATGCTTGCATACGTTGAAGTTGAATTTTGCGAGGTTCGGTAAGTCGTTTGGTGCGGCTCTTTGCGAACAGGGATCTAAAATCGGCCCCGAAAGAACCCCTGCCTTACTCTTTCCAATTTTAGCCAGCGGCAGCCGTAGCCGAGGAGCCCAAACGGGTCGCCCCTGTCCACCGTGAGCTCACCTCCTTGGCTCACTTGCTCAGCCTGGCTCAGGTTTGGCTCACCCACAGCTCAGGCTATAGCAGCAACAGCTCAGGTCCAAAGACGGAAATGGAAATTGCTCATGTCGAGATTCCGATATCGAATAAGCTGTTCCTTCACTACTGTAAGCCTCGTTTTTGATGGTGATATAAGCCATCTGTCATTAAGGGCAAATATTGCACAATAGACTAGGTAAACATGAATCAATTCTGAAAAGTAAATCTGGACTCTACCATCCTATACCTAGATTGCCGCCAATCTCCAATGATGTATAGTAGATTTAAGGAACATTATATTCAAGAGATATGCGTAACTTGTGTAGATTACCCACTCATCAGCTGGGGCATGGAAGATTTGTCTCTTCACATAACCAACCGAGCTTTTCTCTAAAGCATAGTCCACAGAGCCAACTTAAAGAACGAGTCATAAAAGAGAATACCGATCCTCCTAAAAGTAGTGTGTAGTGTCTATTGGAGAGGTCTCATAAAGATTGATGGTAGAGTTGGAAAAAGGACCTGCTAATAAATCGAATACTAAGCATTCATATCGCATTGAACTAAGTGTTGCCCCACAGTTGATAGGCATTAGACTCTTCATCTATATACAGCATTTAGGTATAAACTGTAGTTTACAACTAAACTATTGTCCGAAGCTATCCCCTCCGTAGAAATACCTACCGAAACTTAACCCTTGGCAACTGGAAAATTCGTGTGGCGGATCGGGTCACCATCTACGACCGAAAAGCACAAACAACGCAGCAATGAATTACTGTTCCCGTTAAATTAGGTAGCCACTGGTATTAATTAAAACCAGACTCGATAATTCCAATTTAATGTTCACGTTAGGTATGTGTATTAGATCTATACTAATAACGATATTTCTAGCCCAGCTAAGACAACTTGCGGTTCTTTTATGAGTGCATTGAACGTAAATTAAAAGAAGTGACGTTATGTAGATAAGTAGGTATTTTATTTACGTCGATCCCGGAATTCGGGGAGCTATGTATGTAAACTTAGGTAGGTTCTTATCATTGATTTTGAAATATAGCTTAGTGCTTGTTATGACTCTGTAGATCCCACTAACTAAATGGAGATTCTAAGTTAAATTTAGCGTACTAGCCACTCTAATAAACTGTTAACTTTATATGTTTGATGTGATTCTTATACTGCATATACCTTTCTTTTAACGCTTGTTAAAAAGAGAAATTGGTGGGTATGATTCTAACGCTGACCGAAATAATAATGCTTTCTACCTATGTAAAATATAAAAGTACTTTTTACTTATATGAGTACATATCCACTAGGTTACAAGGTTACATGTACGTTCATACCAAGCGCGCCCTGACAAAACAAAATGATAAATATTTACTTATCTTAATGCGACATAAATCTTATAGGCACGACGGTTGCCTCCGGTTCCCGTCGGAAGTTGCTAGCTTGACTCTGCCCGCCAGCCTTTTCCCTTACCTTTTCACAACGGCTGTGAAATGGATGTTATATCTTCATTATTTTGTGATAAATCAAATAGTGTCTTTCCGATCCTGCTGTGATATGATAACCTGTCGCGGACGAGAGTATTTACGTGACCTGCGCTCAACTCAGCAGGGATAGTGAGCGCTTATATAGAGGGAGCTACCCATTTACCTCAGGTGCGTGAGAGGGCAAGCTCATCTACACTTTATTTCCTATGCTCCCCAGTCTCTAGCTCGCAAGATAACATAAGTTCATGATGCTATCCTTATGGAATTTCGCTATCGTCTCTGCAAGTATTCTCCCACTTGCTAGGCCCGAATGCCTTGCCCAGATTTCACCGAAGGTGATGATCGTTACATTTGTAAGTCTGAGACAAGTTCAATGAAGCGAGGCTCACCACTCAGACAGTTTGATTCAGAAGGAGACGTCTACCTCAACAATTCAAACAGTACCGGGTCGCTCGACTTCCGTGCTAACCGGTATCGCCTACCCTTGGGAAACCCCTTGTTTCCATACTTGCACTGCACGAGTGATAATGACGTGTGTCTGATAACGACCGGAGAAGGCATAATAAATGCCGCTGCGACGACTATGGCGTTGCTTGCGAATCCGAAGTTAGATCTGAGTGAGACTTACTGGTTACTCACGGGTATTGCAGGTGGAGCTCCGGACCAAGTCACTCTTAATTCGATCGCTGGTAAGAGTACTCTGGTGTCTTACTCAAGACCGCTTACGGCTGCTGACGCGAGCTAGTCGCTCGTTTTTCGGTGCAGGCGTCTATGCAGCATGAGATTGACGCCCGCGAGATACCAGCCGGGTTCCGCACTGGTTATTTTCCTCAAGGAACCTTATCGCCTCAGGACGTTTGGGGAAATATCTATAACAGCGAGGTTTACGAGCTAAACACGGAACTTCGAAACGCGGCAACCGCAATGATCAACGTTACTCAGATTGTCGATACCCCTGAAGCCAAGAACTACCGTAAAAACTATGCTCCTGGTTCTTAATATAAGAATGGTGCCGCTCTGCCTACTGTTCGCAACTGTGATGTTGTAACGTCAGATAATTGGTTTACGGGGACACTCCTTGCGACATCTTATTCCGAGAGAGTTGCGTCATGGACTAACGGGACCGGTGTCTATTGCGCCACAGCGCAAGAAGACGGAGCTGTACTTGGTGCTCTAGTCCGGGGTGCATTAGATAGCAGGGTTGATTTTGGCCGCATCGTCGTAGTCCGAACAGGTGCGAGAATACTGGTGTCCAGACCTCTTTGAACAAGTTCTGACCATGTCTAGTTTCTAATTTCGATCGACCTTATCCAGGACAGTCAGCGATTGACAATCTCTCCCACAAAGTCGCATTCGGTTCGGTTATTGCCAACGTTTATCTAGCTGGGTATTCCATCACCAAGGGGATTATTAGAGACTGGAACCGAACATACAGGCATGGCATTCCTGCAAAAAACTACCTTGGCGATGTCATGGGAAGTCTGGGGGGCGAACCAGATTTTGGTCCTGGGAAATACACATGAGACCTATACGTGAAAATTTTAGTCGTATAGGACGAGAAGAGTCAGTACAGCTATTAATGGCTATATTCAACTAGAGTATCCCCTCATAAGATATTACCCGGCCTTGGTGTAAACTTTTCAAACTTGATAAATATTAATGAGGCTTGCTGCAGGGCCCTAAGATCCAAGCATAGTTTCGGACCGACAATTAACCAACCTGATAGATGTAGATAAACAATCTGTAGATTATCATGATGAAGCTCCCATCTATTTGATACGTCAAGTCCTATAAGAACAATTATGTGTGCAGAACGTTGAGTTGGGACAAAGATATGAGGATAGGATCAAGTGTATTGGTTCAAGGTGAGTCTAGTAGATGGGAAAAGCTCATGTATATATACAAGAGACCGCGGGTCGTATAGCCCTATATTTCAACACAGAAGCTTTCTCAGACCTATAGTTAACAAGGAAGGGAGTGCTGAAAGACTTAAGTATGTTCATTATAGTTTAATCTTGTGGTTACCTATTGCCCGGGTAGCTTGGTATCTTGAAAACGTCTTGTTTATATGGAAATCTGGTGTATTTAACCCCTGAGTCGTTTCTTTACTTCGCAGCACGACTATACTCGGAGTGTGGCTTAGCCCCCTGGAAGGGAAGCTTAAACAATTAAAGGAGGTTCTACCTGCGCGAATGTGCCCACTCTGGCATTACATATCTCAGCTTGCCAGTTAGTTGAACTCGACAAATCCATTTATCGACAGGATATGGAGAAGCTTATGTCACTGCAGGAGCTGGATGGTGGATGGATAGCAAGTCACTTTTGCTATATCGGAAGGTCTAGATTGCAAATAGTGAATCGCGGCAACATAACCGCTCTTGCGATGAGATTCATGAATAGGGAATAAATTATAATTTCTCAGTGCAGACGATACGTAGGTCAAGGAGAAGTTCCATGACACTTGAATGGAGAACGCAATGTTATGCTATCAGTATAGAACATATGAGAAGGATGTGTTTTCAACCTATCGTAGAGGTGTTTAGACTTAGGTTCTCGTCTGTCTTTTTTGAGTCCTAGAGGAGCTATATCAATAAATGATCACCTCCAGCAACCATTTATAGTTTTCATTGTCTTCTATACGTTCACTTTCACTGCCGTGTCGCCAATTTTGCCTATAACAACAATGAAATATCATCTACATCTTCTTCTTCCCAATTTCATCACCATGACTTAACCCATAACCTTCCCTATATTCAATCTGATTAACAAGAAATTAGGTAGCTCAGAGCTCGTAGCGAAACTCCCTGTTCTCAAGATCTGTTAAGTCAAGAAATTCGTGGTTCTCTTCAGGCTTATGACCTTCACCTAACGATGCTTTTTCTTGTTCTCTTAGCTTGTTCCTTCTATCTAATACATACCGCATCACAAAGAGGTCGACCGTGATGAGAAAATAGATAATGCAAATTGATATCTTTGCTGGTAAATACCGTGGAGCATCGCGAGCCTGAAACGTCTGTGGTGAGATGATATTTCCAATGGTGTAAGCAATTGTCCCTATACAAGCCACAGTCACCTTCTTCGTTGATCCCGCTACGTTAGTGCTTTGTAGCCCGAGGATTGTTGTCCAACCGATCGGAATACCACCAGAAGTATAGTACCCAATAAGTGCAGGCACCCTCTCCGTTGTCGCCATGAGAATGGCACCGATAATAGCTGGGATGTGGCCAGCTATGCAGAAATACAGTCGCTGTCTTGTCTTCATCGCGCCATACGTGAGTCCAATCAGTGCCACAATTTCCCAAGCACCAAGAGGGGTCACCAATAGTAAGGACTCCTCACTAGAGTACCCCATACCTTTCACCAGAATGTTCCCAAAACTTGTCGCAATAGAGTTGGGGACGTTGGCTGCGAAGATCCAGAATGCATAGAGCCATGTCATCGTATCGCTCAGCGCCTCCCTCACTTGGTCCCATTTGAATGTTTTGGACCCGATACCCTGCTCATTCTGTCTGATGCGTTCCAGGTGTAGTCTTTTCTCCTCCTTGTCGAGAAACCCTGCCACTGCGGGAGAGTCAGGCATGACGAACCAAAACGCTATTCCGGCTATAACCGTAAGTAGACCGAGGAACAGAAAAATGATCTGCCAGCCTCGCAAAGCCGCGTTAGGATCTCTGCCCACATGTACAGCCACACCATAGGCAAAGAAGCCTCCAAACATCTGGGCCACTCCGCAAGTAGAAAACCAAATGCCTACGCGGAATGCCTGTTCCCGTTTCGTATACCATTGTGACGTGAATAGCACCCATGCGGGCACTACAGCTGCCTCCAAGACACCGAGAAAGAAGCGGCATGCTAGCAGACCGGCGTAGTTCTTGCAAGCTGCCAGGCAAGCCAGTGTGAGACCCCAAAGTGTGATATTGACGGAGCAATACTTGGCAAGTGGAAATAACTGTATGAGGCGAATCGTTGGAAACTCAAAAGCGAGTTGCCCAAAGAAGAAGATCGATGCGACCCAGTTGAACTCATTTCCTTTCAAACCCGTAGATTCGGTTATACCGGTGACACTAGCATAGGAGATGGAGGTTTTATCGATGTACTGTAGAAAGTACACGATGCAGATTAGTGGCATTACGTGAGTGTCGATGCGCCTGATGAGTCTTCGGCTCCGCTCTGGATCCGAAGATTGATGCAGGCTGCCGGTCTCTTGAAGCAGTTGCAGGGCTGCATCGGCGCCGGTCTTTTCGAGCTTGCGGGATTCATTTTCGGCCGAGCTCTCTCCGGGCTTAGAGCTCAAGGAGGCCGGCTGTGGGGATGAACCAACGGCCTGGATGCCTTCGTCCTTTTCGTTTATGCTAGCCATGTTGTGTAGATCAGAGTGGTAGACCTGGGAAAATTGCGAAACGGTCTAATTATACGAATAGGTCTAGAAAAATAGTGTCGCATTCATCCAAAACGGTGAACATCCTATAGGAAGGGAAGAAAAGGCCTGAAAACAGACTGCCTTGTCCGTTCCGGTGGTGGAAAGCCTCATACGACATCTACTTATGGTGCAACCACGGTGCAATATCTGGCGAGCACGTCATTATAGCATTGATGATGCCACAATAAAGTCCAACGATTACTCGATCAGCGCAAAGGTAGCTATCACCTTCAAGTACTAGATTTGATCAAATACATTCACCGAGTAGATAGTAGATTACCTAATACCTTTCGGGTCCCCTTTCCCGTGTAGGGGCGGAGGGGGCCGGGTAGATATACCGCAACGGCTTCACGGGATTTTCGGACGAATACTCGAGTTATCAACCCGAGAAGCAATTTTTAATACCCGTGTAACCCCCCTCCCGAAAGAATCCTATACATCTAGCTTGATCTCTACCTAGGTATATAATGATGAATTTGTCTGGACACTTACTTAGATTATCTGCTAGTGCTACGCAGATGATTGATTGTTGTGTTTGCGACTCCACGTTCATCTATCCCAACAGCGACACCCATCATCCGGTCGAGTACCCCGAAAACCTGTTAAAAGCACTTGGCACGCTATTGATCTTACAGGGTCTGAGTGGCGCGTTTTGATGGCGCAAGTCGCCATAAACCATGTCAGAACATTCCACTGATGGTAGGGTAGGTATGTTTGATTTACCATCGGGGGGTCGCTTAAACCACTTTTCCCAACTAGAACTTTTCAGTTCTTGGGTTGGCAGTTCCTGACATCCATTAATGTATTGCCATGCGCAGCATTATAAGCTTACACGAGCCCGGTACCCTACTGCACTATCGATGGCAAGGATATTATTGAAAGAAATCGTCTTATTATGTCATGCATCATGTTCGTGGTGGTCGATAAGTGCCAATTTCAATACCTTAGGGTCGAAGGGTTTTCTTATCTGAGCGACTGCTTCAGTACTTCCGGCTGCCAGCGGAGTAGCCTTTTAGATACCAAGGTTTCGTAGTACCCAAAAGAAATATCAAGTGAGAATTCCCACACGTGAAATAGACATGTTGTAATTCTTATGAGCCGATAGGGAATACTTTTATTCCGTGCTTTGTAAGTGAGTTCCGAAATCTGAAAATATATATCAACGGTATGTCACGAAGATGCAGATTGCGAGAATCAAATGAGAGATGACCACATAGTTATTTATATCCCCCGCATTGCAGAATAATATTGTCCCTGAGATTACCACTACGATGGTACATGAATGTAACCATATGCACCTTTCTTTGATGGCTTTTACGTCCTATAGTGTTGAAATAGGGTGGCTGGGAGTGTATACGGCCCACACCTATCGTTTATATATATACCTGGACCTCTCTCTCTTGTACGTAGTAAATATAATACATCACGATATACACCTATCGTGACATATAGTCTAATAAATGATTTAAAATAATTTCAACATTTCTCGTCCGTTTCGTATACTCCAACAGAAGCTTCACCGTGCTCCATCTCAGTAACCCTGATGTGACGGGCTGGGGACCGTCGCATGGCATATAGTCCAACCTAGGTATCAAGTTAGGGAACTTGATATTCTGTTACACTTTTGGGAGCGGGGTGGTGTAGTGTGGTTGGCTAGTCGCCGCCGTGACACCTGAATACACATTCAAGATGCCCCTCAAGTGAAGACCGTAGGGGGGGGGATATCGGCGTCATCAATAAATGTGTATTATAACGATGAATATCAGTAGGATATGCGAATCATATGTACTCCGTATTCAAATAAATTGAATTCATGCTCATGCATAATTCAGTTGCGTGAAGAAACCTCATCCTCCATCAGCCAAGGGATATTAGTTGATCCCTTAGCTATTCCCAAGTAACCTCGGGTATGTGCACAAGTAGGGATCGGATCCCACCCCTCTAAGATCTATATGAAAGTCTTCTGGTTCTCCTTTTCTCTTCCGTACCTCTCCCCTTTTTGATGCTCTCATGCAATGTTATTCGCAGCCTTTTTGCCATCGTAAAACGATCCCATGCCCCGTGTTTGACGCCTGCAACCTTTTCTTATTTACAACAACGAATTAGTTTTAGCTGGGAGTAAGCCGAAAATAGAGTCGACGATCTCGCTCGAGCGCGTGGCTAGGATTGATAGCAACGTATCGCTCAACTGTGAGGCAAGGTTAGAAGAGAACCCATTCTGGGCTGAAAAGGTTGTATTGTATACTCACCCCATGCGTTCCCTCGCAGCACCCCTGGAGCCAAACTCCGGATCCCTGTTCCACTTTGCCTGGGGCAAATTGCACGCTGTAATTGCGCGACACCTTGAGAACGCGATCCCTAACTCTCGCTTCGGCAACCTTAGACTTTGGCCCATTTGCCGCTCTGGCTTCCGGCAACAGGCTAGCCACATCTTCCAAAATTGTCAAATGGGATTGTCTCTGGTAGCCAGTTGCTGCAATGACCAGGTCAACCTCCAAGATCTCGTCTGCGCTTGCGGGGTTGTGCGTGTTTATCTGGTTGTAGTCGCCCACAGCGTCTGGGGCTGAGTTGATCGGACGGACCATGAGCCGAAGGTGATCGGGTTGGGCGTCGACAGCCACGATATCAGTACCTCCTAGGATGCGATGCGGCCATTTCCTCTCATCTTCCCCAATATCTCGCCTCTGATCATACATCCGCTCGTAGAGTTGCTCGATGAGCTGAAGGCGTACCACCCCGTAATTGGTGCTTCGGGCATCCTCTAGCATAGACTGCCGCGCCTCTGGGGATCTCGGAAATAAACAGTCGACATAGGACGGGTTGAATATGGAGTTGACGCTATTTTTGGTTAATGGTATACTACACGACAGGTGGCGCGGCATAGGTCCGTCCGTGCCATTGCAGTGCAAGGATGGGATACTTACAACGGCGAGTCATCGCTAGGCTTTAAGAACTCGGAGCGCATGATGAGTGCTGTTTTTGAATTTGGGTAGAGGTTTTGAATGTTGCTGAAGATTTCCGCCGCACTCTGTCCGCCACCGATGATGGCCACTCGGTATGGGGCGTCGACTCTATTCAGAATGTTGGGAACCACGTGCGCGTACTGAGACGAGTGAACAACTCGTGGGTGATCTGCGGGTAGGCCCTTAGGGATCAATGGCTGCCCACCTATAGCAAGCAGCACATTCTTAGCTCTATATGTCTTAGTTTTTCCTGAGCTAGTATCTCTCGAGGTGACGACGAAGATTTTCGCCGGGTTGCTGGGATTTGTTGGCGCAACGGGGGCGACCGAAACGACTTCGTTGCCATATTGCACGACCTCGTCAAAGAAGCTGGCGCACCAGCGGAGGTAGTCCTCGTACTCCGCTCTCGCTGGTAGGAACGTATTCAGGTTCGTGAACTCGACGAGGCGCCCCTTCTGGTGTAGGTAGTTCAGGAAGGTGAATTTTGAGGTCGGATCCCTCAAGGAGGCCATGTCCTTAATGAAAGATATCTGCATCTTCGACCCGGGCAGAAGCATGCCCGAATGCCAAGAAAACCGCTGCTGCTTCTCCAGGAAGAGCACTTTTGGTGCCGATGCACTCCCCGGCGCGGGGAGCCTTCCGGCAGCCGTAGAATCATGAATGTTGACCGCGATAGCAAGACTGGCGGGACCGAACCCGACGCAAATGAGGTCATGTAGATCTTCGGGCGACGTCTTTCGAAGGTGTGACTTGTAGCTTGAGGTCGTGCCATTGACTTCTGGGCGGTAGGCCGAAGCCGCGCCGACAAGCTCGTCGTGGCTATCTGCAAGGCTATGTGGCGCCATGGCGTACAATTCTGATGAATGGTTTAATTCCGTCGTCGGTGGCCGGCCGTTTTTTGATTAGAAGGGATGCTATGAGAAATAACTTGGTCCGTAAACAAGTAGTTTCCGTCCCGAAAACAACGTCTCTGAAACCACAAGTGAGTGATAAGAACAGTCAATGGACGGTCATCTCCAGGCTTATTGCGAGTGAGTGGAAAGAATGCCCGACAGAACTCACTAGCCTTGCAGGTAGACGAAACAGTTGGGAAATCCCTAGAGGATAGCGGAAGCCTTTTGGTATTGATTTTAATCCGGGAGAGCAGTGTAAATAAAGTAATCACATGGCCTGCTCGTCTAGTTGCTGATACCACATCATCGGGTCCTCGCGTGATTTAGTATGATGTCGGAGCCCTTTAGGAAATGGGATGCGGCACGAGTCCAGAAGGATATCCTTGCCATGCCATGGATCGTACGTTAATTCCAGGCACCATGAAGAACCCTTATGCAGGCATCGAGGGCGAGGGTGGAAATTCTCTGGTACGTACACCCAAGCTATGGCCGAGGAGCGGGATTTCTTGATGATCCACAACCTCAACCCACCAGGCGGGACAGCCAGGTTCGAGGTTTAGAGTTGCAGCAACTTGCAGCATGCATACATGGATGGTCAGGTCCTTCGATAAAAATACTACAGCGCAGATCTTGGGGGGCGGCTGTATACGAAGATCAGAACCAAGTAGCCGATACAACATCAGAAGGAGATGTAAACAACTACAACGCTCACTTGTTCACCTATGTCTTTCTGAATGCATCACGCCAATGACGATAATTGCCCCTCGGTCGGATGGGTCGCAGAATGATATTTTGATTCATGAGCTGGCCAGTTGCCTGAACCTGGCAAGCGTGAGTAACGATGCAGACGAAACCATGCAGCCAAGAGGGGCCTTCAGTTCTTAGCTGGCGATATCGGCATTATCTTTGGATCTGATAAGATGGATCGGCATGGGACTAGTGATGAGATGGCCGTGTCCGGTGACTACCGGTGGCGCCCCGGCTTTCCCTTAGTCTAATACTGGGTCTTATTAGTCCTTACCTGACGACTTGATTTCTCCTGGCCTAGGGTGGTATATACCTGTTCCTACCGTCGGTGTCCACGGCCTAGCCCGCACATCCAAACCAGGGCTGAGCAGCGCGGTTCCCTGCTCTTATACCAGTGGCATGTTCTCACGATTTTATCTGCCACCTGATGATGACTACCCTAGCTGGTTTGCGTTAGAAGACATCGTAACCAGCTCAAGATTCACGCATTTCATCTGGATATGATCTCAGAACGGTGGTCGGTTCACTAGTTGTAAAGAAAACTAATAATTAGTATGTACAATCTCTAGGATGATTTCTTCCGGACAAATATCCGCTGTCGGTGACGAGGCCGATAGTGCAAGTCGATGCGCATCGTCAGTAACTCTATACGGACAAATCCGCTCACCGATCTAGTAAGGAAGCTACGAATATATCGTGAAGTTGAACTAGATCTTACTATTGTCCTTAACATCCTCTGCTGATCAGGTTGCGAAAATATACGATGCTTCGGAGCCGAACCGGCTCCTTAGTCTATTTACAAACTCTGAAATCTTGGGTGTATTTGTCATGGTCACGCACTTCTTCCGAGGGAGAAGACGGTGAGCGATATACAAAGTCCCCTAGTAGTTGATCAACTAAATTGATGAACGGCTAAGTTAAAAACTTCTACAGCTAATTTTGTTGCTTCCCTGAGGCAAGGGGATATTCTCAGCCATGGCTTATTGATGCTTTCAGGGGGTCGGTTGGTTTGTGAACACTTTTCAAGGCTTCCTTCACGAAAGAAGTATTACACCATGCCATTTTGGACACTATAACTTATAAATTGGATGTTTGTGTGTCCTAGTAATGAATGGGTCAATTATCGAATACGAAAGACAATAAGTACATTGCCTCGTCATAGTGCATAGCGGGACGACACTTGTAAATAGAACTCTAGCCGAGATCCGTAGCGCTTGTAATTCCATATGCGATGTAAAAGTTTAGTTGGGGAGAGTGAGAATGAACTAAGAAGCATACGTGACTAGGGAAGAACAGGGAAAGACAGAAAAATTTTCTTCGTCTTGTGCCCTGTAATGACAATGTGTGAGTAAAAGATACAGAACGGGGGTGGACTACATCCACCTAATTCCGCACTACTACGTGTGAAATGTGCGTTAGTGGTTGGCGGTGGAATCTATCTGATGATCTGATAAGATAATCTTCCAGTCCTGACAGCGCTTGTGTCTTGGCGATGTCAGGGGTGCTTGTCTAGTATCGGAGCAAGCATCGTCAAGCGGGAAGGTCTTGAGTTGCTGTGAATAAAACGAAAATTTCAGTTCCAAACGAAGAATCGGAGATGAATACTTCTTTAGGACTTCCGAGGATACTTCAAGATTTTTTTTTTGATTTTATATTTTTTTTAGTACCATCTCTTTCTTCCTCTCCGTGATCGCTTCGATTATGTGTGCTATAGACACTAGCACTGCTTTATTTCTAGTTGTTAGAACGTTGACGGGCAGCTAGAGTTCCCATTACGAAGTCAATACCTTTCCCGACCGATTATTTGGCCAGGGGTAGGGGGGCCACAATCCACCACGCTGGCATGGCATTGCATTATGTAGGTACATCGAAACAAGCTGACAGCTCATCGCTGAAGGGAGCGACAGTACCCTTATTCTTGTTTAGAGAATACGCCTGCTTACCACAGGCTTATACTCAATCGGCTATGTAATATTATAATTAGGCTAGGTTAATAATTTGTTCTGTGCTTACATGTCTTAGCAACAGCCACTCGTCAAAAGTAAACCCACCTATTTATGAACTTCATCTAATCAATCGCAGCATCTCTCTATTTAGTGAGAAATCACCAGTATCAATACATGTATAAAGTACATAAATGTTTCGCTGAATATAGTGTTTTGGTATGATAGAGAGCTGAGAGCTAGGGATTAAAACTCTGGATTATTCATAACGTGTAGACATGCACGCGCATGGAAACGAGGGGAAGGGTGGGATGGAGAGGGGGTTGAGACTGGGATTCAAGGAGAGTAGGGCATTCTATGCTACTGTGTATGTAGCTTAGGTACCTTTGCAAGAACATAATTTTCCAACATGTTTCCCATTAGGTGCACTGTGGTGAGGCTTGAGTTGAGGACGAGGAGAAGCAATTAATGAGTAATGAATGCATTCACCTCAATGCTATTCAACCCTTACAGCATTAACTTAACAAATAATTACCTAGCCTACCTATCTACACAACTGGTTTGTTGCCGGAAATAGCATAGCCAAAGAATAACATGAGGTTGGAGCACAATCACCGTGCCACACAACACGACCGAGATCAACCTTTCTTGCTTTCCAGTTCTTCAAGATGTGTAATTCCCTTGTGTCGCATTACGTCGTTTCGAAGATACTAGGCTAGTGAATGCAACCCTTCAGCCGCCGGAAGGAAAAAAAAAAAGGAGAGAAAAAAAGGACCGCATTTAATAGTCTCGCGACCAATGACGAGAACTTTATTTCTAATCATTCTCCGTTTGACATGACGCAGAGACACCCACGTGGCTACCCACAGCTCACTATATAGGATTCATGCTTTCAGTCCCGCAAACTACAGCACCCAAGTGCAAGCAGGAAGCCGGACCCCCTGAAATGCTACCTACACAGGACACTAGCCACCTGACCAACTGACCAAGCTACTTACCTACAAAGGTAGCTTACTGGTTGCTATCTTAAAAGCCCTCTCCATGAGAAGGAGAAGGTTGCGAGCTAGGTCGCCTGGGTGCTCTTAGCATACGAAATCTACTAGGTTTACCCCCATTGGGGAATATCTATACTACCCCATACCTCTTACATGAACGCTGCGGTACCGAGCTTTATTCGACATCCCACCGAAACGTAGCCACTGCTCGAGAAACACTTGTCGAATCAGCGACTGTGCTGCTCTCCCCGCCGATCCCCGCAAAATGATACTCTCTCCTACTGCACATCGTTGATGCAAAAGCATACGTGCTGGGATATGAGTAATCATCTACATAGATACGTCTCCTATCGTCTTATAGCCCGCGGGTAGATATACCAATGGAGCCATCACCAGCGTTGGCAGGACTCTCCGCCCTCAACGCCGTCCCTACGAGAATTCAAGGGCCACATCTCCTACATGACCTAGTGTCTCCATCGAGCAACAATGATTTTCCTGCGATCGACTTCCTTTCAAGTCGGGGAGACCGACTTAATGTCTCTTATTCCATGCTACACGCTGCATCAGATTTACTAGCCGCCCATATCTCGGAAAGTCTAGGTTCTGTGTGGTCCACTAGTTCTGAGGAACCCCTTGTGATTCCGGTTCTAGCACCACAATCACCCGAACTTTACATTGCTCTTCTCGCTATCTTGAAAGCCGGTGGGGCCTTCTGCCCCCTGAATCTCGATGCTCCTCCTGATAGAGTCAGATTCATCCTCAAAGATGTCAACGCGAGAATTATTCTGGCAAGCTCCGACCTTGTTAGGAAGATCCCGACAGATAACGATGCATACAAGGTGTTGTCCATTGATAGCTCATTGGAAATTCTACTCGAAGAGACTAGCTCCTCTGTTTCGCATAGGGAGGCTAGGGAAGATGACCTAGCCTATGTTATGTATACATCTGGTTCTACCGGAACTCCCAAGGGCGTCGGGATTTCACACCTGGCCGCCACGCAGGCTTTGCTTGCTCATGACCGTCACGTTCCTCCTTTCAAGCGTTTTCTTCAATTTGCTGCTCCAACGTTCGACGTGTCGGTATTCGAAATTTTCTTCCCGTTGTTCAGGGGCAAAACTTTAGCATGCTCTAGTCGTGCAGAGATGCTGACAGATCTCCCTACGGTTATGAGGAAGCTGGATGTCGATGCATGCGAGTTAACCCCGTCCGTGGCGGGGAGTCTTTTAAAGACGAGAGCGAATGCTCCTTGCTTACGGCTATTATTGACAATAGGAGAAATGCTTACCGAACCTGTGATCGGAGAATTTGGTGGCAACCAAAACCAAGACAGTATGCTTTGGGGGATGTATGGGCCCACGGAGGCCACCATTCACTGGTAATAAATCATCATGATATACATAAGGCTAGTTCATGCCTACTGACTTTTACTTATAGCACCTTACAGCCGGCCTTCTTAATAGACTCGGGAAAGACGAATATCGGCATTCCACTTGATACCGTGTCAGCGTTTGTGATTGATATACCAGCCGACGGCAATGATGTGTTCGAGTTTAAACCTATCCCGGTCGGTCAAACTGGAGAATTAGCTGTGGGCGGATACCAGCTTGCCACAGGCTATATAAACCGGCCGGAACAGACAGCCACAGCGTTTATCAATACACCATGGGGGCGTGTATACAGAACAGGAGACAAGGCCAAAATGCGACCTGGCGGTAATATCGAATGCCTTGGTAGAATTGACGACGGCCAGATTAAACTCAACGGACAAAGGCTGGAGCTCGGTGAAGTCGAGCACGCTCTTCTACGAACCCCAGGTTGTCACAGTGCTTTCGCGACAGTGATCGCAAATACCCTAGTAGCATTTGCAGCGGTTGATTATATCACAGATGTGCAAGAGCAGATTCTTGCTGAATGCAAGGCTTGGCTGCCTGCCTTCATGATTCCCGCAGAAATCCGGATCGTGGAGAGTTTTCCACGACTACCTTCCGGGAAGATTGATAGGAGGCAGTTGATCCGAGAGTACGAAGAACTAGCGGTAACCACCATTCAAGATATCCGGGATCAATTTGAAGATGACTTAGAGCGACAGCTTTGTGAGCTAGCGAGCCAATTGCTTAGCCATCACATCACCCCTTCCACCCGTCTCTCATCTGCCAGACTCGACTCGTTGGCTGCTATCGAATATGCATCCGCACTGAGGGTGTTAGATATAGTTATTTCGCCCTTGGATATACTTGGTACTGCGACACCCCGTGATCTGGCGCGTGCGATACGGGATATGAAAACCTCGGTGAGCCTCTCTAGTTCACCCAAGGAACATAGAGATGTGCACATTCGACAATATTCACTAGATTTCTCTTTTTTAGAGGACTCTGTGAAAGTCCAGTGTGACAAGATTGAGCGCGCTGAAAAGTGTACTGCCCTCCAAGAGGCGATGGTCGCAGAAACTCTCAAGGACCCTCGACTATATGTCAATCAAGTTGAACTCTATGTTTCAGCTAATATCACCGCGGATGTGATCAAGTCGTGGCTATTTACCATAGCGCAACGTAACGAAATCCTCCGGACAGGATTCGCATACCATGACCATGGACTATGTCAGATCATCTGGAAGAAACTTGGCGATGATCAAGTCAGCATCGTAACGAAATACGGCTTTCGGGAATACAAGAAGCCTCAGACCTTCCTACATCGCCCCTTAAGAGTAGAGATTAGACCTTCGGGTTCTTCTGGGAGCCATCACTCAGTGATGCTGACCCTGCATCACTCCATTTATGACGGTTGGACTATAGATCTCTTGATTGAAGACCTTTCACGTCTCGTGAGTGGAGATCAGCCTGTTGATAGGCCACAATTCCAGCGCATCTCCCATCACCTCGGAGAGGCTTCAGGGTCCGAAATGCTAGCTGCTAAAGAGTTCTGGGCAGAGCAGCTGCGTGGAAGCCATTCTGCTGTCGTACCCAACTTCAAAACCTCAGCCGTTCCATTGCCTAAAATAGTGACCATTTGCAAGAGGATCCAGGTCGACCCTAAGGCGTTGGAAGACATCATGTTTCAATCATCTGTAGGCCCCCAGGTTATCTTTCAAGCCTGTCTAGCCTGGCTATGGGGGGCTATCAATGGCGTTGAAGATGTCACCTTCGGCTCTGTGTCTTCGGGTCGAACTCTTCCAGTCGCCGGAATTGAGAAGATCATGGGACCGTGCGTTGCTACTCTCCCTTTGAGAGTCAATCTAAGACGATCTCGAACCATTGGTGACTTTCTTCAAAGCATTCACTCAACTAATCGTGAAGCTCTCCGCCATGCTGGACTTTCGCTTGCCGACATCAAACGAGCCGCTGGGCTCCCGATTGCCTCGAAGTTATTCGACCTCATATTCGCCTATCAGGAAACACTTATCAGCCGGAGAAAAGAGTCGAGCGCGATAATCGAGGCTGGGCACAAGGATGCTGTAGAAGCCAAGCTTCTCGTTGAAGTACAGCCTCTCGAGGGTCATTATGTGTGCCAGATAACCTGGCATACGGATTCCTTCTCAAAAGCACAGGTCAACATCTTTTCTGGACAGTTAGAAAGTTTAATCAACTACTTTGTCAGCCACCCCGACGCGACGCTTGAATGCATCACACGATGCTTCCCAGTCAAATGCCTATCCCGTTACAACATAGAACCTAGGTGTATCAAAACACTCGCGAGTTTGTCGGATCTTGTAGAGACTACGGCATCGCGCTATCCATCTAACGCAGCCTTATGTTTTGCCTCGTCAATCGGCACCTCCGGCATGGACTCACAGATCCTCACATATCATACTCTCAATTCTAGGGCAAACCAGATCGCGCGTTACCTTCAACGTGCGGGCGCCATGCCTGGGGATACAATCGCCCTTGTCCTGGATAAGTCACCGTTGCTCTATTGCTGCATTTTGGGCATATTAAAAGCTGGCTGTGCATACCTACCAATGCTTCCCAGCACTCCTCTGCAGAGAATATGGCTGATTCTTAAGCAGGCTCAACCGCGATTATGTCTCGTTGATAACGCATCTCCCTTCCCAGTGGCAGATGTAACCCCTCGCGGGGTTATCAACATTGCAATTGCGGGACTGTCCGCACTCTCTGGCGTTGACCTCGGAGTAGAAGGGGATTCATCTCGTCTTGCCTATATCATCTACACGAGTGGAACAACCGGTGCCCCCAAAGGCGTCTCCGTCTCAAATAAGAATATACTGAGCAACATCAAGGTCCTGTCCCATATATACCCTCATAGAACATCTGATAGGATGCTTCAAGCGTGCTCGCAGGCATTTGACGTATCGGTATTTGAGATATTTTTCGCCTGGGGCAACGGTATGTGCTTGTGCTCTGCGACTAATGACACTCTATTTGAGGACTTTGAAGGAGCTGTCCGCGCGCTCCAGGTTACTCATCTCAGTATGACGGTCACAGTCGCTTCTCTGCTCAATCCATGGAACATACCAAATGTCAAGTTTCTTGTCACCTCCGGAGAACCCATGACGGACGAGGTGCTCGAAAAATGGTCTGAGTATCTCTACCAAGGTTCGTCAACCCTCCTATATCTCTGCCCGATCCCGTGTAAAAGCTAACAGAGCCAGGGTATGGTCCTTCTGAGACTACAAACATATGCACAGTAAGAAAGGTAACGAAGGGTGACTCGTCCCAGTTCCTAGGCCACTCATTCGAGAATACTTCAACCTTTGTCTTCTATCCGGAATCAATGGACCTAGTTCCTTTAGGTTGCGTGGGCGAATTGTGCTTCGGCGGAGACCAGGTCGTGCCCGGATACTTGAACATGCCAGATGCCACGGCTGCCAAGTTCTTCCAGCACCCTGATTACGGACGTATATACAGATCTGGAGACCTAGGTCGTATGCTTCCTGATGGTTCCCTCATAATCCTAGGTAGGCTGGACAACCAGGTGAAGCTCCGTGGACTGAGGATCGAACTTCAAGAGATTCAGACAATCGTATTGAGAAGCGGTCTTGCAAGAACCTGCGCAAGTGTGCTTATAACCCGTGCTAACTCAAACAACCAACAACTCGCGTTGTTCTACGTCCCTGTTGGTCACGAGTCCACGAAATTTGGGTTCCTGCCCCTTGTAGACCCAATTAAGCAGGCAATCGTTATACTTCATCAAACGCTACAAGCTGCCTTGCCAGATTATATGGTGCCTACGTTCATTTTCCCTGTATCCACGTTGCCGTTGACAGCGTCGGGAAAGGTGGACAGCGCATCCCTTCGTCGCTCCGTTGATGATGTTCCGGATGATACGCTGAATGCTTGCAGCTCTTCCCACGAAAGTCTTGAGGAATCTTCTCAGTGGACCTGGACCGAAACTATGATTGCAAACACCCTCGCAGATGTCTTGCATGTGGACAGGGAGGTTATTGGTCGTTGGAACTCCTTTGCCACCATTGGCCTAGATTCAATTTCCGCGATGCCTCTGGCCCGCAAGCTCCAAGCAGTGCTCCAGAAAAGAATTCCCTTATCTCTCATTCTACAGAACCCTAGCATCGAACGGCTTGCTACGGCAATATCCGAACAAGATGTCACAATAGAAGAGCAATCCCAAGAAGGCAATATGCTACCGGAACTGCTCGTAGAAGCAGTGCGTAAGCGCTTTACCAGCCAAGGAACCTCAGTAGCAAAGGTCCTTCCATGCACTTCATTGCAAGAAGCAATGCTCACATCATCCCCGCTATCCAAGGGGGCTAAATATTCTTATTCTAACCAGATGCTCTTCCGACTTCTTGTTCCATCCTCTATCATGATGGAATATTGGAGTGCCATGTTCCAACGCCACGAGATATTGCGAACGTGTTTCATGACAACAGACAACGTCCGCTACCCCACGGTTCAAGTTGTACTAGGATCTTATTTACCTACGTGGCATACATTTGAAGCGGATGCCGAGCTCTTATCGCAACCAGCATCCGAGCACATGAGTACCTTTTCAGTAACTGCTGACAATCTCGAGCCTCCAGTATCTCTCGCAATAATTCATACGAAAGACGCGGGCGAATATTTATCATTTGTATGTCATCATGCTCTCTATGATGGCATCTCTATTCGTACCTTGCTCTCGGAAATTGAAGCCATACACCAGCGTAGAGAGCTTCCACCGCCGCTTTCCTTCGACGCATTCCTTCGGGAGATACTGAAATCACCCCCTGGGGAAGATGAGTTTTGGGAAAAGCTTTTCACTGGGTTCATACCTCCACGTCTTAGAGATGAAGGGGTCAAAGACAACTCAGCTCAGACTGTGGTATCCACAAAGGCATCCAGCGTCTCCTTCACATCAATTGAATCTCAACTCCGAGAACTAGGAATTTCACTCCTGTCTATTTGCCAAACTGCGTGGGCAATCACGTTATCACTGCTGCATAGGCGCGACGACATCTGCTTTGGGAACGTCATTAGCGGCCGTTCGATAGAACTAGAGGGGGTTGACACGCTCGTAGCACCTTGCTTCAATACTGTACCGATGCGGGTAGACTTATCTCGTTCTGGGCTTTTAATAGATGTCATGAAAAGGCTACAGGCTCTAAATGTCGAGATGATACCCTACCAGTTTACTAGTCTACGGCGAATCCATTCTCGACTCTCACCACACTCACATTTATTTAACACTATCTTTATACTACAGCCCAATTCGGAACCTTTAGACGAACAAATTTGGTTATTGGAGGGGGAGGAGGGCATCATGGATGTGAGTTCAACTAAAATAATGAATATCTTGGGTTGAAATTCACCGGTCAGCAGGTCCCTATCGTTTGCGAGATTATACCTTCTAGGAAAGATAATATTCTAACAGCACAGCTTCATCGAGATCCGTGAGTCATATTCTAGTTCGATGGAACCCCCACCTTCGTTCCGCCCGCTTATACCCTCGCAGATCCTTGTTCTCACATAAAACCATATTGCTAATCCAGGATATCTTCCTCTACGTTTTTGACATTTGTCTGAAGCAGCCATTATCTCAAGTTTTGACTCCAGCAACTCTCCCATCTCATTGGCAGGAACAAGTGTCACAGTTATACTCTGAAGTCCTCCAAGAAGAGACGCCAACCCCTTCCTTGTTAGTAACAGATAAAGAAGACTGGAGCCCAACAGAAATTCAAGTCCGGGCTGTGTTGTCGAAATTGGCCAATGTTCACGAGCAGGCAGTTGGGCGTCATACACCAATCTACCGATATGGGCTAGATAGCATTGCTTCTGTTCAACTCGCTACGCTTCTTCGTCGAGAGGATCTATCCGTCACCGCCATTGACGTGATCGAGAACCCAACGTGTGCAGGGATTGCCGCCTGCATCATGCGAGGAGAAGACGACAACGAGTCATTCATTTATGATTTTGATGGTTTCCGAAGACAGGTTAGCGGAGACCTCGCTCAAATTGAAAGCCTACCTGCAAACTTGGAGGATGTTTTGCCGTGCACTCCGACACAGGAAGGCATGATATCACAGTTCCTAGTGTCCGAAGGGAGATACTATTTCAACTACGCAAGTTGGATCTTGAATCCCGAACTAGACCTACAGCAGCTTGATAGCTCATGGGCACGACTTGTCGCTCATCATCAGATTCTACGTACGGGATTCGTACCAGTCAGTCACCGAGATAGTTCCTTTGCGATGGTGGTCCATTCTGAGGAGGATTTTCCTGCACCAGTAACTTTCCGTCACTCGAGTACCTTTGATGAAAACCGATGGCGCACACGATCTGCCGAAAGTGCTCTGCATATGCTCTCACAACCTCCTTGGCAGGTAGCTATTGTCACTGATAGAAGTGAGGGTAGTGCGGGACGCACGATGCACCTCGCGATTCATCATGCTCTATACGATGCATTCTCGCTACGCAGTCTGCTTAATGATCTAGCCGTTATGATTTTCCATGAAGAGCCTAAAGTCAGCTCTTGTATTCGTCCGGCATTGTCACACTTCTTCAATTTAGACCTTTCGCTCCAGGCAGCGGAGGACTTTTGGAAGAGCGAAGCGAAGGGCCTCGTGGTCAACAAGTTTCCGATTATGACACCCGTTCAAGTAGGTAGTCATACTATTTACACCGCATCAAAATCATGCAGCATGCCACCTGGGGTCCTCCGACAATGTGCTGCTGAAGCTGATGTGACAGTTCAAGCGGTGCTTCAAGCCGCCTGGACTCGGGTTCTCTCAGCTTACCTTGGAGAGGCTTCTGTCACATTTGGAATTGTGCTGGACGGGAGGACGACGGAAGACGCGATGAACGCTCTGTTCCCGATGGTGACGACGATACCTATTTTAGCACGGAATTTCGCTTCAAATACGGAGCTCCTGAAGCATATGACACAATACAACTCAAGGATACGGAGACATGAGCACACGCCCCTGCCGCGGATTCAGCAATGGCTAGGACGGCCTGAGGGTCAGCTCTTCGACACGATACTTGTGTACCAAACGACACACCAGGACCCGAAGTACTCGCCATGGACGGTGCTAGACGAGATTGGCTCGGTAGAATACGCCATTTCTCTTGAAGTTGAGGAGTCTCCGTCGAGACCTATCCACCTCAACTTGATTTTTGATACAGCTATTCTCCCAGTAGAACAGGCACATATTGTTCTCGCCCAATTTGACGCCTTAATTGGCGATCTCCTTCGTCCAGGGGGCCTTGATAAAGGTCTAATAGCTACCAACCCCGACATCTTCTCCATACTCCCTCCAGAATTTCAAGAACTCCCAGTGAATGCGTCGCTTCTACATCAACTTGTCGAGCACACAGCACAGCGCATTCCTAAGACAGTTGCACTGGAGTTCGTTGATGAAATAGACGGCACAGTGAAATCACGACAATGGACATACTCAGAATTGGACGATATGGGAAACCGAGTGGCCAACATGATTATCAGCCGAAATATCACACCGGGCAGCATCATTGCGACTTGCTTCAATAAGTGTCCGGAGGCCTATTTTACCATCCTCGGGGTCCTAAAAGCCGGCTGCACCTTTTTGTCACTTGACCCTTCAGCCCCCATATCGCGACAGGAATTCATTTTGACCGACTCGAAAGCAGCAGTATTACTAGTCGAAGGTATCATCGATATTGAAAGGTACCGAAACACCACGACTCCAGTACAGGTAGTCAGTAAGGCTACAATTGAGTCCTTCCCAGTCGAGCCTCGGAGCCCATCACGCCCCATATACCCCTCAGACACGTGCTATTGTCTATATACGAGCGGGACCACCGGTACCCCCAAGGGCTGCCTCATAACACATGACAACGCTGTCCAGGCTATGGCAGCCTTTGAGCAACTATTTTCAGGGCATTGGGATACCGAGTCTAGATGGCTGCAGTTCGCTTCGTTCCACTTCGACGTGTCTGTTCTAGAACAGTATTGGTCTTGGTATGTCGGCATCACTCTAGTCGCAGCCCCGAAGGACCTTATCCTCAGTGATCTCGCTACGGTGATATCCAGGCTTGAAATTACCCATATCGATCTCACACCGAGCCTAGCAAGACTGATCCATCCTGATGAGGTGCCAAGTCTCTGCAGAGGTGTGTTCATCACTGGAGGCGAGCAGCTTCGGCAGGACATACTTCACACGTGGGGACCAGAACGAGTCATATATAATGCATACGGCCCTACAGAGGCGACTATCGGTGTAACCATGAGACAGAGGGTACCTTCAAATGGCCGCCCAGCAAATATCGGGAAGCCATTTCCGAACGTCGGTGCGTACATTTTCGAACCGGGGACAGAGACGCCGGTGCTACGAGGAGGTGTTGGTGAGCTCTGTGTGTCGGGAAGACTTGTTGGTAAGGGGTATTTAAACCGAGATAAGCTCACCGAAGAACGGTTTCCCATCCTAGAACAATATGGCGAACGGGTCTATCGAACGGGTGACCTAGTGCGCCTTCTCTATGATGATTCCTTCGATTTTCTTGGCAGGGCGGATGATCAGGTCAAACTCCGTGGTCAAAGACTTGAGATAGGAGAGATCAACCATGCTATCAAAGACGGTCTACTAGGTCAGATCGCCGATGTGGCTACTTTAGTCACAAGACGTGATAAGCAGGACAAGGACCTCCTCGTATCGTTTGTAGTTCCAAATTTCCGACAGTCATCTGCGGTCGACCTACAAGTTTTCTATGACGAAGACTACCTTGAAATATCTCGGGTGGCCCACGACGCTTGTAAAGGCCGTCTTCCAGGATATATGGTCCCTACTTATACACTATGTGTACCCTTCATTCCTCTATCAGCCAATAACAAGGCTGACATCAACCGGTTAAAGCAATTATTTGCAAGCCTCTCCCAGGAAAATTTGCAGACCCTTGCAACAGGTCCCTTGACAGTCAGTCGGGCACTCAACGAAAAGGAACAGCTGATAACACAAGCGTTGTCTCATATTGTCCCCATCAAAGAATACGACGTGGCACCATCATCCACGATATTTCAACTCGGTATTGACTCGATCACGGCGTTGAGGCTAGCCAGAGAACTTCGATCCCTGGGGTTCACATCTGCGACCCCTTCGCTTATATTGCGTAATTCTCAAATAAGCCAACTTGCTCAGGCTTTGAGCCAAATGGACATGAACACATCCTTCGGTCAAGTATTACAGATTAAGCAATCGATACACGCTCTCTATCATAAGTATATTGGCATGGTCTGCAGAGTTCTAGATGTCGATAAGACGGACGTGGAATACATCGCGCCATGTACTCCCTTGCAAGAAGGAATTATCGCACGATCCAGAGCCCTTGGACATATATCGGCTTATTTCAATCAGTTTGTATTTGACCTAGACCCAAGTGTGTCCCTCAGCCGTCTGAAAGCATGCTTTGATCGTGGGATTACCGCCTCCACTGTCTTAGGAACGGCATTTCTCGAAACCTCTGATGGATACATTCAAGCAGCCCTTAAGACGCAAGCCATACGATGGTCTCACATCGAAATCGATAGTGTGCCAGTCGAAGAGCTCATAGCGGACCGCCGCCAACACTGGATACAGGCCAACAAGACGGTTTTGCGCTATCCGATAGAAGTTGACCACTTTGAGTGTTCCGGGAAGCATACCTTGGTGCTACGTCTTTTCCATGGAGTATATGACGCCTACAGTTTTGAGCTCATGCTTCGAAATATAAACACAGTGTACAATGGTGGCTTACCTACTTATGGTCCAGAGTTCGTCGACATATTGCCGCATGGCCCTCTCCTTAATCATCACCAGTCCCGTCCATTCTGGGAATCACTTTTAAAGGACCATTTGTATCAGTCAATGCCTTGCCTGGCTTCTAACTCTTGTGTTTCGAACAGCATCGTATCTAGAGTGATACATATAGACGGTCTAGAAGAACGACGTAAGGCATTGGGCGTGACACATCAGACTGCATTACAAGCCGCTTGGCTGGTAACTCTGCGACAGCATTTTACTGTCTCCCCAACTATTGGTGTCATCTTTTCAGGAAGATCTATTGTCGTTGATGGCATTGACCAGGTGATTGGACCTATGTTTAACACATTACCTTTCAGAGCAGATGATACCAACGACACAACCTGGACTTCGCTGATCCGTAGCGTACACGAGTATAACACGGCTGTTTTGGCATTCGTCCACACCCCACTACGCGATATACAAAAATGGTGTTCAAAAGGAAGACCCTTATTTGATACACTGTTCACATTTGACCGAGAAGACTTTTTCGCCGCTGAAGAGAAAGGGCCCCTGAAATCCCCCCTTAGTTCAACTGAAGACTTAGACTACCCACTGGCACTTGAGGTAGTCCTCATGCGCGAGGGAAAGCTAAAAGTTTCCGCTGCGGCAAGAAGTGGAATTGCTGATGAAGATGCTATCGAATTACTCCTAGACGACTTTACCGAGTCTTTGAGATCCCTTGCTACTTCGGAAAACAACACTCATATACCAAGGAGGTGTGAAATACACTGTGTTGAGACAGTAACCCCAGTTTCATCTGTGACATCTGATACACGCTTGACAGTTCCAAGTATACCAGACACAGGGAATACTACGTTCATGTGGAGCAGAGCGGCGCGCCAGATTCGACATGAGATCGCCTCCGTTGCTGGAGTTGGTGATGAGGATATTTCGGAAGCGACAAATCTGTTTGAGCTTGGCTTAGACAGTATTGACGTGATCAAACTGGTATCTAGATTGACTCGGCTTGGATTCCAGGTATCAGCCAGTGATCTGATGAGAATGCCGTCCATAGAGAGTATCATGCTATCCGATGGCATTGATAATTCTAATATCGGTTCTCCTTCGCCAAGTTCAACACGCCTTAAGGACTCTATTTCTTTGCTCGAAGGCTATCTCGCACGAAGCAAAATGGACTTCCAAGCTATCGAAACTATCTTACCCCCAACACCACTCCAGGACTCTTTAGTCGTAGATATGGTATTATCTAATTTCCATAGATACTTCAACCACAACGTACTAGAGATTCTACCGGAAACAGATCTTGATCGCCTGAAATCAGCTTGGTCAACAGTATATTCGAATTCACCGATCTTACGGACAACGTTTGTCGAGATCGACGATCCGCGGGTAGACACTGCATATTGTCAGATCGTTGGGAAAAGACGACTTGAATTTGGACCTACCATGGGTATTTGTAATCTTGATGATGTTGCTACAATTATCGAGCGCGCTCGAGAGCGAGCAGCAACAGGTAGAGGTACTTCTAACCTTTTTCAGTTGAGTATCGCAACAATGGCTGACAGGAAATTCCTCATCCTCTCTATCGCGCATGCTCTCTACGACGGTTGGTCGCTTGACATGCTCCACAGGGATGTGCAGGCCGCATATGAGAGCCGATACAGTGCACGAGGACAATATACACCCTATCTTTCCCATCTAATATCCAGCTCCAGCTTGAAATGTGAAAGATTCTGGTCTGACTTTCTGCACGGCGCACGTCCAACTCTACTTAAACAAATCCAAAAACTACCTGACATTACAACAATAAGTACCCATCGGTCTGAAAGAGTATCCGAACTAGGCTATTCGGATATCAAGTCACTTTGCAAAAATTATCGAATTACGCCCCAGGTCTTAGGTCAGGGCTGTTGGGCAGCAGTTCTGGCCTTATTATCTAAATCTTTGGATGTTACTTTTGGGGTTGTTTTGTCTGGCCGAGAGAGCGATGAAGCCCAAGGTTTACTATTTCCGACGATGAACACTGTGCCTCTGAGGGTCATACACCATTGGAATATTACAGATTACCTCAAATACCTACAAGACATCATGTCTAACGTCCTAGAATTCCAACATATGCCTCTACGACGAGCTCAAAGACTTGCCCGCGTGCAAGGAGACCAGCTTTTCAACACACTTTTCATTCTTCAAAATGCCAAAGAGGATCCAGAGGATAGCAAGCCTCTTGTGAATTCGATACATGAGTCTTCTGCGGTGGAATACCCGATTTGCGTTGAAATGGAGCTTACAGACAAATCCGTCGTATGGCGCATAGCTTGTGATGAGAGTTATGCTTCTTTGCAAGACACAGAAAGGATATTAGATCATCTCGAGGTTGTATTGCATCACTTTGCCCAAAGACCAAAAGCAGAGGTTCTTGATTTCGACTCTATCTCGGGCAAAGTATCTATCTGTGGACTAGACCCCATAGAACTAAGCAACAGCCCTCCTGTTACGATGGAATCGAAGTCTAATGGCCTAGCTCCCAGTCTCTCCAAGCACTCTGTCGCGGAAGGCCCTTTAATACAGATTCTCTCTGAGCTATCGGGTATGGATAGAGATGCTATCAACCTCGAACAATCTATCTTCCATCTCGGGCTCGATTCAATTAGCGCTATCAAGGCAAGTTCCATGCTTCGAAAGCGTGGCATGAATGCTTCCGTTAGGGATCTACTACAAGCTCCTTCGATTGGCCATATTCTAGACCAGCTAGATACGTCTATGGGTCCTTTGAATACCAATTCACCGGAAATTTCAACGCGCCCAGACTCCGTTCTCGACGACATTGATACCACCCACGTGGTAGAAAGATCTGGATTGGAGCTCGACTCAGTTGAAAATATCTTACCGGCTTTACCAATGCAGGTTTACATGTTAAGCACTTGGCAAAACACGCAAGGTGCGGTTTTCTTCTCAAAATTTACATATAATATCTCAGGCCAAATAAGCCATCAAGAGTTATTGAAAGCTTGGATTTCACTCGTGGATGAGATACCTATTCTACGCACGATTTTTGTCGCAACTGGTTCTTCTGTAACCCCCTTCATACAGATAGTCGCCAAGCCGGGTCTCCCAAGGAAGTCCATCGTAAAAATGTCCACCGAATCCGAAGATGGTCAACGAGAGTTCGTCTTCGCGGCCACACCTTTCGCCTTCGTCCGAATAGTGGGAAATGGCCCAGGAGAGTTACATCTACATCTCCAAATACATCACGCAATATACGATGGTGTCAGTCTTCCAATTATCATGCAACGCCTAACAGCTCTCAGCACCTTGTCTCCAACCCCAGCTAGTCTGAGTAGACACAATGCTTGGCATAACTTCGTGTTAGACCATTACGCTCCTCAAATTCAGCCCAAAAAGGAAAAGTTCTGGACATCGTACCTTCAAGGCGGAAAGCGAGCCAGTTTTCTAGAAAATCAAGGGGAAGCTTCGATCTCACACCGGCACCTTGTTTCTGAGCTTCAGAGAAACGTCTTCGACAACACGGCCAGACTGAAAAACTTGTGCTCCGAGCACGGCATCACAATTCAGGCGCTTTTCTTTGCCGCGTACTCTCATGTCCTTGCGAGGCTTCGTAACCCCCAGCACACCGAACCGCCCTCAAACATCGATAATGTCGTCTTTGGCATTTACCTTGCCAACCGATCCAATTCTCCCGATCTCGAGGAGGCGCCACTGCCAACACTTAATATTCTCCCCCTCAAGGTCATAGATCCGCTCCAGAAGACCATTGTAACGCTGGCCGCCGAAATTCAGAAGGACCTTTTC
The DNA here is from genome assembly GCA_022695795.1 of Biscogniauxia marginata. Classification (NCBI taxonomy): domain Eukaryota; kingdom Fungi; phylum Ascomycota; class Sordariomycetes; order Xylariales; family Xylariaceae; genus Biscogniauxia; species Biscogniauxia marginata. The sequence goes on along the minus strand of MU404090.1, from coordinate 111,027 downwards.
GATATAAGCGCTTTTGAACACTCCGCCGCCAGCTTATGGGAGATACACCAGTGGACTGGGATACGAATTGATACCGTTGTCAACTTTCTTTCTCTCCCAGAGTCTTCGGCTGTTGAAACAGATTCGATTTCCATTCGCGAACTACTGGAAGAAGGTTCTCCACCTGCCCGGAGTGCCACTGACGTCTCATCGTATCTCGCCCATCCAGAGGCGGAGATATTGTTGCCAAACACGGTTAGAGAATCATATGTTGTAAGTTTATACCCCAACTTGGCATGACATAGTATCTATGATACCATAATTCCCTCAATAAACCATTGCTGTATCAGTTAACTAATCGTTTATTGATTATGCAGGATGCGGTAGATATCGAAGTATCTGTTCACTCAGGGTGTATGGACATTGGGGTCTTCTGTCCGTCGCCTCATTTCTCATCGTCACAAGCGCAAGGGCTTATAAAAGAAATTGTATCAACGTTGGGGTCACTATGAAAGGATTGGTTGTAGCCGCGGATTTCATATACACTAAAAATATATGAACTAAAGGGACAGGACGTTCTCTTCCCTGTTCAGAGTTTGTTAGTTACTTTTGCTATCGGGAAATCTTATTGATGTGAATGCAAAAGTTTATTATCTTTACCCTACTCTACGTCTTTCTTGCTGGGTCATTCAGCAACTCCCTATCTCAAATTTCTCTTCGCTAACTCTCATCCCGCCATTTGGCCTATAACCTAAGCTGTGCCTCCAAGCTCGCGATGGCTCACATCAGGCTCACCACAGCTCAGATAAAAGCAGCATCGGCTTAGGACTATCAACGACAATGGAAAATAAGATAGTCTAGATTCGTCTAGCATATTATTCTGATATCATTCACGGAATAATTATTCACACCCAAAGTCTAGCCCCACAAGACTTTCAAGTTCCCTCGTAACTTCACATCGTAGTTGACCAAGAACCCGAAATCGCCCCTCTACCTTGTTCGCATAGCCAAAGATTTACAAAGATTTATAACTTATCCTAGGGTTATCAAGATCTCGTGACCTTTCCAGGGAAGAATGCAGGTATCCCCGCTGAGTTTAGACACCATGAGGAAGGAGAATTGCATTTCTCGTATAGCCCTAGTCTCAACGATGATGGCGGCTAAGAGCACTGACATGAGTTCCTCGGTGATACGATATAACTCACGGTCCAATACGGGCTCGTCGAAGGGAACGGGGATTTAGACACAGAAACCATGTAATATAGGTGAGAAGAAACAGACACAGGGACGATAGAAGGTGCAGATCCTCCACCAAGAGCAACTGTATTGAGCTATACCACCAGCTATTAACGTTGACTGTTACTAAATATACAAGCGCGCCCAGCCGGGGAGGCTCGTTTATGCTTTCCTGCCGCTGCTGCAGTCACGGGACCTAGTCTATTATACTACGTAGTATCGTTACCCAAACGCGATGTTTCCCCCTTCATCTCCTTCTTTCAGTATAATGGAAACTTGTTTTTCCGGGGTCTGAACATATGGTTACAGCCCTTGCCTCATTACCCCAGACTAGCAAACTGAGCCGTAAGATCCCATATATGTATTTGGCAGTTCGGCCTATAATTCCACGAGCGCTTTACGAAATGAAATCTTAACATACTATTGGCCTAGAGTTCGAGGGCCAATGTCACCTTCCAAGGCCGACTTACTCACGCTAAATAGTGGTTTTCGTCCAAATTTTCCGTAGGACTAGCCTAGCCGGTAGGATTTCAAGGATTTAGTCTTGCTCAGTATGGTGGTCTAGATGCCTACGCCAAGGGCGAGAGAAAAATACCTTCATTTGTGATGCTGTTCATCGCAGGTGGGAGGTCAGACTGCGGCCGAAGACGGGAAATCATTAGTTCGCACGCGATTTGATAACGCTATAGCATCAAGGACGCTCGGTTCTCTTTCTGTTCTAGGAAGGTCTGCGAGACCGACGGGTTTAAAAGTCTCGGCTCTGTGACGGTTTAAAAGGTTGCATATCAAATACGAACCATACAGGCCTCAGATCCAGCATCGTCTTTAAAGATATGCCTTGCGCTAGATTAGCAATGAGCTTAAGAGGAAAACCGGCATTGGGCGCGACGATTATTAATGCCTAGGTGCCGGCGCGAAAGTTCTTATCTTGATGTGCCTGACGCTCCCCCTCAACCCCTCTATATGATTGGTCTTATAATGCCGGGATGAGCATTGCGACATGGGGTCATGCCTTTGGTCAGCGGAGCGCCAAGACTATAAAGTTGAGCTCCTGAGACATTCGAACAGAGAACTAACCGTGAGAAGAATGTGGGAGAGACAGAGCAAACTCGTCTTCTTGAGGAAAACCCGGGCTCGAGGCGCAGGTCGACTATGACCATCTTAAACCTTTCTTCATTGTCTGCGTCAGACTTATCTGCCCCGACATCCTTCGGAAGGCGGCCGACAGGTCTTTCGGTGTTCATATATTCAAGCCACCATGCCTCCAACCAAGCCAGCATGACTGTACAGTCCGAATACATTTACGAGCTCAAGAGCTCGAACTGGCCGTCCCCGGATGTAGCTTGCTACTTACAGCAAGGCATGCCGGGGTCCGCAGTCTGCAGTCTGCAGTAGGGTCGCGTGCCTCAGTCGCCGTTAAGAACGAGTCCCAACTGCCAATCCGGAGCGTGCCGAATCAACTTGGTATATCAAGCTCGTCTTGGCGGCCGATCCACCGTGATCAGGGACTTGGTTAAGCGTCAGATGTTCTTGTCCAGGTGCGCGCCTATGCCTCCTCCAGGTCCTAACCTCTTTCCCTTCGTGGATTCGTATTCCCACAAGTAGAGCTACTGACGATGCTACCATGCCAATCGCATACCATTCCATGCATTTCATGTGCCTTCTGGGATAGCTCTATCTCCAGAAGATAGTCCGAGTGACTCGCACGCCAGCTATGGACAACGGGTAGGGCTAATCTCTACCCAGCCTACCCCTACCGATAAACACCTCGTTGATCAAGTTCACGACAGCTTAATCGAAAGAGGAAGCTCTATTGCGCAAGATGTTTGTCTCCAGAGCTTGGCAAAAGCTAAGCTTTAGCTGTGTGAGACTATATAATGCTGGAGGACAAGCCATCATGGAGGGATAGCTAGAGCTAGTCAGGCACACACTCGCTTGTCCTCCAGAAGTCTGCCCAGATTCTTCAAGCTCTGCCGCTTGGAAAACGTTCAAGATGAAGTCACTCCTGCTCCTTGGCCTCCTTGGGGCTTCGTTGCCCGTTCAGAGCCACCCCACTCACACGCACACCACCAAGTCCACCCTCCGACGCCGGACGGTAGACCTCAATGCGTACCGAATTACTCAGGATGCCGAATACAGCAATAAAGCTGCCACGCAATCCAACACGGCCGTGAGACTGCTCAAGCGCGATTCCTACGTCGACACCGCGTCCGAGGTCGTGAAGAATATCTTCCCCGATGCCACATTCCGAGTAGTCAATGACCACTACGTTGGCAACAATGGGATTGCTCACGTCAATTTCAAGCAAACAGCCCATGGAATTGACATTGACAATGCCGACTTCAACGTGAACGTGAGTATCTCTACCCTGAAAGAGATGGCTGGTAAGTTGCCAAGCGCTCACAAAATCGCAGATTGCTGCCGACGGGTCTGTCTTCTCGTACGGTAACTCGTTCTTCAAGGGCGCAATCCCGGAGCAGAACCCTCTACAGAAGCGTGACTTCACCGATCCCACTAAGGCCCTTTCCGGTGCCGTCTCCATTCTCGACTTGCCTGTCACCGGCGAGGCGACCGCCGAGGCCGCTGAGGGTACTGAGACGTACACCCTCAAGGGGACCGCGGGCGCGCAGAAGGACCCAGAGGCACGCCTAGTCTACCTCATCAAGTCGGACGGCGAACTGGCTCTGACCTGGAGAGTCGAGACTGACCTTCTTGACAACTGGCTGCTCTCGTACGTGGATGCTCAGACCAACGAAGCAGTCCACGGTGTGGTCGATTGGGTTGCCGAGGCCACCTACGAAGTCTTGTAAGTCGTACAGTGACTCCTCATAGTTGAAGATAGCTCCGAAGCTAACAAGAACGTAGCCCTTGGGGTACCAACGACCCTGACGAGGGCCCCCGCCAGACCATTACTGACCCATGGGACCTCGACACGTCTGAGTTCACCTGGCACTCAGACGGGTCAACAGACTACGATACTACTCGTGGTAGTAAGTAGTCACTCAACCTAGTCAGGCCTGGCGTGTTGTGGGATGCTAGACCTGCAGCGGGAAAACTTGCACATGTATGATAGCTGACTTTGTAATTCTCTAGACAACGGTATCGCACAGACGAACCCCGATGGCGGAAGCGATTACCTGAATAACTACCGCCCGGAGAGCTCATCTCTCACATTCGAATATCCTTGGGACGAGACCCTGACGCCGCCCTCGACGTACGCCGATGCATCGGTCGCTCAGCTGTTCTACACCGCCAACACCTACCACGACCTCCTGTACGACCTCGGCTTCACAGAGGCGGCCGGCAACTTCGAGACCAACAACAACGGCCAGGGCGGCGCAGGTAACGACGCAGTCATCCTCAACGCACAGGACGGTTCCGGCACCAACAACGCCTACTTCTCGACGCCCCCTGACGGACAGGCCGGGCGCATGACCATGTTCATCTGGACGTACTCCAGCCCCTACAGAGACTGCGCCTTCGAGGCTGGCGTCGTTATCCACGAATACACCCACGGCGGTAGGTTGGCTCCTCTTGCGACGTAAATCGCAACTTCGCAGGGCATCCAGGCTGACCTTTTTCTTTTATAGTGTCCAACCGTCTCACCGGAGGCCCCTCTAACTCGAACTGCCTGAGCACTACCGAGGCTGGTGGCATGGGCGAGGGATGGGGCGATTTCATGGCGACAGCGATCCGCCTAAAGGAGGGTGACACCCGCGCGACCGACTACGCGCTCGGCGCCTGGGTCTACAACGACCCTGAGGGCATCCGGTTGTACAAGTACTCAACAAACCTGACCGTCAACCCGTACCAGTACGTAACGCTGAACACGTACAACGAAGTGCACGACATTGGCGAGGTCTGGGCCACGATTCTCTACGAGGTGCTATGGAACCTGATCGACAAGCACGGCCTCAACCCCGACGCCAAGCCTACGTTCGACTCCAACGGTGTCCCAACTGACGGCAAGTTCCTGACCATGAAGCTCGTGGTCGACGCAATGGCGCTGTAAGCAACCCCCCACCCCCTCCCCCCAACTCCTTTCCCTATCATTATGATACTGTTTTACCCGCAAGCTGAACCAAACTGACATCTCTTCCCTGCAGCCAACCTTGCAACCCCAACTTCGTATCGGGTCGCGACGCCATCATTGACGCCGACACGGCCCTGACTGGCGGCGAGAATGTGTGTGAGCTTTGGACCGCCTTCGCGAAGAGAGGTCTTGGCGAAGGCGCCGTGTACTCGAGCCGCTCCCGCACCGGAAGCAACGAGATCCCCGACGGGGTCTGCTAGACGGTCTTGGCCTTTCTCTCCCGGCACGGCAGACTTGGGCAGACTTCTTCTGTTCACTAGAAAGTAATATACAACCTGCCATAATAGATGTATATATTCTAGGTTAGACCTTTCCAAGTGTTTAGGTATATATATTTGAATTGCATACGATCACCTGTTGTCAATCCCTTTATTTGTCTTCGCGCATATGCCTAGTAGCCGTTATCACTAGATGAGGCGGGAAGGTACCGTGGCCTATTATCATTTATGACTCGTGGAATGTGAGGATACTCCTATGTTCGCCTCCACAGACATCCCATGATGCTTACAGTCAAGGTCTTGATTTCAAGCGACCAATGACGCATCGACAAGAACTGGCTAAAGGTCCTTGAAGAACCTGTCCATCTCGTTGCTGATCCACTGTGACCTTTTCGCAATTTCCTCAACGGCCCAAATACCTTCTTCAGTAGCATAAGCATCAACCAAGTGGGCAGGGATCCATTCAAAGTATATGTTTTTAACGGTGACTCTTGGATGTTCAGAGCCAGATCGGGCAACTTGCAGTGCGTCTTGGATCGTGTTGACGCCCTTCACAGTCCCCTGCCAAGCTCTGGTCAACTCCGCCGGGTCATTTTCCTCACTCTCATGTTCATTCATCGATCCCGGTCTTGCGATCTTCTCGGTTTCACTCAAGATTACGACTTTCGACTGAGGCGCAACATGTCGCGCACTAAGCACTGCAGGAAGTGATCCAATCTTCTACATCTGGTATTAGTAACTCTCGACGGGTATATTCAACTTGAAGAAAACTAGAGACTGTGGAGAATGATTCGATCAAACCGATATCATCAAGTAGTTACAGTAAAAATAATGTGTGAAATACGGATGCTAACTTACATTGCTGACATCTCCAGCGGAGCTGAGCCGGTCAGCTCCGAGTACAAGGATGTCGATTCCACGAGCAGCGTGAGCGACTGATGCATCGGAGTGAAGCGTGATATTCATGTCTGCCTTCTGGTTCCCGGCCTCGAGTACTTTTGAGGCCAGGGTGACGCCCTCGTACAGAGGCCGCGATTCCAGAACACGGAGATCAAGCGAGACTCCCAGAGAAGAAACAGCCTGAAGGAGACAATTCGAAATGGTAGAACTATAGGACAACGTCAGGATGGAGATGCTTTTCTTTGGCTCGGCGCCGGATAGAACACTTTGACGCAGATAAGCCACTAGAGAGTCGGCAATTTGATTAGTAGCAAAGTTCCGTTTGTCCAACTGAGTATCGAGGTCTTCGATCATTCTGCGGACTTTTTCTGCCGGGGTCAAGTCTGTAACTAGGAAGGCGGCTTCTATTTGATCCAAGGCCTTTACAATCGCAGTCGTTATAGCAGCTCCCATACTTTCACGGACCTTGCAGAGATGCCACGCAGCCATACGAATATTCGCCCACCAGGACTCATCGAGGGATGTGTTGTCCAGTTCAGCAACGATACCCTTCAAAATAGACAGGCTAATAGCAGCAAGCTGCCTTGCACCACTCTCATGGTCGTTACGTAGCGTTTGCAGGCCATCAGTCAAAGTCTTGCCAGCTCTCGAGCCAAGGTCGTACTCGGGCCAGACCCTCCGCAAGCTATTGACGAGCTTGGGGACTCCACCAAACTCATCCGAGTCCTTCACATCGAGCGGGTCAAACCACTCAATCCCCTCGTGCTCCCAGTCGAGCGTGATGCCTGCTTCGCCTTTGCCGCCCTCGGCCGTATCCTTCAGACGAAAGGCGAAAGGGTTGATCGTCCACTCTCGCCCGATCGAGTCATCAGTGAAAGAGTACGGCTTTCCGACGCGCAACAATTCCAGCGACGCAGGCGTCAGCGTTGTTTCTTCCTGTATTTCCCGCAGAGCGGTAGCCATGGGATTGGCATCGTCGGGCTCGACGCTCCCGGATAAGGGGGCCAGTTTGTGCTGATACGTGCGGACATCCCCACTCCGTCTAAAGAGCGCGACTCTGGCCTGCTTCTCATCGCCGTGCGGGATCTTGAAGAGGAACGACCCGACCACTGCGCGCTTCTTGATTCCAGATGCCGGACGACTGGCTTCAGTGGGCGACGCGGCAGCGCGATCGGCTCCCGAAGAAGCCATGGTGCGTCTAAAATAAGTTGGCCAATTCACCCTTTTTATAGGCGATCGGAGTAGCTGCTGCGGAATGTTTGCCGACAAAGCGTTCGATAGCACGGCGCCATGATACATGACAAGCGAGCAATGGTGAAGTTGATTTGATAACATCATTCGAGATGCATTTCCGCATACGTTGATAATTATGTACTTATAGATATGTAACAAGTAATGTATAGTATGCAATATTGTCGGGGAGGCCCCGGTTATCGAATGTTATTAGTGAGACTAGACCCGACTTATCCATTCCTGACTATTAACCCAGAGGTACACTAACAGGTAATCGAATAATGGCAATAACCTTAGATAAATACTAGGAACCTACCTAGGTACGTAGTAAATATCTATACAGACCTAGCCTGCTTTACTTACTCGGACGAGTCAGAAATTCCCGGAGTCCGTGTTCTTTGGCCATGTCTCCAAGTGATTCCTATTGTCATGATATTCGGAGCATATAAGTGCCGTATGAGGATGGTTTGGAAAGTTATGAGACCATCCACGATAATAACCACGGTGCCTATCTGCCCTTCCGATGCATCAGGTGGTGGTGGTGATATAGTTATAATATTCTTCAAAGTTGGGGTTTTCTATGATACGTTATCGACTGCAAGAATCACGATACCTACCTAGGTACCTATTCACTATCGTTGGGGAGAGTAAAACGGTAGTCATAATTCGTGTTCGTATCTCTGAGACTCGGTGCACTCATACTGTCATGAAGTTCTGTCAGCTAATCCGTTTTCATTTATATCCGGATAGCTCGGTTATCCGAAAGGACTACTCTAGCCTGTGTGTGTTCTAGTTAGATGTCTACTATTGCTAATGCAGTCTATACGCGTATATGTTATAGGACCACGGACTCCTGCTGCCCCTTGATGTGCTAACTGGTCTTTCAATCCCCATGCGATTGTCCAAAAAAGCCAAATACATAACAGGTTAACCCCAATTTCAGATATCCCGGGTATACGCTCACTCGCCCGTGTAGCCAGTCCCGTAACGCCGTGCTAATGCAACCAGGCCAAAAAACCCCATCATGCACACATTCATGCTCTGTGCACGGTAAACCTCGTCCTTCTTAGCGTATCATCGACGCCATCTGTGTTCCCTCCCTGTTTCTCCAGAGGCTCCATCACTGCCCGCCATGAGGTCCCCGTGAGCTTTCCCACGTCGTCCCAGAGTTTCTGCCAGGTTTCCTTGTCGTGTAGATACCTCCTGTCTCCATCTGGGCCTTTCCTCTCGCCGGGTATGGTAGTACCCACGTGGCGTCCAAAGATCATTACATCCGGATCGCCCGGGTCCAAGAATCGTACTATTCGTGTCGCTGCCCGCAGTTGGTCCTCCCAGGCGAACAGGTGGAAGAAGCTAGTTGCGTGTACGATACTCATCCTGCCATCGAGTGCCCCTAGCCCCTCATCCTGAACTCCCACTTCCCCATGCTTCAGAAGGTCGCCAACGATCAGTGTGGCCTTCAGCTTTCCCTTATCCCTGAATAAGTCGTATCCAAGGTCTAGAAAACGAGGTTCTACGTCTATACCGTATAACTTGGTCGAATCAACGCCGTCGTACGCGAGCTGTCTGAGTATCTGCCCTACGCAGCAGCCTAGGTCGAGAAAGCTAGCCGCCGTTTTTGGCAGCAAGAGACGTCTAAGTGCTGCACGATAAGAGGGGTCCGACGTGAACCCGAAAGATAGAAAACGAAAATGCCCAATAAAGACGTGAGGGTAGATGGCCCATAGTCTATCCCGCTGTGACATGATAAGTATGAGTCTTACGCATTGAGGCTTCACATGCCGGGGGATCGAGCACGCAAATATTTGTCGCGTACCACATAGTGTATATGCTTATCCACGTCTTTGCCGCGGATGCCGCCGTACCTCTCCAGAAACTTCCTGGCCGGTTGAATGTCGGCCGGGAGAGTGTCGATGTATATCTTCCCCCTCAAAACAGCATCATGCGATTCGTGAATGTCATCGGTGACCATGGTATTGCAGCGACTGGGCGGGCGCAGGGATGAAAGCATCAGCTTGCCGCGCATGCTGGCGACGCCCATCTTGTCCAATTGGCTGGCCTTTTCCTCCCTGCACCCGGGTACCTGGAGTTCGGTGGGTAACCCGAGTGGTGGCACGATAACGACTTGTGACCTCGCACTCTCTCGAATTCCGCCGTGGGCAGCGAAACCTGCAGCTTCTGGCCACCAAAGCTAGAACCCCCAGGCTTGAAGGTAAGAAGTAAAGCAGCTAGGACGGACGGCTGTGAAGCTGATGTGAGGGGATTCGAATGCATGATCCACGGGTGGGTGAAACCTTATGTATATATATATACACCTATAAACAAAATACCGGTAAGTCTGGCGGCCGGGAGCCTCGTCTAGATTTACTGATTTTGCTTTTCTCAAGCCTGTCTTTTAATTCCACCGTTAAATCACCAGGGACAATATTGGTACGGATTTCCCTACTCCACCTACTCCAGCCCCATAGCGCACTCCCGTAACAGACAATTATGGGTAGAGCACAAGCGAGCCAATCGAGAAACAAAAAAGCCAGTCGCGATCTTCTATATATCGGCCATGATTATGTCTCAGTGTGAGACCTGGACATGCCTAAATTACTAACCTAGGTGCTTTCAGGAGACTGAGAATGTAGGGCATGGGTGTCACTACTGTATGACATCCTTTGTCTCCAAAGTAATACAATATCCATTTTCTCTGCACTGATAACTAGACTTATAAATCTAGAAGCAGAAGGACTTCTAGTCGCCGTTAGATGCTACGTATACCTACCAGGACCTAGGATGTTGATAATACACTAAGGTTGTAAGTATCCGCAAACCGTTTGATTCGTTCCATAACGGATGCAACATAAAGAGATATAGGTGTCGGGCCGGGCCAAGGGAGACAATTGAAGAGGTCAAAGAGCAAACGGTTCCCGCCAACCCTTTCCTGAGCTTTCCCGTCTCTCTTCTTATGCCACCCCGTATGATAGGTGGTTTTTTATTTAAAATTAAGGACTCGGTATTTCCGGACGGCATTCGACTGTAATAACTAGGCGTTGATGCCCGAGTGTATGTTAGGGTATTCATTAACTCAAACTGGCCCCCCTAGCTACAGCAACTAGTTTAGTGTGAATTTCGGGCAGTGCCGCGCGTCGGCAATACAGGCCTCTAAAAGTTGGCAGGACTGTTTTGGCTTTTGTGGCGTATTGCTGATCGATCTACCTACCATGACATATCGCTAAGAGCTCTGGTCTACATAGAATCTAGGTATATATCATTTGTAGAAATGTAGATAAGGACATCCCATGAGGGATCCTTTTTACCCTCCACGAGAAGAAATGAGTTGCCTGGCAACCATCATCGCGCCAATACCAAGTCCTGGTTCTTCATCGGCTATACATATATGTATTCTTATTAGAAATGAGGAAATTCTAGATTGTCGTTTGGCATTCTAGAAATACTCGAGTAATTTCAAGTCGTTCTAGGCTCACGAAGAAATAAGTATAGGATCAGTGCGCCACAACGACACTGACCACCATGGGGGCAGATCTGAATTACTTGCCGCTACTGATTAGATATAGATCCAATGTTGACACCGTTATGGTATGGGCGAATCTACATATATGTACACATTCTCTCCCTATCTCACACCTAGCATCTCGTTTCTACCGGTAGCTTTCTGTTTGATTCTTACATACCTACTAAGTAATCATCGAGACAAGTTCGACCGTGCAACATACCAACAAGATAGATAGTAGTAAGTAGCATGCAGGATTGCACCCAGGGGGCTTAAAATGTCTTCCTTCGATCTTGCTCAATGCTGAGGTCTACAATTTACGCACACATCAACGGCATGGGCCACCACCTATCTTGTATTTCGTAAGATAGTATTAGGCCATTTTCTCATCCTTGGTAAGTCGAGATGACTTTCAAACGTACCTAGACACGACGAGTCCCTCCCTTCCCCTTTTACTCAACAGCCTGCCACCTCTCCTCCAGCTGCTTTACGGTCAACGCCCAGTTGCCGCTGCGAATACCCGCCGCGATATCCGAGGCCTGCCTGCCGTACGCGGCGCCCTGCAGGAGGTCTATATTAGCGAAGCCCCCGCCCAACCCGGGCGCGCTATACGTGTAGGGCGTGCTGCCGCTATACACAACCTCCTGCTCCTGTATCTGGCCCGAGTGTGTGTAGTGCGAGCTCATGATGTTGAGCATATTCTATTTCTCGAGCGCCACGCGCTGCTGGAACAGGATCATCCGGCACGGCAGCACCGTGTCTACGAACACCCGCGGCGGCGGCGCCGAATACTCGAGCAGCGGCGCCGGGTCCGCGGAGTCACAGCCCCCGCCGCATTCCGCGTATATCGCGCGCATCCGCAGGCTGTAGAGCGCGACACGCCGAGGGACTCCGCGATGGCGGCGTAGCACGCGCCCGCAGATGCCGAAGTCGGCCGGGTCCGAGGGCAGCGCGTACCAGACGCCATCCGTGATGCCGTCGTCCGCGCACGGCATGGCGACCTTGATGTTGAAAACGCCCATGGCGCAGCGGGCCATGTGGCCTGTCTCGCGCCGGAGACCCTCGGCCGTCATCCACTTCGACTCTTCGCCTGTGCCGATGACCTAGTCGCAGTAGCAAGCCTCGCAGAGAACAAGCCCCTCCGGCCCGTCTGTCGGGAAGAACCGATTTCTCCCGTACGTCGATGCCTTTGTCCCCTAGGGGCAAGGGTTGGCGGATAGGCGTGCTTTAGCTTCCACGGCGAACCCGGCCCAGGGATTACCTACTCTTCTTAGCTTCGTACTCTCTCCGGATAAACGGAACGGCGACGTCGCACGACCACAAATTGCCGTCGTGGCGAGGCGGGCTGGGTTCGAAAAAGGCGCCGAATTTATTGCTCATAAGATAGTCTTCGTAGCAGGCCTGACAAGATACAAAGCCTGGAATGTCGCCCAACCTCGAGACATACCATTTGATCGGCCTTTACCCCCTCCATATATTTATATTCAGGAATGGAGGACCAGATACGCATATTAGTAATGGGGGAGTTATTTATTCCATAAACCGGTAGGTAACATCTTAAGTCTCGAGACAATATATCACCCTTGTTAGGTTAATATATTAATTTCATATTAATTTTCATATTAATCAATTACTTTGAAACTAGGTATTTATAACTTCAAATTTGCTTAAATAGGGTATAAGTGAATGGTTAGTAATTTGTGGGTTTACAATGTATTTAAGTGACTCGTTAGCTAGCGACGCATGGTATAACCTACAACATTCGCAACCTGCGTCTATCTCAGCAGCCACCGACGCCTCACGACCACGTCCCGTTCGGTGGCCCAAAGTATCCGACGTCTGGCATGGGCAACCACGGCAGACCCTCCTTGTCCGCCGTATTCTGCCACCTGAACTGGATGTCAGCATGTTCACGACACGGCTAGCCGGGAAGGATCTTACACTGTGTTGCCCCACCAATCTGGGAACTGAAGGTTTGGCCCGTAAGTGATGGCAAAGAAGATCACGATGCCGCTGATCGCGAGGCCCGTGTCCAGCGCCGCGGCGAGGACGTAGTTATACTTAGTCCACCACGCATAGAACCTATTATAGATTATCTTATTGAATACGAGGTTGACAATGTACCAGCTGCTGTAGTTGATACCCGTGGCCGGCGGGACGCTGTACGTGCCTACAAAGATGAGCGGCCAGTTGATCTTGCGAACGAAGTCGCTTCGTGTCTTCTTCCAGATGTAGTAGGTAATCGGCGGGAGGAGAAGCCCAATCCAGAAGAAATGCAACAGGCCGCTGTAGATCTTGCCGACGGAATAGAGACGGCCGGGACCGACGAGACCCCAGATGACGGAACTGCTGTATACGGTGCGACCGACAGGACAGGTGAAGCCGTTGGGTTGGTCCGCATCGCAGATACCGTCCACGTTTCCTAGCATCCACTGAGGCATCGGGGGGTTAGCAAACACTCGACCGGTATGTCCTCAGAGGTATTCGGGAATCAAGAGTAATAGCGTGGGAGGGTGCGTTATGTTTACTCACAAGCGTGACGCCTGCCTGGGTGAGGGCGCCGAGGACTGTCGCCAGCCCTTGGGCGAAGAACAGAGTGCGAGGCGGGATCTTCAGGTAATGACCGAGTTTCATGTCAGCGGCGAAAAAGAGTCCCTGGCCTACGACGTCGGTAGATAGGGTTTTAAATAGGATGTTGGCGATCGGCCGCCCCTGGAACATGTATCCGCCTATGAACTCGGACAGGACGTTTATCTGGTTGGCGTTCACGTTTGTCACGCCCTGGATCATCCCGCAGGGCACCATATAGATGGCCGGTATTACGAATGCCAGCACGACGCCATACACCGGAAGTCCCGTGCTGTACACCTGGGCCATAGCGACACTCATCCCGAACACGATGAGCACGATCGCTACCCACCAATAGATCGGGACTTTCCTATAGGTCTTCATAAGCCGCGCATGGATATCCAGCTTGAGAGATCCGCGGAGCGCGTGTAATACATCCTCCCAGTGGAAACAGTATACGTGCGAGAGAACACTATCTCATAGTCAGCAAAGCTCCTTTCGGCCAGAGTCGATTCATCGCTCACCTAGTAATTGACGCGAAGGACAACCCGTAGACGAACGCAAACGTCGCGGGAAGGTAGGGTGGCGAGTATGCGGCGTACTTTTCCTTGTCGAACAAATTATTGGTAATGACTTTCGACGTGTCGTAGAGCTCTCCGAAGCGATCGTACACATCCGCCGTACACAGGGGCAGATACGACGTGAACCATGTGTTCGTGTAGTAGATGGCGGGCGTGACGATCCAGAAGAAAATCGCGAATCCCACAAAGACATTAACGGCTGCCCAGTGCGGACTGAGGAGAGGGTTCGTGGTGTACGCGATCATAGACCAGTCAAAGGTCAGAGGGAATAGTCCCAAGCCCGTAACCATGCCGAAGACGTGGTTCACTGCCAGATTTTTCGGCGCGATCCAGCAGATCCAAGTGAAGTAACTCAGCCCAGTGAAGATCAGACCGGGAAACCAGTACCATACGAAGGCGATAAACCCCACGACCACGAAGAACCTGATGCGAGTGATCCGCCACCCGTTCGCGACAGCGTTGCCCCGGGAGTGGAGTGAACTGAGCAGTGCCACGTTCCCGAGCACGCCGGGCCAGATCATGGTAGCCGGCTGGACAAGCAGCGCGCCGCAGAGGCCGGCGATGCCGTAGCCGCACAGCTGGCAGCAGATCACGGCCATCAGCGAGAGGCCGGTCGGCATATCGAAACCGTAGAACCTGGCGGCCTGGATAAGATTCGTAGCATCTGCGGAGCCGAACCCAAAGGAGACGTTGCTCATGATGGTGATGAGTGCGTGTTCCTTGACATTGAAATGGCGATCGGGGTTGAAACGACTGATAGGCAGCATTTTGGCCATGGCGACTCCGAGTGGGAAAGCCAGCAATTCCGCAACGAGCGACACGATGTGAACTCCCGGGTAGCGAAGTGCGAAGAACTGGTTCACTCCCGCGCCTACGAACACAAAGACCTGCCGAGTTGTCAACGGCCGCGCAGTTTCACTGCTGATAATTCTCTGTTGCTTACAATGCCTAGAAACCAAGCTCTGAACGTGTTGACTGGGATGCCCGGGTCGTCCGTCTCTGGCACCACCGCCCGCACGGCTGGGAACGGGCTCGTATCGGCATCCCAGTCGCCTTCTTCCTCCGCCCTGGAGAGGATGCCGCTTATATCGACTTCAAGCTCGGTTAGATGGCCGTTCGTGATCTCAACATCGTGGTCCGCGGTGAAGCTGCGCGCGGCCTTAGGCTCGCCGCGTAATTCATCGCTGATCTTCTTGTCGCTATCGGATGCCATAAAGAAGGTAGGGTTATCATAGGGTCCAGCTGTAGGTGAGATAACTCAAACCACAGACATCGACCAGGACGGAGCGGCACACCACACATGGCGCTGTACCTTTTAAGTAACAGAACTCGTTTCTATCTTTTTATCTATGGCACAGCAATGGCCGCGATAGTGGTTGCCATCCTGTGGAGCATGCTATCGTCAGTCTTACCAGTGAAGTCGGGGAAACAACCTCCATACCTATCTTGCACCCTTTCACCCCATGTTCCCCTCTTTCATTCTGCACACATTTAAGACATGGGTGAGAAACCCGAGGGCGATAAACCTTATGATACTACCTTGGGAGAATTTCCTACTCTGCCGATCGTAAGTTGCTAGGTACACTAAGACTGCCAACCGGGTGTAACACCTATCGCGGTTTATCAGTGTCCTGTTACTTACCCTCTTAGGAAGGAGGTTCGGCTCCAGTCCGGCACTGTGGTTCTTTTTGAACTCTGGGGAGGAAGATTCCAGACCGGGCAGCTGCCGGGATATCGCGTACGTAAGCAACCTATAGGTTATCGATATTATAAAGGTGAAGAATATAAGTACCCACAGTCACGAGATACGAGCTGTGACTTGCACTCAGACTGACATTATGATTTGAAGGGAAAATCTCATAAGCGGGAAATATGACACGGGAATCCGCTATTCCATTGTGTTCCTATCTCTCTCTATAAGACCAAGTCTCTATGCATCACTTCGTCTATTCTCATGCTCTAATACGGAATCGAAATCCGATACCTCCCCGGAACCTTGAAACCGGTTAGCACTACTTAGATAGCCTATTACAACCTGCAAGCTAGGTATGCAAGTATCCCGTCGGTCCAATCTCGGCGTGGTCATCCAGCTCCTAACTCCTCTCTCGACTAACCACACATGCTCATTGATGGCCCATGCCATAATCTTTTATTCGTGATAAGCGGCATATTCTTCGGCGTGTAGTGGACGTTGCTTTGGCAAATCTGATAACGTTTAATCCAATACCGGCCTGATCTTGTAAATTCCAAAGATCCAATACTGAAGAGATGCTTGCATCTTGTTCTTCTAGCCCAGATTAAATATTATCTTCTATGACATCTACACGGATTGGAGGTTTTAACACAACTTACGCCGACGACCTCCCGCCTCCGCTTGATCACCACCAATCCGCATGGCCCAGCCGTGCCTAACCTATGTATTTTGCGCTAGGCCGGTTGAAAGGTCTGTATGATGCAGTAAATCATTCAGGCCCGTCAATCATCATATAATGACGGTTCGTAGCCGGCGGGCTTGAACTTTCGGCCCTCCTCCATGATTCTCTTGTCCGATTCTTGACTCCATTGCCAATACCGCCAGGCTCTTTTCGCAACCTCTAACAGGGACAGCCCAAATAGCGAGAGGGTCGTGGTTTGTCCGAAATCCCATTGGTCTTCTCTCTCGACGCCCTCGAGCAAAGGTTGATTTGCCTCCCTGACTGTTACCATCATGTACGCGTGCAATATGAACTGCAAGATGGCCGTGACGACAAGCGGCTTTCTAGATCTCTCGCCGCTGAAGAGGGCCGTGATCATGAAGCCCTGCAGCGAAATGCCCGTCACCGCGACGTAGAATATCTCCGTGGCGGGCGCCTGGGTGCCGGGGTCCGAAGTGCCGCGTGTCTCGTAGCACAGCCCCGGCTCTGGCGAGCGTTCGTCCCATTTCAGCAGGTGGGTGATGAGGACGACGGTGAGAGCAAAGAAGAATATGGCATATATATACGTGGCAGTGTATCGTAAGGATAGACGGTGCGCGGGCTGGCCCAGCTTCTTATGGCAGAAAGCCGTCCAGATGAATGCCACTATGCTCGATACGCTGTAGGTGGGTGAGGAGCGTGTCAGCATGAGAATAAAAGGGATGTCCAAGTTCCGCGAACGAGCGGCTGATGGGAGGTGGCTTACCCCACAAGGCTCACCGTGTCAAAGCCCAGCCTGAGATGGTAAACTCCGATGTTATCCTGCTTGGTCCATATCGTGATCATGTAGGCGATACCGAGGAGCATCTGGGAGTCGTTCCCAACCATCAGCATCTGCGAGAAGGCTTTCAGCCTCTTCCTTTGGCGTCGGTACATCTCCGTTCCTTTCTCGTGCTCGATCTCGAGGCTTCCGGTACGCGACAGTAAGAAGACATATGTGGTGATGACCAGAGACAGGAAGGCCTGGCCGGCAAATGAGACCATGACCCCTATGCCCGCAATGTCAGGGAAACCCTCGCCGACCGACTCGCAATTCTTCCTGAGCTGTTCGGCCTCGGCGACCGACAGCCCGGCAGGGGCCAGTCCTTCTACGGACGACGCTTCAAAGAACGACATGGACGCTGCACTCAGCTCTATCGATACCTAGCTAGTTGGTTGTGGTTGTCATCGCTCCGGGGGGAGGCACGTCGGCAGAGCAGGAGTGCCAAGCCATCTTTAATACCTGCAGGAGCAGTGGGTTTTGGCTACGATCATCCCATTTACATAGTGTACATTGCAGAGCACGACGTCAAGACACTTACCCACACCGCAGAGACGATCTGAATTACGGATGAGACGTCAATGCCAAGGGCCTCGACGGGACCCGAGCCTCAAGCCGTGTAAGCAGAGCGAACCAAACTAGCCCGGAAAGGGGCGTCGAGGACGATGAGATCAGTTGAAACATCGGGTTCGCCAAGACCGTCCAGGTCGGAGGCGATCAATCATCTGAACGTGAAACGAGGATCTACCGTGTACCCTAGGTTGCCGGCTCCCGAGCGGCCATGTCGGCAAGATTCTGCGTTGCACGGATGCCACGCAATGGCTTCAGTAAAATCATCACAGCCTTCTCTAGGGTTTTGTTCCTTCTTAAATCGCAGATCTTATGCCGCCAATCGTATACGAGCTGGGAAACCTCTCATACGATCCCATTTTTAGCAACTGGCAGACAGGCTACCACATCTGTTAAACGCAGCATTGAAGGCAGTCCTTTGTTGAATGTTAGATGATTACCTATCCACTCTAATTGTTCACAGCAGACAAGCGACGGCCGCTTACAAATCTGCACATCGTCGCTGGTAAACAGTGGACCTTATCTTATCTAATCAGCGATGACGACAGTTAAATCAGGGACCTCTCTTTAGCTTTCACCACAGCAAACCATACATACTACTCCCATGTCAGGGTTTAAAATATCAGGCATTATAGTTAACTATACGTAAGTAAGTTTGCAACGAGTATGCACCCTTGGTAGAACTTCAGTGCATTACACATGATTAAGTTTTTAGAGGAAGGTAAACCGTCGAGTACATGACTAGTAGCAGCGTTACCACCTACCGGCCCCGATAAAGGAAAGGCCTGGTTGTGTAAGGCAAATTGCGGGCCCGAGTGCTGCTGACATACCTGCACCTTACCGGGCTTCCGTACTTGCTTCTACGGCCACCTTCTTAATTTTATTATTACGCTTTCTCTCTAACCAGTCACCTCATTGTTCAACTAAAACATGTCGAACCCCGAGGCCCCTACGGCGCACGCCGACGGCAAGGTTCGTGACGTCGAATTGCTGCAAGAAACGGAACATCTCCCGTCCTTTTACTCCCCGCAGTCACGGCCTGTTCCGGACCACGATGACATCCAACCATCGCGAATAGGCCGCAACGGGAAATTCTCTCTGTCATCGCTTTCCCAGCCGCCTACGTCAGCCCCAGCTTCGAACGCGACCTCGATTCCGTCCGCGACCTCGTCTACGGCCGATCAGACCCAACCGCTCCCGCCGTCTCTTCTCTCGCCCGCCTTTACCCCGCCGTCGACCCCCGGCGCTGCGACACCCACGGCCGAACCGCGCGGCATTCCCGTAGATTCTTCAGTACCGTCCGGCGGCTGCGGCACCAAGCGACCGCGTCTTCTCGAGACACTGCCCGAAGTACAATGCATCGTCCGCGCGCGCATCCCGACCGTGACGGGAACAGAGATGTTCCTGCACCTGTACGCTAACAATGCCGACAACAAGGAGCACCTGGCCATCGTGTTCGGGCCTCACATCAGAAGCAAGTCGCTCGACGCGCCTAGAGAGGGAGAGACCGAGATGGACCGCATGGTCAGAGGTGCATACACGGGGCGCCTATACCCGGGCAGGACGAGGAGCGGCATGATGGGAAGCTCGGCCGAGGGGGAATTAGCCGGCGCGGTTCCTGTCCAGAGCGGCCCGCCGCTTGTGCGGATACACTCGGAATGCTATACCGGCGAGACGGCGTGGTCTGCGCGTTGCGACTGCGGCGAGCAGCTAGACGAGGCAGCTCGGCTGATGTCCCTGCCGACCGCCGCCCCCAATGGAGGGATTATTATCTACCTGCGACAAGAGGGCCGGGGCATCGGGCTGGGCGAGAAGCTAAAGGCATACAATCTGCAGGATCTCGGATCCGATACGGTCGAGGCCAACCTGTTGCTACGGCACCCCGCTGACGCGCGCAGCTACGGATTGGCCACAGCCATGCTACTAGACCTCGGACAAGAGGAGGTGAAGCTGTTGACGAACAATCCGGACAAGATCAGGGCGGTCGAGGGGCCGAACCGAGAGATCCGGGTGACAGAGCGTGTTGCCATGGTGCCCCTAAGCTGGAAGGGCAAAGGCGGTTTCAAGAGCCAGGAGGTAGAAGGATATTTAAAAACCAAGGTAAGGGCTATTCCCTCTCGGGTGAAATTTTTATTTTTATTTTTCCCTTTATTTTCTTTATTTTCATATCTCGTTATGTGCCGTGACCAAGACTTGAGCTGACGAGCTGCAGATCGAGAAGATGGGCCATATGTTGGAGATGGGCAACTGGACATCTTGACATGCTTGGGTGTGCTGTCGATATTACAATTTTTTTTTGCCTCCCGAGAACTCGAAAGCTAGGGGACAAAAATGGATATGGTATGTTTATATGTGTGGCTATGTATAGAGCACGATTCTAGACGCGTGACACCTCATAGTCGACGCGCAGGATATGTCATCGCCGGCGACAGTTCTGATTACACTCTCTTGTCTCTTTCGACGCCCGAATGTGGCCAGGAACTATAAACCGGTCTGAGTGCCCGACCCAGCCGAGAAAAGAGAGGCAGCATTATTATCAAGAGAGGGGAGATCAAACATGGGTAACCAGGAAAACACGACAAGCCCACGGCGGTGATGTTTTATTCTGGCCTGGAAGACAAAAGTACCTACGCAGCTCTCTACAATGTTGCTATGGCGTCGAGGGAAAAGGTGGACGGTATTATGGCATGCATAACATATGTCTTTGATCTAGGTTTCGCATATTATATATCATTGGTACATTTTTATGTTTAGGTAGTCATATTCATAGGTACAGATCTATTGTACACACAATGCTTATTTGCCACTTATGATGGTCCATTATGTAGAGCGCATCTGCCAAAGACCTAATTGGTCAATTCGCATTTTGCTATTCACAACAAAACACCACTAAACACGACGTAATATAAACCCGCATGAAATATAAGAAATGTATATTACTTCAAATTTTCTATTCAAAATAGAATTTAATAAACAAGTTCTTATAATATAATTCCTAGGTAGTTTTGACGGGTTATGTACGCTCTAATGGAGCACCGTAGGTACGCATGGATGTTAGGTACCACGCACTTCCATACGAGTCAATTCCCCCGCCAAGCTAACACACATGTGTGTGCCCTTCCCCGTCCTACCCACGTGGGGACCTACGTAGGTAGGTAGGTACTACCTGGAAATATGGGCATCTTCAGCACATTTATTAGTCCGTATGTACATACAAATCAGGGCTAATAAGTACCGACATATAATATCTGTACGGAAGAGGTACCTTAGGTAGTACCTAGGTCTTTGCAGCTGTCGGCCCCCGCAGCGCTTTCAACTGCCGCCACCTCAACTGCGCCGATTGAAATGTCAACGGTGAATTTTACAGCGCGAAATGAGTTGTGATAACGCGATCTTCTTGGTTGCAGTCGCGTTTTCTCCCATTCTGATGCCCAACCCAAGCCAAGTTTCCATACCACCTATCACGAACGCATTCGACTAACATCGCCTACCTACTACCTAGTCACTACGGTTCATCTACACCGGTTAATTTCCCAGCGTACTGATTTCTAGTTGACCACCTCCATTCACTATTTGTAACTTGGTCACGGCTGTCGAGGGCATGCGGCTACGTCTGGTAGTTCGCCGCAATGGCCTGCCCGAGGCTCGCCTCGTGTGGGATGTGCGGCTCGAAGACAACCCTACAATAGCGAAACTGCTCGAGCAGTTGAACGAGGATGTGCCCTTGGAGGGTGGGCAGTGGGGGTTGGAAGACTACGTCGTCGAACTGCACGATGACGACGGCACGAGCTTCGAGTGCCTTCACTATCAACCTGTGCGCAATGTGCTCAAGCCGGATGACCGAGTCTTGTATGTTTCTTGTTCCCCCCTTCTGTGCGAGAGCGTTCCAGTGAGCAACAGTTGACGATTGGATGTCCTGCATACAGTATACGAGCACTCGACAGAGACGATACTAGGCGGCGACGTATAAGCGGACGATACCAGATTTCTTCCGACGGGAGACACTTGATCGATGGAGTCCCGTTCGGGCGTCCTCGTCTCAGGGCACCGAGCGGCCGGCCTCCCATCCACATTCCTCCACGAAAGCGTCCTAGAATTTCTCGCGAAGAAGATGAGGATAGCGACACGCCGATGCGCCTGCTTATGGACGGGGCGGCCGCCGATGCCGCCGATGGTGAATTTGAGAGTGACGTGCCGCTTGATGATACGACTGACCGGTCCATGTCCGACGAGGATGACTTGGACTCTCCCGACGAGGAGGATCTTGCACAGGAGCTCCACAAGCTAGAGGAGGAGAACACAGCCTTCAACAAAGATGGGGGAGAAGAGGAGCTACCCGAAAGCTCCCCCGAGGAGCAGACACTGGACCTCGCGGCACTCGATAAGATGACCGCATTGCAGGCCGCATTTCCTTCGGCGCCACTGGACATTTGCGAAAAGGTGCTGATGGCCTGCAGGGGCGACTTGAAAACAGCGTACGGCCATCTGGTCGACGGATTCGCGCCAAAGCTTTCCGAGTCCGCCCTACTGGCCTGGCCCCGCGCGAGTGAGCCTGTAAAGTCCAAGGCTTCACCCAAGCAGGTATCTAGCGGTGATCAATCCGTACCGAATGCGGAATTCTCTGGCGAAGGCCAATTCGAAGAGAGCAGCGATGATCCTGTTCCTTCGTTTGTGCTCCAGTACGATCATCGTGGACTTCCTCCCGGCTCCATCACGTCTGGAAAGGGTCTCGCCCAAATGGCTGCTATTGCCGCAAGGGGACGGGGAAGCGAGCGACGCGGCGAAGAGGATGACGACTCCGCAATGCCCGACGGTAGCGACTTGGGCTCGAAGAAGACGGTCGAAGAGAGCGACGAGACAACATCGAGTAGCGGTACAAGTTCCAGCTCCGAAAATGAAGAATCTGAGGATGACAGTGATGATGAGGATGCTGACTCGTCTGATTCCGATTCTGATTCCGAGTCTGATAACAGCGGCGACAACGACTCCCGCAGTGGTCTAGATGAACCCATCGACCACGAATCCTCGGACTCTAGCAGTGAAAGCGATGGAACCAGTGATGAGACCGACAGTGGCCCCGAAGAGATCTCTATCGACAAGTCGCAGACCGGTATCAGCAACAGACCAGGTGATGAGGACAGCGACAGTTCTGGGGATTCAAGCAGTGAAGCCGGATCGACTTCGAGCCCTCGTGAGCAGAGTGATGCGCCAAGCCAACCCGTCTTATCTAACGCTGTGTCCGAGACGTCTGCGGCACAACTTACAAGACCTGTGGTGGTCCCTCCTGGAGCCGGCAAGGAAAGCACCAAGAATCGAAACGCCCGCCGTAGGGTTGCCAAGAGGGCTAAAAAGCTAGCACAACAAACCGAGATGGCTAGTTCGACTACGACAAAGATGGGAGACATAGAATCCTCGTCACGTGAATCTGCCCTATTTGAAGCAAAGCGGAAAGCACTGCTGGATGCGATTGCTAATGGCGGGATCGAGGTCGGCCCTGAGACTGCGCTCGAATCTAGCGATATATTGGCAGTAGGAACTGGTTCGAAACGAAAGCGAGAGGACAACCGGACGGATCCCCAATGTCGAAGTCCACCCGAACCATGTGACAACACGCCCAAGGAAACGGCACCGAGCGAAGATCTATCCTCGGCTTCTGCCCAAAAGAGACGGCGAGTTGATCTTGGGGCCGGGCGTCGACTTGTTTTCGGGGCGCTCGGTCTTCGTAATCCCAAGTCCAAGAAAGACGAAGACGACATACGTACAAAGCTCATGGAGGACGTCCGACCACTTGCAAATCCGAGACTTGAACGACAGGACAATATGGATACCGAACAGCCAGAGGACGGAAATCGGTCGACGGTGGAGATGGAAGAGCCTGATGCCTGGAAGGCCAAGATTGCCTATCGAGCGGTAGAATGTTGTCGGGAAGGCATCGAGCTCAGCGAGCCTCCATTTCCGTTCGTGCAACGCTGGGACTCGCAACAGCAAGGCCCCTCCTGGTTTTCCAAGAAAAATAAGCGTGGCGGCCGAAACAAGCGGGCCCAGCGGAACCAAACTCACTACTATGAGGACGATAGCCGGCTCGGCAAGAGGAAGCATGACGAGTCTGGAGAGTGGGGAGGGGAGGGCTATGACGTGACGTTCAACGGCATCGAAGACACCTACAGTGCTGATATTCAACTCAACTATGACGATGAAGACCACGATCGGTCGATGGATGAGGATGTTGTGGACGAGGCCAGCCAAAACGTCGAATTAGAGGACCTACCTCCCGTACCGTCGGACCCCTCGGTTCTGCCTGCTCTCCGTCCCGGAGAGGCCCGGGTGGGAATGGTGGTCACCTGGAAGAAATGGTCGTGTTCGTCAGCAACGAACTGGCAACCCCAACTATCCAACGTCAGTGCCGTGGTGGTCAGGATCAGCGACGATGACGCTACCACGCTGGAAGTCTGCCTTGCGAAGAGAGATCGCCATCTAGATGGAAACCAAAAACGGTACGATCCATATACCGGGCAGCGACTATACGATAGATTTGAGGCACCGGATCTGGATGAGGATGAAGACAGAGATGATGACGCCGAACGCGATGATGAGGTTGGCTATCAGACACTCAGATTTAGCGAGATGCAGGATCCTAGGATTCTCCAGCAACCCTTGGATCAGATGGAGGGCGGCGGCGGCATTGTTGAGCCTTCTGAACTTGCAGCGGCTACCGGGCCGGAACAGCCGCCACGAGTTGAGAAGGTTGGGTTATCCCAAGCGATCAGCGACGATATTTCGCCTTCGCCCGGCAGATACCAGGGGGGAGCCGAACGGCTATCTGAAGAGCGAGGGGCCGGTTCTACCAACGAACTAGATTCAGAAGCAGCAACAAGCAATGCGACACCTCACCAACCCGGACAAGGCCAACAGGCGACTAGATTATCCGTGTCCGACTTTTCCCACCCTGGTAGCCCCTCCCAGCAGCTTCACGAAACTACCAGCCAAGCTATCAGTGCCATGTCGCAAGGCCGTCCTACCGCAGAAGTCATAGGAATTGGAAGCGATCTAGTAGGCGGTGACGTAGGCGAAAGTACAGGGTACATTCCAGACACCGGCACGGACACAGCTAATGCGCGGGAAAAATCGTCACCGCCAACCTTTGGGATAGATGACGAGACCGACGTCATCGCCGGGACGCCCCAAGTTGTGCATCACAGGTTGGCGGCCCCTTCAGCCGCAAGCAGTCTTCGAAGTGGGCGTCAACCGGATTATTCCATTGGAGGAGACGACGACGAGTCGACTTCATACAGGGACAGGGCGACCGATGATGGTATCTCGATCGTTCTCGGCGAAAATAAGTCGGGTATAGGATCTGAAGATATGTCGACGCCGACACCTACGCCGGCTCCCGAAGCGAGGACGCCTGGCAGCGGGAATGGAGTGGATAAAGCAGCTCATGCTATGAACCCGTCGCCAGGAAATCCTTCCACGCCCGGGTCACTCTCTTCACTCAATACTATATGGTGCACCGCGGTTACGTCGCGCAATACACAGAGTCCGTCCAAGTCGCAGGCTTTGTCGATCGAGCCGTCACAGACGTCCCGGGTTTTAAAGGACTTGGATTACGAGGACGCGATGCGCAAGCTCGACGATCTATCAGATGGCACACGGGATTTGCCCTCAAAGATTACCGACGAGAGTCTCGACCTGAAAAATCATAAGTGGGCAGGCCGAGGCGAAAGCTCGGACGACGAACGCGAACCTATCATCAAAAAATCCCATTCACCGCAGCTATTAACTGCATCTAAGATCTCTCCTCCGCCGAGAAGGCGAAGGTCTGCTCGACCGGCGTCCCAGTTTTCCCTGCCGCCGGGAGCGCAGATCTTCGACCTGTCTTCAGACTCGGATCCGGCCGTCGTGGAAGATTACGCCGACGACAAGGTCGATGGGACTTACACGCCCAAGTCTGAGGGCCTACCTAAAGGTGACGGATGGGTGAAGAAGAGAGATGCGGGGCATCTTAAGTCGAGGAGAAGCTCAATGGCGCCGTTGGGATCGCAGTCAAAGGGTAGGGGGGCTTACTTGTCTGCATCTCAAGGTCATACGCCATCAGTGTCGTCCGCCAACCCCATCTCAGACTCTATCCGGCCAAAGTCTCGAAAGAAGTTGAGCGCAAGGTTTTAGATGGTATACAGACGTAAACTGGGCTATCTGGCTAGGTGACGAAGGACATTGAACTAAGAGTGAAATCAATCAAGCATTGGGTTTCATTCTCCCCCCCCCTTTTTTTTTAACTCTCAACTTCCCTGGCCGCTATGTAGTGGCCGACCGCCTGTATTAGCAATCATCGTCACAGGTATTGCTATAGCGGTGCGTTGAGTTCGATGTCCACCCACAGTGGTATAATAAATAATAAGGAACGGCGTGCCACCTGCGTAGTGGCATATTGTAAAAACATCGGGGGCTTCGCCTTGCAGATAATTCGAGTATTTATTCACTATAATCAGCTACTTGTGTATCGTAGCTTGTCAATTCAAAGTCAGTAGCAATTTAGTCTACGAAGGAGAGCTTTGCACGGCTAGCCACCGCCATGAATGTCATAGCATTCTGTCCCGGCCCAGCAGATCTCCTGATATTGGCTACCCCCAAGTTCCTTTACCGTAACCACATGCATGTATCTGGACGGAAGAATAAACGGGTTCACGGGCAGGAGCCTCATCCCGATGAATGGCCGACGTGTCTACAATAGCTAGATATCCATAGGAGAGCGCAAGTTTGCACTCGGACTGCTACAACTAGGACATGAACATGGCTGGGTATCCACTGCGATGGTTGTCGTGGCACTTGTCTAATAAACCAACACAGATCGATCTAGTTGTGACTGTCCGATACGGAGGGTGTCGTTGCTCTTAAATGTACATTGCTTCTCTTTGCCTCTCTCTATTGTTGCCGGTGGTCAATTGGTACGAGCGCCACCCCTGGCTTCTCTCAGCTCGTTCATCTTGGCCACCCGCTTCTTGAATTCCACGTATTGACACTTCTCGTAGCTGTGGCGCTCGTCCTGCGGCGAACAGGTCCGTCAGCTCAAACGCGGCCATAGTCGGTTTTGTTCTACGTACTTCACACTTCCACGGCAGGTAATAGGTGTCGCCCCGGCATCGATTGAGGGGTATGAGCAGGTTCGCGCAGCTGTCTCGGTACGCCAGGGGAACCTTGGCATCTCGCATCTCCTCGCGGGTGGCCTCTGGTGCGGCGCGGCGGGCTTTCGTCAGTATATATGTTCGCTGGGCGGATGATGGATGGTGATCGCTGGCGGGCTACGTACTTGGGGGGGCATCAGATGCGCTGCTGAAGAGACCCATGGTTGAGGTTATGATGTGGGAATGGTGGGCTAGATCCGATGCGGCTCGGATTGGAGATGTTCAGATGTTCGAGATGCAGTTCGTCGGCGGAAGCCCGTCATAACTTAAGGCTGTTGTGGCTAAGCTACGGACTAATTTGCTGCTCAAGTGTGGCTGTGGTAGTTAGTGCGAGCCCCTCTTACTCGCTACCTTCATCTCGGTACTAATCACTCCTAGTTGCATAGGAGAGTATAATAAGACATGCAGTTGTGTGTCTTACATGCAATCCCGTCATCAGGTAGCATTATTGTCTCGCATCCTCCGTATCCGCAACTTGTCGTATATCGGACACGAGAATACGAGAGAGTTCAAGTTCCGACCTTTTCACCATCGATAATCCCCGTCTCTTCTCTCTATTCGATATAAATCATAAAATTGCCAACTTGGATCAGATAGAATCTCTAGTAACAAGTCCCATCAAAGCCAGATAGATCAGATCCCGAACAACTTGGCTTCTTCATTGGTATATTTGGCAGAAGGCAAGACTGTCCGGATGTCTAGACAAAAGTAGGTGCTTACCCCAAAATTCACAGCTGCCAACTAAGGTAAATCTGTTATCACCTCCTCCCAAAAGGTCTCATCTTCTGTCTTCATGCCGTTACTTCGCATCTTGGCTTACCTTCTCGTTACGGCTTAGCTTCCTAACTCTTGGCCTGGGGTCCCTGGGCCTCCCCCCGGGCCTAGAGCTGAGCTTGACGAGAGCTTGTTCTTCAACCCGGCAGATTTCCCGCCTCTCCACAGAAGCTCCAGCCCGTCCGGATACGTTGTTATCTGCAAATCGTCCGGGATCAGCTGTGGGTATCCCACGCGGGAAGTCCATCATTGGTTGGCCTCAGGTTTGCATACCACCACAGCTTCGTATCTTATCCTGACTTCCTTGGTCCCCTTGCAGCTACGCTATGCCCCGGAAATTACTATAGAGGTTGATAGTAGTCCTCTCCATCCGAATGGATGGATAAATACTAATTACCATCCGCTCGTCTAACTATCGCGCGTGTGTCCTCAGCCCCCTCTGGTAAGTCTTAATTCACCCGACTCGATTGAGCCCGTTGCCACCATGAGGAGTCTCACTTCTCGAGCTATCGTCTCCTCGGTTATCTGCTTCCAGGCCGTTCTTGGCTTGTTTCCTCCTCCTCCCGTCGCGCCTCCCGACGACGTCGACGGGGAGCTGCTCGCAGCTCTTGCTGACCCGCAGCAGCCTGCCTACGGTATTGCCTATTTCGAGCAGTATATTGACCATGACAACCTAGATATCGGTACCTTTAACCAGACGTACTGGTACAACACAACTTTCTATCAAGGGCCTGGGTCTCCTATTATTCTGTTCACCCCGGGGGAAGCTGCAGCTGCCGGTTACGTATCGTACCTCTCCGATGAGGCCCTCACGGGATTGGTAGCGAAGGAAGTCGGAGGCGCCGTAGTCCTAGTAGAGCACAGATATTGGGGTAATAGTACCCCCTACGAGGATCAATCGACTAGCAATCTGCAATACCTCAACTTGGATCAGTCCGTTGCCGATTTCGTGAACTTCGCCCGGAATGTCCAACTTCCATTCGACACCGACGGATCATCGAATGCGCCGGATGTTCCTTGGATATGGATAGGAGGCTCTTATTCGGGCGCCCTAGGCGCGTGGATCGAGAGTCTCGCCCCTGGCACATTCTGGGCAACCCATGCGAGTAGCGGCCCTGTGCAGGCTATTTTTGATTACTGGCAGTACTTCTACCCGATCCAGCAGGGAATGCCTCAAAACTGCTCCCAGGATTACGCCGCTATCATCGACTACGTGGACGGGATCTTGTCTCAAGGATCTCGCGAGGAACAGGCAAACTTAAAACAGATATTCGGACTTCAGGATCTCGCCCACCTTGACGATGTTGGGGCTGCTATCGCGTCGCCCATTTGGGCCTGGCAGAGCATTCAATTCTATTCTGGTTATTCTGCATTTTATCAGATGTGAGTTGCTGGAGCCCGGTCGACGGCTATTACCAGATCCGTGGCGAGCCTGCAACGGTCCAGAGAGGAGAGGCGCTCGCTCGGTAATCATCTTACACTCGACTGACATATCCCCCTGTTAGGTGTGATGCTATCGCGGGCGCAGTGCCGAATTCGACTGTTCCCGCCAACTACGCGAGCTCGAATGGGGTCGGCTTGAAGAAAGCCCTGCCTAATTTCGCCAAGTGGTTTAGGAGTGAATACCTGCCCGGATGTGAGTATCGTCGAAATGCTATACACCTGGACCAGAACTCTAACAGACAATCAGACTGCGCTAGTTACGGATATGCCGATTGGCAAGCCGAGGACAATGTCCAGTGTTTCGATACTTACAATGCAACCAGCCCTATCTTTACCGACTGGTCTGCTTCGAACGCCGTAGACCGGACTTGGGTCTGGATGACTTGCAACGACCCGTTTTTCTATTACCAGACGTAGGTGCCCCCCTTTCGATCGGATTCGAAAAATCTCGGCTTCTAACCAGGTGTCCCAGTGGTGCCCCCCGTGACCGGGAATCGGTCTTCTCTCGTCTTGCAACTGCCGATTACTGGCAGCGTCAATGCGAGCTGTATTTTCCACGCGAGGGCAACTACACCTACGCGAGCGCTTTAGGCAAGACAGCAGCCGACTTGAACGCCCACACCAAGGGTTGGTTTTTGTCCGAATATCTAGATGCCGAATCTCGACTCCTCTGGGTCAACGGGGAGTATGACCCGTGGCGATCGGCGTCGGTAGCTAGCGAGTTCCGGCCGGGAGGCCCATTGCAGTCGACCCTGGACGTTCCAGCCATTCTCATACCAGGCTCGCGCCACTGCAATGACCTACGAACCCGCAATGGCGACAACAACCCCGACATCAAGACGGCACAGGGCGAGATTTTGGCACAGATGGCTACGTGGACAAAGGAGTTCTACGGTCCTGCGAATGGTCGCCGGAGCATCGTACCGATCAAGCACTCCAAACCGGGAGGAATTTAGAGAGTAGCCAGTGTTCGAGAGTACGTATGTTTTATTGTGCAGTGCAGGCCCAACATATGCATAAATGGCAACGTATTTAGTGTAGTAAGGTAGTTTCTCGCTCAGAGCTGCCTCAATCAGTATTACAGAACATACCTAGTTCAGACGCGGGTTTCTGGCATATACCTTCAGACGTCAATGGCGAAGAAATGGCTCGAGCATATGTATGTGCAGGGAGCCATATAAAGAAAGTCATTACTAGCTCTAAGACCATTCGGTGAATGTAAGCGTGGTTAACATATGTTCCTCTCCGAGGACTCCAAAGTTTCCCGCGGGATCCAGACGTGCCTAGCCCGCGGCCAACT
The DNA here is from genome assembly GCA_022695795.1 of Biscogniauxia marginata. Taxonomy (NCBI): domain Eukaryota; kingdom Fungi; phylum Ascomycota; class Sordariomycetes; order Xylariales; family Xylariaceae; genus Biscogniauxia; species Biscogniauxia marginata. The sequence continues at coordinate 80,238 of MU404090.1, read as the reverse complement.
AACAACCCCCCCCCCCCCCTCCAGCCAACGTTGATACTGCGACATGAGGCAAAGAAGTTTCGGTCGGTACCCCGTTACGAACCTATAAACTCCGCAGATTTTAGTTAAACAATATCAGTTTACCTCTATTCCCACGTTCAACACTATCTCCAAGGTCTCCCAAGATGGCCCCAGGAGTTACCGCCGATGAGCTTGTCAGCAACGACTTGTCCATTGCGAAAACGAAAGGAGCTTCGGATTCAGCCCTATACGAAAACCTGGACCAGGATTCCCTTCAAGCAAAGGCGTCGCAGTTCCTTTTTAACTATGGTACTAAATTCGTAAAGGACGTGATATGCGGCGCCAAGGGACTATACGTCTACACCGCGTCGGGACACAAGGTTCTTGACTGGACCTCCGGTCAAATGGCCTGCTTATTGGGCCATGGGCATCCCGAGATCGTCAAGACCATCGCCGATCATGCCGCTAATCTCGATCACCTCTTCTCCGGAATGGTGTCGCCTCCCGTGATATCGCTCGGAGAACGGCTATGCTCCCTGCTTCCCGACGGTCTCGACAAGGCTTTCTTCCTCTCTACCGGTGGCGAGTCCAACGAAGCTGCGTTGAAGCTCGCGAAGGTATACACGGGAAAGTTTGAGCTAGTAGCCCTCGGGGCATCGTGGCATGTGAGTATGTGGCTCGGTAGCTCGAGTTCCCCTGTTCGTGTCATTAAATAGAAGACACCGGCACTCAGGCGTATCGTGCGAATAATATGTATTAAAAATTAAATAATATATAGGGCGTCACCGCTCAGGCCCTCGGAACGCAGTATCACTTTGGAAGAAAGGGTCAGGTCAGTATTTACTTATAAAATATTTCTCAGTCCTACACCTGCCCCAAGAGCATCAATCAGAGACTTTTCTAAACCGAATCTACTATATTTCATACTGCTCGTCCCCTCTCACCTTATATCTCTGCTCTTCGTCTTTCTTTTTTTCCTCTCTCTGCCTTACCCAACCCGTGCTTATAAGCTTCGGTACTAGGGGCCCTTGATGCCTGGGATGCACATGCTTCCGGCTCCGAACGCGTACCGATCCATATTCCGCAAGCCCGACGGTTCCTACGATTGGGAAGCCGAGCTGGATTATGGGTGGAATCTCATCGATCAAGCATCCTGTGGCTCGCTTGCCGCCGTGATCGTGGAGTGTATCCAATCGTCGGCAGGCATGCACGTGCTCCCTCCTGGATATCTGAAAGCGTTGAAGCGGCACTGCGAGAGAAGAGGCATGCTTCTTATCGTTGATGAAGCTCAGACTGGTGTCGGGCGTTGTGGCGACATGATGGCTATCGTTCACGAAGAAGTTGTCCCCGACATCTTGACCCTCAGCAAGACCCTCGGCAACGGTTTACCATTGAGCGCGGTAGTAACCAGTGCTGAAATCGAGAGGGTCTGCGTTTCAAGGGATTACTGTAAGTCATTATAAGGCCTTAGGTACGCGTCGGTCATTGACACCTTGCAGGCTTCTACACGACCCATGTCAACGACCCCCTACCAGCGGCTGTTGGCGACAAGGTTCTCGAAATAGTCGTCCGCGATAATCTAGTGGCTCGATCAAGAGAACTTGGGAAAGTCTTGCACGAGAGACTGAAATGCTTGCAGTCCAAGTATGGATGCATCGGTGACGTTCGCGGACGTGGGCTGATGGCCGGGGTTGAGATTGTAGCCGACCGGGCCACGAAGCAACCCGCGTTGGAACTAGCGAAGACGATTGGGGATCGTGCGTACGAACTTGGGGTCTGGGCAAACCTAAGTAGTCATCCCAGTTTCGGCGGTGCTTTCAGGATAGCACCTCCTATCACCATTACGGAAGAAGAGTTGCACAAGGGACTCGGTATACTGGAGGAGGCGTTCGCTTCTACACTAGGGACAATGCCGTTATAAAAAGCAAGCCACGGCTAACTAACTCCTATATCTTATTTCGTGTCCTAGCCACCACCTACCTAGGCTACATGGTCGTAAAGGAGTGCTTGCTATCAAACACGAAAATGTTAAATATACAATTTCTAACTAGCATTAATGTGAAATCACTAGCATGGACTGTTATATTATCATTACCTTACCTGGTACATATGTATTATGTTCGCGAGCATCAAACAGAACCCACCGCTCTATCCTTTACGACACAGAAAGCATTCTGACTCAAGGATGGAATACATACATCATCATCTATATCTGTTGATAAAAATGTTGAAGTCTCTCAAGTCGAGCCTAAACTTGTATCAGCTAGTCATTCTCATTAGTCAAGGGGGAGTGGGCGGGTTACGATAGCTACAGTGCAAAATGAATCCCTTAAACTACTGTGATAGCGCGTGTCGCTTGGATGCATCCCAAACGTTAACATGATAACAGGCATAGTTTCCCGAGGAACAAGAGATATAACATAGCCATAGAGCATGATCTATCTAAATCCCGCGTTTTCGTTTCCCGTACGTTAAATTCGAGTCCTGAAAAGTACGTTCAAGTCGCTGGCGAGCGATATTGAGACCCGACAAAGTTATACCAGACCTAGCAATGCAACCTTCGGGGCAGCAGGAGAGGCCCTATAGGTCTCATTTACGCCCGGCTTGTCTTCCCTGCCGTCGTCGCAAGTCCCGCTGCAAAGTTGAGCCCCGTAATCCCTCATGTCTGATGTGTCAGGTCCATGGCACCGATTGTCTTTTCCCAGAGAGCTACAGCAGCCCCGGTCAAGGATGTCCCGCATCCAAGCGGGCTACCCGGAAACAGCCCGCTTCTACTCTAACGCAAGGCCACGGAATGGTAGATGGGCCGCCAAACTCTACATCCACCGATATAGGCGGAGGTCCTATCCCACCTCGCCCCTGGGATGAGAACAAAGGGCTCCGAGATGCTCCTCGTCCAACTCCGCTCTCGGTTGACGACACCGAGCATGAAAACCGGCACATCATCGGACCCGCGGTGACAACCGACAGCCAAGTCCTCACTGAATATCTATCAGCTGTGAATAGTAACAACACCGGTATGCGCTTGATCCGGCCGAAACCGACAAGTGGGAGCAAGCCGGTTCTTTTTACAGCGGTGCAGAAACGACCCCTAGGTCTCACGACCAATTCCAGCCCGTCGTACCTTAAATGTCAGATCATCGAAAAACTTCTCGAGCCTTGCGCCGAACATTTGATTGAAGTGTGAGCTGAAATTGAATCTATCTAGCTGGTGATTTGACCGACAGGTTAATTGTGATAGTTACTTCGACAAGGTGAATACTTGCCTTCCGCTTCTCGACAGGGAATCGTTCAAGGGCCAGTACTCTAATGCTAAGGATCGCATAGTGAGAATTCTCTATAAACTTTTCTTTTGCCTGCTCTTCCCTGGATATGTACCTCCTTCTGCTTCCTAAGCATGCCTATCAACGACAGAATAACCCTCCATTCCGCTTCGTCAAGTAATAATGATTGACTCGTGGCTTTCTTCTCAGTCCCCTGCGCTCTTATCATGCCTCTATGCGCACAGCCTAGTCTATTGGCGGTTCTCATCTCGCCTCGCGGCACATAAATGCCCGGACGTCCGCTTTGTATGGAACTTGGCTAATGAAGCCCTCTACTCGGAACTTCACTTATCGCCCGGAATTTCTACGATCACTGCCGTTCTGCTCAACATTGGGGGCCGGCCGACAACTTCGCTTATAGGAAACGGGGCTCAACTCGGCAGTGCTGTCTCTCTTGCACATTCACTCGGCCTCAACTATGACCCGCTCTCCTGGGATATCCCATTATCGGAAAAGATTCTGCGCATGCAGATATGGTGGTGTCTTCTGATACATGATAGATGGTGCGTAGGTAATGAGGGCGCGCGGCTGTGATATATATACATATAACTAACAGCTACGCGCCTACAGGTCGAGTCTGGCCTATGGTACTCCACCACACATCCAGAGAGCATTCTACGATGTTCCTTTACCAAGGATGGAATACTGTATGTAAATTGGATGTTTTATTATCCCTTCCCTCTTTCTTTCGCTTTTCTTCCTTTTCCTACATCTTCTTCTTAGCTTTAGTTTTGGGTTGGAGGAAGTTCTGCAAGTTGAGATTCTTGACTTACTTGGGCAGTTTTAAACGACTCGGGGCCCCCGACGACCTGTGGAGCTACGTCTGTATTCATTGCCCTGTCAGGCCTCACTGATGTACTGGATCACTATCTCCAATATCTGTATTGTTTAGATAAAGAAGAAACGAACAGCCCTATCCGCAATCTTGAATTCCGACTGGACCAGTGGGTCGAAGGTCTAGAAGATGATGTTCGATGGATCATCACGCGTGGAACCAAATTGGATATTCCCGGAGCGCCCAACTTGCGACTGGCGTATCTCTCGCTGCAATTACTCACAAACCGAATCCGATTGGAGCATGAGCGATCCAAGAAGGGCGACGTGGATGACGATGTTCTAGCAACCCGATACATACACGTTCGGCGGACTGCAGAGGATATCATCTTACTAGTTCGAGAAATACAGGAACAACAGATAGGAGACTTCTGGCTTTCGACGAGCGCCTTCGTATTTCCATCTACAGTGACGTTACTTCTGCGGTGTGCCCTTGAGATTGATAATTCTCCAGTTGGCCTAGCCCAGAGCCCCTCCCTCCGGCTAGCATGGGACTTGATCACGGCCTTGCGTCAACATCGTGAATGTTCAGGTTGGGACCTTGGCGATATTTGCTTAGCACAACATGCCGAGGTCGTCGAAAAGCTCATGACTCCCGCACAATATGCCAATGAGAATCAATCTCTTGATCTTGGCTACCATGATACAGCAATAATTCCAGATAACTCATTCGTTGATGAGCTCTTCCCTAGCCTCTGGGATACATTCCGCAATGCCTAAGTAGTCGTACTTGCTCGCAGTTTGTCGGTTGAGAAATTTCAGTCATGATCACGACAGAAATTAAATTCGCCTCACCAGTACTGAGGGGTGGTTAAATATGTTGAGATACAGGGTTGTGAGATTTCTTAATTAGGTGAGAGGATATCTAGAGGATGGGAGGGCCTGTCCCTTATATACCTCATACATGACAGCTTAAGACGCCTTGTACCTGTATATGACAGCTACCCCCTTGACACCTAATTAGGCAAGCGAAATGAAGATTCGGATTAGCTACATGTGTTATACACTTAGTAGTATAGTTCCCCGCGGGCAATCCTTGTGTTCAGCTAATAGGTTAGATTGTATCGTTGCTTCAGTAACGATATCCAGATAGGAACAGGACGATATGAAGTATCAAATGTAAGGAGATACGAGACCACGGCCGAATGCTTTAGACAACGAGCCTAACCTTCAATTTATCACCATTCTCAATCTCCACCCTGCGCCTGAGAAGCTCATTCATATCCCACGTAGCACTTAAATATCTCCCCCCCAGCCATTCCCGCCGCTCACTTGACAGCCACGAAACCGTTGCTCCAGCTAATTCGGCGCTGTCATTCAGCCCGGAGAGCGTCTCCGTGGGCATACCCTTCTCGGCCAGTTCCGTAAGTACTGCGCCCGGATGAACAGAATAGGCGACGAGGCCTCGATCACCAGCCTCTACCATTAAGAATTCCGTGAATTTCAGAACCGCCATCTTTGACGTCCCGTACGCGGAAGCCATCGGCCGGAGATTGTGCGCAGCTACGCTAGAGATGTTGACCACGGTCTGCGGACCATCCGGGCTTGCGAGAAGCAGCGGGATGAAGAATTTGGCCATGTGATAAACGCCTCTCAAGTTCACCTCCATCGTCCTCCACCAGGTGCTCGTGTCCGACTCCGGGATGGGTAGCGCTGGTGTCATGTAGCCAGCGTTGTTAACTAGGACGTCTAGCTTTCCTTTGAACTCCTCCTCGATAATGCGAGCGCAATCTCGTACGCTCTGCTCATCCGTCACATCGACCTTCGTTAGAACAATCTGCGGCGAATCGTAGCCGTTATCCTGCGCAGCGGTGATCATATCACTAGCTAGACGCCCGAAGGATTCAGATATATCCGCCACGGCGATGGCTTTAGCCCCGGCCCGGGCGAAGGCCAAGGCGATCGCCCTTCCGATTCCTCTAGTCCCCCCTGTAACTACCACATGGTGGCCGGCATGCTTTGCAGTTGAGAGTAGTGGATAGGGGACGCTATGCGTATAAGAAGTGAATGTCGCCCCTGCGAGTCTGAGAATGGACATTCGTGGCTGGGGGCGGGGAGAGATTTGCAGATATAAAACAAATTCTATTACTCACCATTCTCCGGTGGTCGTGGCGGATATGTAGAATCCATGCTGAACTGGGCCGGATTGTTCTTCGAAGAGTTCATATGCATACATAGGTTACCCAGATAAGCGAAAGGAGAGAGCTTGAGTCTATTAAAGACCGACGTACATACATAGCCCGAGCGATAAGTCCGAACGGCGTTAAATAAGTTACCTACCTAGGTTCATCCATCCCACCAAGCTTTTACTACTTATTATGACGATGGTGATAGAATTCATCGCATTACGAGCTACAACATGCTAGATTACGTTTAGAGCCCGAGTAGATATGGAATAAACAGGGAATAATGGTATCACCGGTTTAGATACGCCTTAGTGTGCTTGACCATATTTAAAACATTAATTTTCATGTTTCTCGGGCTGCCCCCTAAAAGACTATAGCGGTGGCTTTTCTTTTTCTTTCAACTAACATCCTGCCGTGGTGTAAAAAATAAAATAAAAAAAGTAAGAAAAAAAAAGCTAGGGTGACCTATGACAATTTCTTGTAACTTTAAAGTGGTCTACATGCCTCCCCCGATGCCTAGTATGTATGTTTGGTCGTGTTTGACATGCTAGCCAGCCTGTGCCAAGAGTCCGCCGAGTATACCGTGAACGTTGTGCGGTGTTGGAAATGAAACAAATATGACAACAAAAACGTACTTTGACATGCCTGATAATTTCAAGAGCAAAAAAAGAAAAAGAAGAAAAGGAAATACTGTGCAGATAAAAGTGGTGGTGGCCTCTTCCATTGTAGCGACAACCACCACGTTCCAATGCAAATAGAATCAGTACCCATTCTTGTCTTATATGTTTCCCTGTCCGATCTCTTGCCGTCATTATGATCTAACCCTTTTTTATACCACCGAAATGTGTATCATAGATCCAAATCGGATGAAGGACAAACTTTTCTCCTCGAAATTTCAGATCTCTTACCACTAGGTGGCAGAGAAACAATGCAAAAACATGAGAAAGAAAGAAAGAAGAAGAAGAAGACTAAGTGCAGACAGACACACCAAAGGACCGAGGGTTCATGAGAGCAAGTTAGCATGCCCGGCCATTGATCTTTTCACCTCCAATCCTTTTTATAAACCAGCCTTCTCGGAGACAGGAACAGGCTCGGGTAGATCGGCACTCCGTCTCGGGGGGTGCCATGCGGATGGCGGAATCGACGACGGCATACCATTCAGAGGCCACAGGCGTCTAGATGATTGAGGACCCGTGCCTGCATCTTTGTATAACTCACTAACCGGCAACACGAAACGCCACGCATAGACTAGCTCCGCCTATCAAGCCCACCTCCGATTTAACATTCAGGGGGGAGGGGGGGGCTCGTGGTGCTAATTAAGTGTGTATGGTTCTCAAGGCCATCCGCGACGGGAAAGGATTGTTTGAAATAGATGAAGTAGGTCACCCGGGACCGCCTGATAGACGTAACCACCAAGCGCACCCGCTGCCGGTTTGACGAGCGTAAGATGCAATGAGAAGCAAGAACAAAACGACACGTGGTCGAATGGGGGGTTTTTTTTCTTTTTGTAAATCTTCAAGATGGTCAAAGGGAAAAAGAAGAGCCGAGAAAACGCACCATCGACGGACAGAGAGACTCATCCGTCCAGCCTCCCCGACGAGACTAAAGAAAAACGTGCCCAGGTTTTCTCTCCCGTACCTGGGCCCTCCAGGCAATGTACATGCCGTCCAAACATACACGCAGTGGCTGGGCTCCCCCGCCCTGAGGCATGTCACACGGCAGGTCGCCATCGCCAAGACGCACAGCCAACCAGGACGCGGAGAAATATGACGGCAATTATCCCCCACGGAGGCTTCCCGCAGATCGTCGGTGCCCGTCCGAGGGCTGCATATGCGAGGGACCGCTGCTGCTGCTGCTGCTGCCACTGCTCCCACCTGCCGACGCTGTAGCTCCGTCGCCTCTGCTCCCTTGCGAGGGTGGTCCCCCCGGAACCACGTAGCTCTGGGAAGAGACGTGCGGGTGATGGGAGGACTCGGGAACGTAGACGTGCCCGTTGGAAAGGACAGGGGCGCTACTCGCACCGCCGCTAGAATGCGAGCCCCGGCGTGATCTTTCCAGCTTGGTATCGCTGTAGATGTAGCTAAGACTGGAGCCGGAGTCTTCCGCCGGCCGTAGGGATTGTTCGCCGGCCGTATATACGGCGGCATCGGTCCCGGTATTTGCGCTGGGCGGGTAAGCGTTGCCGTCGGTATTGCTCGCAGGTCGATGCGAGATATTTGAGGTTAGCGTGCTAGAGGCAGTATAGGGGGGCTCGAAATTGGAATGGATGCCGCTGTAGCCAACGTCCGAGACCGTGCTCGGAGGCGCCGTCTTCGCGCTCGGGTAATGGCTCGGGAGGCCGTCCGTTCGATAATTAGATGAGCCCGTCAAGGTTCGGTTGACCTGCGAGTGCAGACGATCTGACGGGACCATGCGGTCCGAGGTGGTCGGGAGGGAGGCCGCCATGCTCGACAACGAGAAGCCTTGAGATTCGTTGTTCACTGCTGCTGCCGCTGCCGCTGCTGGGCGATGAGCCAGACTCCCATAAGAGTAGCTCGAAGCGTGGGGGTCGATGTAGACCGACTTTCCGGAACCGTACCGGCCGTAACCCTGAACCATGTGCGCGGGATCTTGATTCAACATCGGGTACGAAGGGTAGTTCAGGCCGTAGTCGACCTCTTCGTCGGGATATGCCCCTGTCCACCCTGACATGGTGGAGTAATAGCCCTTGCCACCGTATTGATACGGGTTCTGGCGATATGGGGCCAGTACGTCCGTCGGAGGCATCTGGGCAGTATACATGGCACTCGGATTCAGGGGCGAGGCGGTGCCGCGAGGGTGGTTGGCGTACGTCCTCGCAGCGTCGAGGTTATACCCGTAGTCGCTACCTTCGTTTCTTATCTGGGTCTCGTGAGAAGATACCTAGGGAGATAATAATAAGGTCAGAGAGAGAGACATCTAGAAACGACGGGCTCCGTAGAGCTACGTCGGGACGGGTACCCGTACCCGTAGAAAGAGGCAAGGTTCGTGGCCCGCGTTCTTGCAGTTCGAACACGGACCCCCGTTTCCCGGGTCGCCGCTGCATCGGATCTTGCGCTTTCGGCACCGGCCACACTTTTTATATCGGTCAGGTCAGCTCTTCGTGGCTATCTTTCCCTTCCTGGAGGGAAACAAGCAATTGGGGAAGGGGGGGAAGGGGGGAGTCGACGTACCGCAACCGCAATGCGCTTGCGCGGCTGCGACGAATCTGAGTCCTCGCGCTCCGTCATGGTTGTCGTCCGGGTTTCATGCGAGGAGAGGTGATAGCGCCGGTCCGGATAGGTGAAAGCATACGGCGGGCAGGGACGGCTATATCGTCTACCTGCCTCGCTGGGCGCACAATATGCTGGAGACACCATTGTGTTTCTCGTGAACCCAGGAATTCCACACGATCAGGCGCCTAAGAGAGACAAGGACTGTTTTCAGTTCGCCCCCGTCCTATCACAGGCACATCGACAGATGGAACTTTGGTTTCGTTCTGCGACGGTAGGCAAGAGATTGATGAGAAAAGACAATGAACCGCTCTGTAGAGGAAGAGCCGGGGGATCGGGGGAACCGGGGGGGGAGTCAGGTTGTTTGACAATCGGCTGGGCTCCTGAGATCTTAGCCCTGGAAACCTCTCAGCTTGATGAGGTCGAGCTTCACCAGGTCTCTCTTGTTGTAAGACTCGAATGTTTCAAAATAGCTGGTCAAACTTGTCAGTTTGCTAAAGCGAAGGAAGACTCCCGTTGACAAGGAAATATTTGAAGGAGATATTGGGAGGCTCCTGCAAGTCCCATCGATGTTATACCCCGTACAACTGTTCCCAGACACGCCCTCAACGTCCAGAGGCGTTTGCATCCGGGGTAGATAGCCTCCAAGGTACTAGATGTATGTTCTTTGCTAGAGAGTTGATGGTACAGCAGATGTCACGTCTACAAGGTGTCCACAGGCAGAGATGCTCAATAACCTGGCATTGTCGTACAAGCAGACGGCGACGCGGGAGGCCGCATATAATCTACATGCATTAACAACAGAGTCCAACCATGTGCTCGTTTTGGTCTGAATCGGCATCGTCGTGCAATCCAAAATGTTCCCCTCCCACTGGAAGGTGTAGTTTCCCTAGGAATATTTATGTCGTAAGGCAGGCAGGGGTGGGTGGCATCCTTGACGACGATCTAGAATAACAGAGCTTCACAGAGCGGCCAATCTCGAACGTATCCCCCTGGCGCGTCCCAGTTTCCCGGTCACAGCTCCAGGAACGGTGGGGTGGTCGGCTGAGACCTCCCCTCTGGAAATAGATATTGCCTATTTCTGATATCCAACGAAACGGTGATGTGATCAGGGGGTGGAGGGGGGGAGGGGAGGGGATCAGTGGCAGGATGTATACTACCACCAACAGCGCGTGGCAACACGTATTAGCAACGGTAGCTCGAACCAGCAGATCGGTGAGTGTAAAGTAACGACGCTGTGTGATACTAAGACTGGCGTCTTTTGACATGCAAATTTATTTATTTATTTTGGGTTTTTTCGTCGACCAACAAACCGGCCTCAGGCGAACAAGTGACAGAATATCAACAACACCAGTAACTGACGTCCGCGTCAGATTCGTAGAGAGCAAACATGATGAGGTTACTTTGTCAACGGCCACTGTCCTACTAGGGGGGGTTAGGAGGCAAACGCAGCAGGTAAGACAATGTGGTGGTGACTGAACTACGAGTCGAACGAGCCTTCAGCACTCAGCAATATCAAGACACAACCCTATGTAACGCAGGTATTCGTCACCCATTGCATATGTGCATCGGTACTTCCGTGTGACAGTGGGCGATGATACGAGAATCAGAAGAGAGACACAACCGGCGACCCTAGCCCATTCATTATAGGCCCAGCGATCCTGTGGCGGCTCTGGTATCTGCAGCGGGGTAGAATATGACCAGTTTCTCTCAAACGAATGGCCAAGAAAAGCAAAAAGAAGAAAAAAAAAGAAAAGACAAAAAATTAAAGGGTACGGTAAATACCAGTGACCGGGGAAAGGCTCCCCACTCGGTCAACAGGAGATAAAGTGCATTTGACCTCCTCGTCCCGCACGAGGCCACTGTTGGTTGCAGGTCTTCCGCTCGCCCCCGGACTATAGTTGAGGTGGGAAGAAGCATGCCAGCAAACTTGACAGCTCAACACAAGTCAGAAAATGATAGCTTCGTCATGTTTGCCCTCCAACCTCTGGCCAGTTCCGTAATAGTATATCAGACATGCGGAGAGAGAGCAGCAGTCCAACTATTTTGGGGTCAGCGTAACGCAACGCAAACGAATATGACCCTGAGTCTCGCAGGTCCGACGGTGCGACACGAGTCTACTCTAACTGATGGAGACCCATCGTCCGTTTGGCATGGCTATCACGGGCCCGACTCACTCTTACATAGGTTCTAGGTATTATCTAACACCCCGGGTGTCATGCTGAGGACCGGCGGGCGGTTGGGTTACCTCGACTCGGTGAACATTTCTCCTATAGTAGATGACAATGAAAATATAATACTCGGGTAGCAAAGAGGCTTCCTACAAGGAATTTATTGCGGTTGTGCTGAAGAACGAACTCCCCAGGGGTCCACAGTAAAATGGTGACACGCGATTTCGTCAATCTCTAACAGCCCGGTACGTGACCTGTCATTTTTCCTTTTCTTTTCTCCTTTGGTTCTTGGTTGGCGAACGGAGATTAGAGGCCAGCGCCATTCGCATATCTCAACGAATCTGGTCAAGGGATCCGATTTGATAGCCTGGCGGGCCTCCGTCTCCTAGCAAACAAGCAGCCACGTGCAGCGAGTGTGATGTCTTGCAGAGATAATAGCATAGGTGCAGGCTTAGAGAACAGTTGCCTCGGGACGTGCCTTGTAGATTGCAGATGCACCGCGCCGATCGATGCTGGCTAATACTGTGACGTCTCGCTGAGAAGCACGAACAATTCGAGATGACAAGTTATCTAAGCTATCCGGGCCGAAGGTTCAAGAAACGGCGTATTGTCTTGAGATGACGCGCCGTCCAGCCATCCGCGCATCGTCAAGAGCAGTGTCCACCGTAGAGCCATCGTATACCTAGTTCTCCCAAATCCTAGACGAATCCAGAATCCCCTCGAGCTGTAAGTCTTTCCCCTGCCCTGACCGGGTTGTTGGGTAATTACGACTCCCCGTAAATGGCATGAAATTGAGACAAACGGGAGGGGACCAGCTCTTCGACCGGCGAGGGCAACCCGTATCGAGTGGACAAGATCTTGGGACTTTATTACATGGAGGTACGGCATGATAATGCCATGCCATTCTCTCCGAGCCACACTACATCGAGTCAGATGTTGTCTTTCATCAAGCTTCCGGACGCGGCGGGAGCGTGGGAAAGGCCGCTCGCTACACTCTGTCACTGACAGCCCACATGGCCCCGTAGAGGATGCCAGCCGAGAGAGCATAGCAGCGGAAATTTTCTCCCCAAAAGCATAGTGGCTTCTTGCATGCCCCGCTGTCACTCTTCTGGAGAGGGCTGCAGGTAGCCGGAACCTGTACCACAGGCCGCTTATGCCATTGGTTGAGATCTGCTCGCGGCACCGCTTGTCCTTGGGGGTCAAATCGTCATGGATCTTCCAATCATCAACCCCCGTGCGCACGCTGCTAGGAAATTCACAGTTGGTTCAGAGCAAGCAGCTAACTGAGACCCTGAGCGACCTGCCCGATACATAGCCAAAGCAAGATGTTGAGGCCGGGTACGTGTGGCGCTGCGGATAGTCTAAAGGAGAACGGATCCCTCTCTGATGGAAAAAGGGGGGGGGCTCGTCGGCCAGGGTAGAACCTGTGCAGCGGCCCAACCTGTTTCGGGTGGTGAGGCAGAACACATTTTCAACCATCAACTATACCATGCTGAGCCAACGTAGGCAGGGCCCATCGCTGTAGCACACCCGTGAAGTAATATGCGATGGTACTTATGATGTTGCACATGTTTCGCTCCCGGATTTTGAGATCTGGTTACAAGGACCCGGATACCTCCTGGCTTCTTGAACTCCTTGTGTGACGGTCACTGGGACTTGATCGTGCTATATTGCAATGTTTTGTTGTCTACGATCTATTTGCAGGTCGACGTCGCTAATCTTTTTTTTTTCATGTAGGCAAAGCGGAAAGGCACGTCAATTCGAAAGGCTTGAGTATTTAGATAGGGCGACAGCAGCCGCGAGGCATTGTTGGCTCCGTGGCCGACCAGGGCTGACCAAGACAGGAGTTGCAAGACATGCTGTTCAGTTCGACTGTACGCAAGAGTTTGCCCCGTCTGGGCCTGGAATATAATAAGTTGAGAATGTGTCGCTTAGTGACACCAACAAGGGACCTTGCAGCTAACGGCCTAACAAGCGAGCGGCAGTAGGCATGGTAGGCGGGTTGAGCGGGCAGTGTGAGAAGCGGCGGGAATGATAACTTCGTAGCGAGTAGCTAACAAATTCGTGAATTCTCAGTCCTCCTCGTTGGCCGTCGATCATATATGGAAGCGGTTCTCTCTAGAATCATGTCAGGCACTCCTTAGTAACCAAGGGGGGGTCATAAAACCCCATCACCAATCTAGCTAGGGTCCTAGAAAAGAAGCAGCCCCCACGTCCCGGAGAGACATCTGTTGCAATTTACACCAGTAGTGGGTGCTTTTGGTCAAATATCAATCTGTCCCATGCAGGTATCCATGCCGCCGCCAATGTAGAACGACAACCTTATGTAGCCGCATCATTTTCCTCGGTAGCTAGGTAGGCATGCATACATACATACGGACAGGCAGACAGACAAACGGCGGATGGGTTGCAGATTATGATGCTAGCCGAAAGTACCAACTTGGCCTCTTCAAGGGGGGTATAGTCTCGTCCCAACTTTATTCGGATGGGCCCCTATCATGATTATATGCAGATCCTCAGATCCGTAGGGCGAGTTTCTATGACCGGTACGTAGGAACAGATCCAGCAGGCAGGCTTTGGGGCAGATAGATTGTCAGACGTTAGAATCATCTGATCAGATGTGATCGGGGAAGCATCCGGGATCAAGGAGGGCCTGCACGTCAGCAGGCGTCCGAAGCCATGAGCCCCTGTATCGTCAGTTGCCCGTACGTCTGGCCTTGCTATTGCAAATTCGACGGGTAGCGGAACCAGTGAGCCAGGGATTTCGTCATCTAGATGGAACACTGCATCGGCACGCTATTTGGGCCTGGCACATGCCAATTCAGAAAGAGAGTCGTTTGCTCAGGGGTAGAATTAAAAGAGAGGAAAAAAGTTGGAAATTATTATACTAGAAAACTGGCCGACAGAAATAAACGAAGAGTGTGTGTGAGTGAGCGAGCAAACATGTACCTGAAGCAAATGTTATTCCCGAATGTATCTATTAAGCAGACAAGTGTCGTAATCGCCTTTAATACGACTTGTAATTTTTTCCCCTTCTCTTTTTAATACATATTTTTCGGTTTGACTGCAGCCAGCTTTTCTTAGTAAGGCTCGCTAAAAAGCAGTACAAAATATCCAAACCCCCTTACATATTCCAAGCAGCAGACGTAAAGGGACACAATCGCAGCCGAGAAGTAAGCATTATCATAGGCCAGCCTTAATTTAACGACAAGCTTCAAGGTATCTCTTCCATGTAAGTCCACTGGACTTTTAATATGTGATGTACGAGAAAGGCGACTAAATCCGCCGAAGGAAGAAAAGAAATACACATCCTGTTCGTGATAAGGGAGATTTGGGCCTACGGTACATCGTAATAACTAAGTATAATAGTCAAACAGTCGCAAGCCAATATCATGAGTCTATCTCTCATGACCCAACCCTTCGAGTTTATATTTCCTTCTCCAAGGGTCTAAGAATTATAATTAGAAACTAGTCGATACTCCAAAGTTCTTATACGTAGCCTTTCGAGTATAAGTCTATACTGGCAACGACAGCAAATGTGTTCCTGGAGGCCGAGACCCGTCTCTAATCTACACGAGGGGCCTGGACCATTACCAAAGCAATAAGCATTGCTTACTGTCCCAGGCAGGAATTAGCACACTTCCTGATAATGCTCGAGGACTAGTAGGATTAAGCACGCCGGCCCAGCGTTAGAGCGGCCATTTTAGAAACGACTTCGTGTGAGTAGCACCTGGGCACCCGCACTTTACGCTAGGCGATTCTTGTGAATTGTTAAACAGAACCGGGAATTAGCTGATGACATCTGGGGGTGCACGGATGGGAATCGCTGGAGTTCCGTACAGAACGTCTCTTAAAACCCCTATACCACACGCTCCACACGGGACTTTGGCGTGTCTTGGGAGCTTGGGGGGTGTTACAGAACCGGCAGTGTCAAATTGCAAGCCGAACCCCGTTGCTTACGACATATGATCGGGGAAGCGGGAGGGAGCTGAGATTGTCGGTAGTGAGCTGGAGATCTTCGTCCCATGAACCGGGACTATAAACAGAAGGGCCTTAAAAGTGAAGAGGATCAATGATGTGCTAAGGTCTGGGACACAAGGTTCTCGTCGTACCTCGGCGTGTGTTGCTAGCCCTGTAAACGGGTTCTCCCCGTGCGAGTGCACGTGGTGGAGATGGGAAGGCCAAT
The DNA here is from genome assembly GCA_022695795.1 of Biscogniauxia marginata. Taxonomy (NCBI): domain Eukaryota; kingdom Fungi; phylum Ascomycota; class Sordariomycetes; order Xylariales; family Xylariaceae; genus Biscogniauxia; species Biscogniauxia marginata. The sequence goes on along the minus strand of MU404090.1, from coordinate 64,368 downwards.
TATTTGTATTGCTGGAAAGTTGTCAGACTTGGGAGCTCTCACAACAGGAGCTGTACTGCAATGTGCTCGATAGATGCGACAGAGGGACTCGTGACGCAATCCAAGTGCTCCGCGTTTGCGTTCGTCTATTACCTAGTCCTGTCAAGTTGAAATGTGCTTTCCGGGCTGGCATGGAGTAGCTACATGTGCTGGAACAATGATGATGAAGTGATCGTCTTGATTGAGGTGAGCGGAAACGGGCTTATATACCACCTCGGATTGTAAGCGCCCTAGAACGTCGGAATGAAATGCATAGGTAGGTAGTTTCACCTCATCTCTATTAACAATATACTTCTTACAAAGCCTCCGTGTGTCACTGGCAGGGGTTGCTAACGGATTAAATGATCCATTGCTTTACAAGTGGCTTTGCAAAGATGTAGACCGATTTGCATGCAAACATGACCGCACGGTGAGCTAACCTTAGAGACTTGATAATTGTAAGACGATAGACCAAGAAAACCCCTTATCATATATAAATGGACTATAAGTTTGGACGAAGGTTGTCATAGATCAGAGAGTTCATAGAAGATAATGTCTATCCCGCAAGAGCGCACGTGGACTGGTAACTTTGGGATTGTTGACCCTCGGCATCTCATGATGTTATCCATAGCACATCTACCATCGTTCGATGCCATCAACGATCCTAAGATGGTAAAATCGAGGACCGCTGGCACTGTCTGTGGTCTTGATACTATTATGACAACTGAATATAGTGTTCCGCCGGTACGGACGCCGAACAGCACAGGAAATCTGCGGCTCGCATCGAAAAACATCGTCTTAGATGAAGATGCATTGGCTAGGTTTACGTCACAATTCATGAACACCATTGTAGGCTAGCTCCGTCGGTAATCACTATACCCACGATCCCTATCTTGATCTCGGTGGCGTCCTCGCCGATGTCTATCGTCGTGTCGAGGCCTCCCGGAATCGCCTCCCCGGCGGCCGTCGTACCGATCTCTATCTCGTGGCCTATCCTTCCTTGGGCTCCCACTACGCCTCCTTGAATCGTCATGCTGCCTGGCATCGTTTCGAAACTGGTCACTACGATGGCTCCGTTCTTGGCCTCTTTCGTGGTCCCTTTCGCTCCTACCCTCTCTCTGTCGCTGATGTCGACCACGCATCTCTTCCTCGCCATGTACCATATCGTAATGGTCATCCGAGTCAGGGACGTCCTCTTCTCTGTACTTTCTCCATTTCTCCAGATCCCTAACGCCACCCCAGCCGCCGCCGCCACCGGCTCTGCCTTTTCTCTTTGCGTTCTCGCCGCCCCTCCAGACATCAGCCAGCTTGCTCACGCTTTGACTAAAGTCGACGTGTATTCTCCGATCGTCAATGAGGACCCCCTGCATCTTGAAATAGGCCGCCTCGCAGGCGCTCTTGTCTTCAAACTCGATGAAGGCATATTGTAGACTGTCGCCGGTCTTTTTGTCGCGGATGACCTCGCAAGACAGGATGGTGCCGAACCGGCTGAAGATGAGCTCCAGGTCGGCATCGGCGGTGACCGGGTTAAGCTTGCAGACGAAGAGCACGTTCTCGGGCGGTTTGACTTCGGCAAAGGGGAGATCGCCCATCATCTCCAAGGTCAAGGCCTGGGCGCGGGCCTCCCGCTCGCGCCGGACTTTCTCGGCCGCGTCCTCGTCCCTCTCTTCCTCCAAGACGGCATCGTCAGCGATGCGAACGGTTGCCAGCTGCGCCTTCGACGGCTGGGGAGATTGGCTGGGGTCCCTCAGGCCTGCCGGGTCCGGGTACGGGTCGTCGAGTACGACCGTGTGCTTGATACGAATGTCCACCAGCGGGTGGCCGTCCTTGTCGGTGATTGCACTGTTGATCTTCTCGAGCGCATCAAACCCCTCGACCACCCTACCGAAGATGGCAGCCTTCCCGTCGAGGTAATCGGTGTTGTCGCCGAGGGTGACGATGAACTGGCTTCCGGCGAGACGCACGTCTGGGTCGGAGGGGAGCGGCGCGGTGACCATGGACACGGTGCCTCTCTCCAGATGTTTCAGCTTGTGGTGAAAGGTAGCAGGGAAGGTCCTCCGGGAGGAACCCGAGATGAGACCCCATATCGAAGAGCCGCCGTCAGACTCGGCGGACGTCGGGCCGAGCGGATCGCCTGTTTGGAAAGAGAAGTTCTGTTGGATAGAATGGATGGGGGAGAAATTATAGTATTTCGTTTTGCATAGTTTGAGGAAGCTGTAGTAGCGACGAGCGAGAGTCAGAGAAAAGGCCCGGGGGTAGAACAGGAAGAGCCGTGTGGGAATGCTTACTTTTCGCATTCCTTGGGCGTGTAATCTACCAGAAGGTCTATGACGATGTCGCCTGCGCTTGTCTCGAGCAGAACCGACATGATGCGGTTGGCTGTCGGTACGTGATGAATGAACGACGCGGTGACTAGCTAACGGAGCGTTGTTGGGAGGCAAAAGCGCGAGCACGACATCGCGGCTGCGAAGCATTTACCCAACGTCAATGTATGTAGTTAGGTATGTTAGGTTATGTAGGTAAGAGAATGTCTAGGGTGGAAAATGACATGTGCATACATGTGGAATACCTAAGGCGACAAGGCGAATCGACAACGCCCCAGTTATTTTCGCGTTGAACACATGGAAGGTACCTAAGTACCGATTGCGGGGGGGTATGAGTCGGGATTTCCTACGGCGCGAGACCTAGGTGCCTGAGGTCCACTAGCTGCTCAAACATATGGAATATCTAGCGATGTCATTATCACGAAAACATATAGCAGATACCTATAGCACAACCTATATGGCACTAAAAGTGAGAATACTCTTCTTCTGGATTAATGGATTACTTCATATTAAGCTGGCCGGGGCAAGATATGGTACGTTACATAACATATGAAATATTGTAAGTAGACGTTGAAGGTCGCCAACCACCAACGATTAACATAGAACAAAGTAAAATAGAGCAAGACAGAATACCACCATCCCTCACCTGTCCCCAATCTATAGTACAAGGAGGGATCTTTTCTCACAACCCGATGCCGCATATACATTCTCTTCATGTTTGTTATTCGCCCGTCCTCGAAGTATTACCACGACCAAATGTAGGTGCGCTGTGAGCGCAACACTTCAAACCAATGTAATCCCCAACGCCGTCCAAGGGAAACAGCCCTTTGAAATCCCCTGGGGGGGAAGAAAGGAAGGGGAGACCCAAATCGGTACCTTTCAAATGAAACATACTACCCAACTTAAACCAAAGCCAGAACACACACCAATGCTCCCGAATCCTAAGTGCTCAGCAGCTAGCCATCTATACTTTTTCTCCTCCCGCCCATCTCATCAGAAAGGGGTTTTTTTTTCCTACAAAGAAATTCTTGTTCTCGTCCTCTCTCTCTTAGTAGACGCTACCATTGCTCCGTCGTCTTCTCCCACTGCGAAGCTCTCTCTCCGTATCCATGAGTCGGGTTTGCACCCACGTACGCATCGCCCGGTCCTTTCGTACCATCTCGCAGTTGAGCAGTTCAGTCAACGCTCGCTTGATGCCCTCATTGACATCGAATAGTTTCTGCTCGCCCATCGCCATCTCTTCGACCAGGGTCTCATCCAGAACCGGTTCCAGCTGGCTCCGCGAGCTGCGATACCCGGAGCTCATAGCAGACGGGAATGGTGATCTACGATGATTCCGCGATGGTGATGGTGAGAGTTGGGGCGAGGTGCTACCCCCAAATGAGCGTGTCGGCGATACTGATGGAGTTGTGACCGCGGTTGGGAAAGTGCCAGTGCACGGCGGGCAGAGGTCATGGAGTTGTTGGCGAAGCTCCTCGTGTTGAGTCTGCAGCAGGAGGTATTTCTGGAGGGTGAAGTCGATGTTGTGCCCGAAGGGCAGCTCAGGGCTTGTCCCCATCTGGCCGGCCGTGAAATCCATCATGGTCAAATATGCATGGAAGAACCCTGACGTGCAGTGTATATATTGCTGACGGCGAGCGCATCGAACTAGTGTAATGAAATCAGGGGCAGACCGGGGGTGTGGAGACGCCCTACGTAGTAGTGCAGTGTTGTAAGAAGAAGTCGGAGACTGTTTGACGCTTTCGATCGATCGGTAGGTAGGTATCAGCACAAGTGGGCTGGCTTCGGTGCGTTTGTCCTGTCGATCCGACGATCACAATCGACGCCGAGTCCTGCTATTCACGGAAGGACGATTATGTAGCTTCCCTCTTTAGACGGTGAGACGGCCCCGGAGAAAGCCCCGGAGAAAATCGATTCGAGATATCGGTGAGCAGTCCTCCGTAGTAGAAGAAAGTCTCGTCTCAGACGTGAGAAAAGAGAGATAGCAAGTGATGTACGATAGATAAGGCGGAGGGATCCCGGTTTGAGATATTATACGCTTACTTAGAGGAGTTGGGTTGGGTTGGGTTAGGTTAGGTAGGTATGATGAATGCGTGGAGTAGAATGATCTCAGTCCGAAGAAACAAAAAGAAAAAAAAGAAAACAAGAGCTGCCGGGTGAAGTTGAAAGCTACCGAGCGAAGCTGAGTAGATGAACTAGCAAAGCAAGCTCTCCCGTTGGCCCTCGTCTCTAGACTACGAAACTCGGTAAGATTTAGATGAAGGGTGCTCTCTGTCTTCGAAGAGTGGTATGCCGGGTGTTGTGTGTGTGTGTGTGTGTGTGATTGTGTTTGTGATTGTGTTTGTGATTGTGTTTGTGTAATTGTGCGCGATGACCGCAACTCTTATTATATATTGATATAATATATGTATCTCGCAGATAGGAGGGAGGCAGGGAGGGAGGTAGGTAGGTATAAACGGGCTAATGTATCAAGGAAGATGCAGTTGATGTGTGGCTAATGAGGAAGGGTGCTTGCGTACCACCCTCTGGAAATTGGGTAATTAGGTTGGCGCCGGCAGCGATGTAGCCCACCTGCACGAATTGAGTTTGAATTCTATGCAATAGGTAGGCGTTTATGACATAATAAGTATGCGACAACCCGGTGATTTCCGTCCGGTAAAGCACCTTCAATATGGTAAGTAGTGGGGGTGGTGCTACCAGGTACGGTATAGGGAGGTAACATGTAAGTTGTAGGTAAGGTACTGGAGGTACATAAGGTTATATAGCAGAATCTAGGTGCGTACCTACATCAGACGGTACCTAAAGCCCGTAGTTTCAAGGATGAGCCCTTGTCGGTTGAAAAACTGGGAGAGAAAGACAAAAAGATAATAAAAAAATAAGAGCTGAAAGCGACAGGAAGCCAACTCTGTTTTATCGTGCGCTTCTCTTCACAGGTAGATTGCCAAGACCGAATCTGCGCATTTAGCGGCACTGACAGCCGCCTGTCACTTTTTCTTCCGGGAGATTGGAACGTGATATCTCGGGTCTAGAAAGGTCCAGCTCGCCGATGGGCTGGGCAGTAAAGGCGTGGTGGCGCAAAGTTGCAGCTCTCAAGTGCGTGTGGTGTATGTGTTGTGTTAGCTGCTTCGCTTCTATTCCGTGCCAATAGTTCTAAACGAACGAATCAAGATAGATGCGCGATAACCTCGAGACTAATACTACCTAACCTAATGATAATTATATTTATAGTCCAGCTTGGAGCGGGAAATTGAGGAGACGGGGGAAATCTCGGCAACAATAACCTGTGGGAAATTGGCAGACTGGCCGCGAGCAAGGGATGCAAAGGAAATCTAGAACACGATAGATGCCGTGCTGGATGGGAGCTATTTGGTGATTTCGACACAGCTCGGCCGACGAGCACCGGAATTGCTCGACGGAGGTGGTGTGAACAAACGACACTACCTCGGGTACTTGGGCAAGTATGTGCTTGTGTAGGGAATTAATAGAGGTACCTTGACTAGAGAAGCTTAGGTAGTTGGCAATCAATGATGAGGCCCGCTGTATACCTACCTGGAAGGGCTAGACTTTATAGTGATATGTGATCTACTTAGGTACCTAGCATTAAGTAGAAGGCTTCCTCTCTTACACATTATAAATTAAGGTCGCCACTTACCCTCAGCTATTTCCATACCAGAGTCTAGGTACTCTACGGTGCATACCTACATATCTACGCAGCTACGTACCATCTTCCGGGTAAAATAACTGCCTCTGACAACTTACATGTAACAAAGGTGAAGGGTTGGCGGAACGGGCGAACGGATAACGTCGCATATTTCTAAAACGATCACCAGATGTCATATCTCATTGCCTGAGGTTATCGGCGTATTCCTTCAATGTATTAGGTAATGCACGACATCATGGATGGAAATGGAATGCCGTGAAGCTCTTGTAACCACATGCACCATTAAAATGCCTGTTAAAGCTGTTGTATGTACCTGTGTACAGATTTAGATAAGCACTGATCCATGCACCCCATCATCATCTTATCGCCTTATCGTTATCTTTTTTTAGATTAATTTTTTGAACCTCCGTTTCTCTTCGACTCTCCATCACCAAGACAGAGACATTTAATATTGGTCTACTAATAAACACGGACCTACCTACCCGCATCACCTACCCCCCTCGGTCGATGAACATTGTACAAGAGAAATATGGCAGATACTGCAGCTTTTCCGCCGGTGAGCGACAAGAAGGACAAACATAGCAGGCATTCCAAACGCGACAAGAAGCGACACCGTGATCCAGACGCAACTGACACCAGCGAGAGAAAGCATAAGAAATCGAGGAGCAATGCTGTATCCCCGGTCGCATCAGGACAACCAGGATCGCCTCAAACTAGCGAGAGGAGGAAGAGGCGCCATGAGAGGGAGGAAAAGAAGAAGTTGAAGAAATACAAGCACAATCAAAGCATCCCCGAGGCCGACTCGGTTACACCTGACATAGGAATCGCCCAAGTATCCGAAGGCCGAGAATCTCGTGCGACGGACAGGAAGCAATATGAAGAGGGCGAGGTTACTCAGCAACGAACTCCCAACACCGAGTCCGTGGGCGTCAGCTCGTCCGGTTCCCAGGCGCATCTTGGACGGCTGCCCACCAAAAAACACCCGTTTTACACCCAGACCATCTCCCAGTACCTCCCGTTATATCCCTCCGGCATGGCTGAGCCGATACGGGGCTATACTGACCAGTACCTCAAACCCCTCCTCAACCGCTACGTTCGTGCCTTCGGCGGCGTGCTGTTGGCATATCGAAATCCCCGCATTGGTGCAGCGCCGGGCCAAGGAGCTCTGACGGAAGAGAGCGGGATCGAAGACGCCACAACTCTCGAGTCTATCAACGAGTATGCCGTAGCCTTCGGGTGGTTGACCGTTGAGGTTGACCTCTTCCGCCCAGCACGCGACGCCTGGTTGGAAGGCTCGGTCAAGATTCAGAGCGAGGGGCACATCGGTGTGGTCTGCTGGTCAAGGTTTCAAGCATCCATAGAGGCGGGGCGTTTGCCTCGAGATTGGCACTGGGTCGACCTAACGACGAAGACCAAGAGCAGCAGCAACAACAACAACAGTAAGAAGGGTAAGGGCGAAGACAGGAATAAAGCAGTTATGGAAGCAAGACTCCCTACCCCCGAACCCGTCGAAGCGCACGAAAACGACAATACTACTCAGCTCCATGATACCGGATACTGGGTGGACGGGGCCGGAGCGAGGATAGGAGAGGGGACAAACCTGTGCTTCCGCATCAAGAATTACGAGGTTGGCGACAGCGACGACTACGGATACCTCATCATCGAAGGCACGATGCTCAACGAAGAGGACGAGAAGAATAAAGCCCTCGAGGAAATAGAAACGGCGAGGAGGCAAAAGCTCAAGCATGGGGGTCTGCTGCGGAAAGGGCACAAGCGGCTACCAGAGTTCGGCATGACAAAGTTCGGCATGGATGAGGCACAAGAGGCCGAAAACGACCGCGCCCAGATGTGGAAGTCAAGCCGTCCAGGAAGCGAAACCGAATAATTCTATAGGCCCCGATAGAACTACCTACGAAAGTATTGCATCTCCAGCGTCAACTTTCTCCTTGACTGCCAATATATATATATTGTAAACTAGAGGCTACAGGCGCTCAGTCAATATTTCTCACTAGGAAAAGTAATATTACCAAATATGTCACGTTAGCTTTGAGCTAGTAATGAATGCTATCGAGTCCCAAATCTATCCAATTCGTATGTAGATTCTAGTCATGGACATGCGCGTGTACATAGGCTTCTATTATTGGATGCCAGCCGTAGCACTGCCTCCTGCTATCATCTCTTCTTCTTTCTTCTCCAACGCGCCGGGTTCTGTCAAATCAACACCCAGCCGCATAGCTTCTGCAACTTCAGCCGCGGGACCTGTGAACCATCTCCTCGCCCACAGCAACCAGGCGCCTGTCGCGCCGACGCCGATAATGCCCACGGCTACTACCGTATAATTCAATGTCTGATCCGTGACAGGATTGCTCGTTGGAAGGCAAAACACCACGGTAATAAACCCGATCCAGAGCGCGGCAATAGCGGCAACCAATTTGCTCCACCCTCCGAGATTGAACGGCCCTTTCATGGCCACAAAGCCCTCATGGCAAATCAGGCCGATCAGAATAGGGAGGCCGTAGCTGATGTATAGCCCAATAGTCGCAATGCTCGTTGCAGCCGCGAAGGCGACGCTACTTCCGAGGGATGGCAATGCGAGGATGAAGCTCAACGTTGCGGCCAGCCAAACGGCGCGTATCGGACTTCGGAATCGCTCGTCGACTTTATGGAAAAACGGGTGAATGCCACTATCTGTGTAAAACATGAGCCGACCTGATCCCGGTCCTAGATAAGGAGTAAAGTCGCAGGAAATGTCTTCCACGGCAAACAGGTGTGCCCGCGATGAGGACGAAGGGGAAACTAGACGGCTAACACCGTTATGAAGGACATTGGTCGGACTAACATACCTCGTGCGAAAGCAAACATCATTCGCGAGTTCGACGTCATGCTGAACAGTCCACAGTGCCACACGCATATCATAATGAGACTGAACAGGACCAGAGCGCCGTCTTCGCCGAAGACGTCAACAAATATCTGCAGGACGGGCTGTTCATACTTGGATTGCAGAACGCTCTCGAGATCCTGAATGGAGAAGAGAAAGGACAGGAGCACGAGAAGCCCGAAGACGGCACTGAAACCGACCGACGAGACAACTCCGATCGGGGCTGACCACGAGGCCTTCCGCGTCTCCTCGGATAGATGCGCGGATGCGTCGAAACCCGTCAGCGTATATTGAGACAGCAAGGACCCGCACATGACGACATATGCCGGCGACGCGCGCTCGCTCCAGCCGGGAGACCCTTCCACGCCGGTACCGTCGTTGAAGTAGCCGAAGACGAAAGAGGCGGGCTGGTGCGTGGGCGCCTTGGCAAGCAGGGCGACGCACAGCGCGGTGACACCCAGCGAGTGCAGAACGATGGACGTGTTGTTCAGGTACCGCAGGACACTGACGCCGAAACTGTTGACGAGGCCGTGCGACACGAGCACCGCGGCGTATATGCCGATTGTCTTACCGGGGGTCGGCTCGTAGTCGAGGTTCTTCACGGTGGCGGCCGTAGCGATCAGGTTTGCCAGACCGAAGGAGATGCCCGTCGTCACGGCGACCTGCCCGAGGAGGTTGAACCAGCCCGTGATCCAGGCGGCGAACGGCGACCACCGGGGCGGCGCCATCATGGCCGCCCAGAAGTAGGGGCCGCCACTCGTCGGGATGGCCGAGACAATCTCGGCCATGGCGGTAGCGACCATCAGAGTGAAGAAGGACACGACGATCCACCCGATGCTCATGACTGTAGTTTTTTCTCAGTACCTATAGGTAAGATGCGCACAGGCCAGCATGGACTTGTATGGACTTACCAGCTGGACCACCCGTAGCTAGGCCATAGGAGAAGAGCGTGGTGAGACCAGTGATGACACTCTACAGTTTGGGACAGGGTTAGATCATTCCGTATTGGGAACGCGAACCTGGGCCTGGTTGGCAACTTACGATGATAGAGAAGGATACGCCGAAATTGTGTGCCAGCCCCTACGATTCTCGTCAGTCAGTAGAGTTCGCATAGGAGGAGGTCAACCTCGTCGTCCATCCATGGTCACGTGCCGACATTGCAATGTGAGAGATGGGAGAGAACTCACCCAATCGCGCTTGAGTTCTTGCTGGTATCCGAATCGGGCTAAACGGTTTTCATCCTGTTCTTGGACAAGGTTCGACGTCCGCTGTTCGATCGCTGGCTCGGCCATGATGGGCTAGTAGGTAGAAGCATAAATAATAATAAATCTTCGGAGCTTGTCTTCAGACCATGGGCTGTCACCAGGCAAATAAGTAGGAAGGGAGAAAGAAGAAGAAGAATGAGAAGAAGGGTGAGTTTTCATCCAGGGTTGTACGCTGCTCGCTGTTTTTGGTCTTCATAGCCGTTCGTTATCGTGGCCACCGTAATGTAATTGCTGTTATGTACTATCCGGAAGAGGCTTCAACTGATAAAGATCACCACCCCCCCGTCGATATCATCGGCCATCCTAAAACTTCAGCTCAGCTCTGATAGGCCGGTTCAGGCTGAGACAGGATTCTTCGCTGGTGATCCCAGGCACTTACGTAGTAGTTGCAGATAAGTAATTGGGAAAAGGTTTAAAAAGCCGCCCAAATGATTCAAGCCTTTACCTACACTCAGGTAAGCTCGACTAGACAGGGGGGACGATGCCAATTTTCATGAGATCTTCCCTCGGCCGGCCCCTGCAGATATACTACACTTTTTGGTGCTTTTTTCTATCTTAGCCAGACCGGGGTTAGCGAGATGCTACAGACTTGGTTTACTTATCTATCCGATCTACGTCGGGCTTCTTATAAGATGAGCCGAATACATGTAAATGAATGAAATCCTGCCAAGCTGTATGCTAAAGGTGAGCCGATGAACTTATTATCAACTAGGCCTAGCTTGTTATATTCTCGTATGTAGTAGTTAAGCAGACATTCATAATGGATTAAATGGCTCAAGATTAAAAAGGATACAGATATAAAATATCGCAAGTCGAAGAGATGTTTATATGATATAGTGAGTATACTTAGGTTAAGTCCTTAGCGTATCAAATATTTAAGAAATTACTCGCTATTAAATGCAAGACACTAAATTGTCGTTGGATTCTTGATTCCTAAGTTTAGTCGAGCCAAGGCTATTTGGAAAGAAGCTTAATTCAAGTCCGACATACTAGACTGCATATGTCCCTTGTAGAATACCTTATTACATGTTGTGCCACTTGATAATATGTACTTATTAGCTGAAGGATTGCCATGAGCACATTCTCGTATTGTCAACATAATATTTGAGGCTTTTTTATAAGGGAACCTTTCACATATCTGTAAATAACGTATCCGTAGATGTATGTTTACATGGATTAGCCGATTACCGGAGTTGTTTACTCATGGCATTACGGAACGGAAAACTGCTGACGTAATGAAATGGGTAATTCATACAGGTACTTAGGTACTCCTACTAGGTACTTTAGTGTACGGATGTACCTACCTCCTACCTTACCTTGGGTACATAAGGTAGTAGCTACCCCACTTTACATACATGTAGGTAGGCACCTAGAGGTAGGTAGTACCCACTGTACGGCACCCTAGGTATACCTACCTATATCGCTGGCCAGGGCTGTACTTACATCACCGCCAGCGAATTCAGTTCTCCACTCCAAGCGTCAGTGTCAGCTCGAGCTTCAATCCCGTCCAACCCAGAGCTCTTATTACATACCTACCTACCTACCTAGCTACCTTAGTTCCTTATCCTTACCTCTGAGATATACAGATGAAGCCCGGTCCTTGAAGTTTTCTATATTATTGTTGTTGTCGTTGTTGAAATACCTATCTCCTCCGACGATGGCGTCTTCCGGCTTACGGCAGTGCGTCCGGGATGTCTCGCCGTACCTCATCCTCCTACTGTCCATCAGCACCCTCGGGCCGCTGCAGTTTGGCTTCCATCTTGTAAGCCGAGGGCCATGCCATCCGTCGCCGTGCCACTCCGCAGACACTACCGTCGTATGCTAACAGTCTGACGCGTGCTTGTCTTAGGCCGAGCTCAATGCACCACAGGATGTCATCTCCTGCCGGGTCAGGCTGCCCGCCTCGTCGAGATTCGCAGCCGCCTGGTCTTCTCTGACTTCATCCTCGTCCCCGTTCTCCTCTGACACGCCCGCTGCTACTTCCTCGCTGCCCGACTGCATACCCATGGACGACGCCCAGTTCGCCGTTGTATCTAGCATGTTCACCCTCGGAGGGTTTGTCGGAGCCTTGGGCAGCGGTCCCATATCCTCCTCTAAGGGTCGATTGCTCGCCATGCGCTTGACCAGTCTGTTCTTCGCCGTCGGGTCCATAATCGAGACCCTCGGTGCCTCTATCTCCATGATGGCTATCGGACGAGTGCTCTCTGGCGTGGGAGCCGGGGCTGCCACTGTCATTGTGCCTCTCTACATCAGCGAGGTATCCCCTCCTCGGGAGCGAGGGACCTTCGGCGCTATGACACAGGTCAGCATCAATGTCGGCATCTTGGTGACACAGACATTGGGCTATTTCCTGAGCCACGGCTCGGCATGGAGATGGGTTCTGGGCACCGGCGTTATCATCGCTGCTACCCAGGGGCTTGGTCTCCTGCTGGTGCCTGAGAGCCCTGCATGGCTAGCGGCCCATGGCGGTGTCACTCAGGCGAGACGAACGCTGCAGCGTATCCGCGGAAGGCATTACGATATTGGGGAGGAGACGGCAACCTGGGACCCGAGTGCGACTCCGCCGGAGGAGGAGGCCCTCCTCGGTGGCGAGTCCGCCACGCTGCCAGACTCGAGCCCCAGGAGAGGCCCGGCGACGACCAGTAGTAGCAAGAATACTCGTCACCTCGGCTTCTTCGAAGTTATGAGGGACCCGCATTACCGTCCCGCAATAGTAGCCGCGGTCGGTGTCATGTCGGCACAGCAGCTGTGTGGTGTCAACTCCATTATCATGTATTCGGTATCGCTTCTCCGAGACCTTCTGCCCATGAATTCCGCCCTGTTGACCATTATCATATCGGCTATTAACCTTGTCACCACGGTCGCCTGCTCGCCGCTCCCCGACAAGCTCGGAAGGAAAACGTGTCTGCTACTCTCCATATTTGGCCAGGGGGCGAGTGCGCTGGTATTAGCGCTTTCTATTCTCTTCGAGGCTAAGATACTCTCGGCCGTGACAGTACTTTTCTTTGTGGCCTTCTTCGCTGTCGGACTCGGGCCTGTGCCGTTCATGCTCGCGTCGGAGCTCGTTGGGCAAGAAGCCGTGGGCGCTGCGCAATCATGTTGTTTGGGGGCTAACTACATTGCTACTTTCCTTGTAGCTCAGTTCTTCCCAATCGTCAATGTCGCCCTGAACGAACGGTTTGGGGGTGCCGGGTGGGTTTACTTCATCTTCACAGCCTTGGCCATCCTTTCGGGCTTGTTTGTGCTATGGCGCGTGCCGGAGACGAAGGGTAAGAAGGACGCCGATGAGGTTTGGGGTCGAACGAGACGCATCGACTAATGATGCTGTTGTCACTTGCGAACTTCATTAAAAAGCTGCATGACTACCTAGGTAGATTGTTCTATTAAAATTGGCAAATCAAGACTGTTATTATCGACGAAGCCTCTGGTATTTGATCATGTGCTCGATCTGCATTATTCCGGCCCTGACGCCATCGACAACGTGAAGGGTGGCATGGGCAAAGTGCTCCCCAAGCTCTTCGGCTGCGGCGTCCCGAATGATCTTTTCCAAGCCCGCCATTCCCGCACATCCCATGACGATACAGGTAGTCTGGCCACCATTCAGTAGTTTCTTAGTTGCCCTCTTCAACCTTTCTTGTATCACTGCCGGATCAACTCCGCGATGGAAGTCGGAAGCGTTGAGCCCCGTAGACTGGACACCTGCGAACTTGGTATTCTCGTCCTTCGTACCGGCACCCAGGAACGCCTTCACGCCATTCGACAGGTGTTCTTCCCAGAACTTCCCGGTCGTGACAATACCCCATTTCTGTTCGGGCGCGAGGAGAGACATGGCCGTGAGGATGCTCGCCTCCAATATGCCTGTGACAGCTCGAGGACGACCCTCAAGGGACTGCAGCTTTGGCACCAGAGGATGAACGCTGAAACAGGAAACTAGAATCCCGTCGTATTCGAGCCGATCGCCCAAGTTAGCCAACACGACCTCGGCGCTCTTCCGAATGTCGTTCCCATCGTTGATGCTCGCCGGTGCGTCTGACGGGGCAGTATAGGTGTAGACCTCTGTCGACTGTGCAGGGAGACAACCGCGTAAGCTATGATATCACAATGAAGGTGCCATTATTTTTTTTTGTTCCGATGAGAAGGAGATTGGTAGGGAAAGCGTAGCATAATACATACGTAGGGTAGGTCTATGTCATCGATGACGGTTCTCATCCCATCCGTCATCGACTGAGAGGAGTTGGGGTTCAAGACGAGGATCTTGGTCGCCCTCCCGCGGACGAGCCCAGAAGCCATTTGCACGCCTGCCTCCGGAAGCGAAAGCAAATAAAGACTAGGTAAAGTCAGATCAGCTGGATGTCAGCATATGTTGCAATAATTAAAAACGAAAACAAAAGAGGTTTTCATGTTATCGAATACGCACACTTACATGATGCTGATGATATGAGTTGATTTTCAGAAGTCGGCTTTCAATACATGTAATGAATTGCAAATATGCACCGGCATTTACAGCTAAGAAACCTTACCTACATGTAAATACCTTAGGTAACTTACCTCAGGTGAGTTTACGCTATTAGTCATTTTCCATTTGTAGCCGGCATCGCAACACATGTGAGGTACCTCGACGAGGGCGTTGATACTTTTAGTACCTACCTAATGGCTGCGGGGTGGTAGCTAGCACTTCGTACCCCACTAAGTAATCCGTACATTATGTACAGTGTGCAAATATCACGTCCCATACAGTAGAAGTCGTCCAGCCTCATGCACACACACCAGCCACAAACACAACGTCAGCTCTCAGCCTCCCGCCCCGTCGCAAGTAACCGACCTACCTACCTACCTACCTACTTACCTAGGTTCCATACCTTAGGTGCTGTCCATCGTCTACTGCATCTAGTCCACAGCGTTCCGATTGACATTAGGTGCTCCGAGGCCAGCCACCCCCCCACGATCACTTCCAGACTTCCAGACTACCTACCGTTGCATATTCTTCTCAATTAAGACCTGCCCGATCTACTCTATCATCACTATAATAACAACCCTCTCCCGCACGTCTTTTAACCAGACACGATGGCGGCTCCTCCTATCGGTCAGTGACACTCACCAAGCTACCGAGCCCGCCTACCTAGCGTTCACCTTCTTAACATGGCGTCTAGTTCTCGATGGAGGCACGGGCTTTCTGAAAGTTGGATACGCCGCCCAGAATTTCCCGGAGCACCAGTTTCCTTCCATCATCGGCCGACCAATCCTGCGAAGCGAAGAGAGGGGCAGCGACAATGACATCGTCATCAAAGACATCATGTGCGGCGACGAGGCGGCCGCCGCACGCACCATGCTCCAGATCTCGTACCCGATGGAGAACGGCATCGTCAAGAAGTGGGACGACATGCAGCACCTCTGGGACTACACCTTCTTCGAGAAGTTGAAGGTCGACCCGAGAGGGCGCAAGATCCTGCTCACCGAGCCGCCCATGAACCCCCTGAAGAACCGGGAGCAGATGTGCGAGGTCATGTTTGAGCGTTATGGATTTGGCGGTGTCTACGTGGCTATCCAGGCCGTGTTGGCGCTGTATGCGCAAGGTACGTAGACGGGAACGGGACATGGTAACTCGCGGCCGCGGCGATCTTGCTGACGGCATCCCACAGGTCTGAGCTCCGGTGTCGTCGTCGACTCTGGCGACGGAGTTACGCACATCGTTCCCGTCTATGAATCCGTCGTCCTCAACCATCTTACTCGGAGGCTCGACGTCGCGGGCCGAGACGTCACCCGCAATCTTATCGCCCTGCTCCTGCGACGAGGATACGCGCTCAACCGTACCGCCGACTTCGAGACCGTCCGGCAGATCAAGGAGAAGCTCTGCTACGTATCCTACGACCTGGAACTGGACAAGCGTCTTAGTGAGGACACGACAGTTCTAGTGGAGAGCTATACCCTGCCGGATGGCCGCGTGATCCGGGTGGGAAGCGAACGCTTCGAGGCCCCGGAATGCCTATTCCAGCCCCACCTTGTCGACTGTGAACAGCCGGGCATCGGAGAGTTCCTCTTCAACACCATCCAGGCGGCAGACGTCGATGTTCGCTCGTCTCTGTTCAAGGCGATTGTTCTCTCGGGCGGCAGTAGCATGTACCCCGGCTTGCCTTCTAGGTTGGAGAAGGAGCTTAAGCAGTTATGGCTCACACGCGTTCTCGGCGGCAATCCCGAACGGCTGAACAAATTTAAGGTTAGGATAGAAGACCCTCCTCGCCGACGGCATATGGTGTTCCTGGGCGGTGCGGTGCTGGCGAACATCATGGCGGACAAGGAGAGCATGTGGATCACGCAACAAGAGTGGGCAGAGGAGGGACCGCGGATTCTGGAGAAGTTGGGGCCGCGATAGAAAGCCAGGCGGTTCGTTTAGTTCAGAATGGGTCTCTAGAGCTCTCATCAGCGCAAGGTGCCGAGTGGAGCGAAAATTTAAATAAAGCAAAATCGTTAGAATGAATTAATCCTGACTTTGACCGGCAGAAGCATACCTAGGACAGAAGCATAGGTTTGTGCCGTTTCTTTGGACTACCTCCAACAACGGGTCAAGGGGCTCCTGGAACTGGGGGTGACTGCGCCACAATAGATCATATATGCCCCGGGATGGATTCCCCATCATTAGGTTCAAAGCCACATGGTTCAGCCTCACCTAGGTCGCCTTACCTCATCCCGTCTCATTCTCACATCAACCACTGTCTACTTCGCCTCCAGCTTTCGTATATTCTCTTCCCTACTACTGAGTCAGCGCTGTTTGATCGCCTTTTGTTTTAACCCATCAACCATAGTGCTATTGAATACTTCTCTCTAGCTACTGTTCTTCACCGTGCTAGGTTTTAAGACATCATTTAATTTTCACACAAAAAAGAAAGAAAGAGAGGAACGGCCATTCACCCGCTTTGTCACGTATTATATCCGAGACCTACCAGTCATTCGGGCGGGCGGCCGATGCAGAGTCCCATCTCATAATCCATGGTCTCAACACGCATGGGACATCCCCGCGCCCTAGGTGACCTGTCTTATACCACCCGCCGCTACTTTGTCGGCCGTCAAGATGAGCGTGACTAACCCCCCTTCGGCGGCGTCGGGGCCCGCATCTGTTTCCGCTCGGAACCAGACTCTAAAGAGGAGTGTCCAGGCCGCGTTTGAAGGTACGACATTTGGCGTTTTCGTTGCCCCGGTGTTTTGATCAGCCGGGTGACGGCATATCTCTGTTTTCCTTTCTGTCTTATAACCCCCCTACGACCTCCCCGCCGGGATCGAATGACGTGGAAGCCTCATAGAGATCACCCGCTTTTGGACAACTCCCGAGCTCCTATAGAAGAGCCGAGGGGCCTCGTGTTCTAGTGGAACCCATCAGTATACTTACTTTCCATTGCGTGATGTAACGGTGCTTTGAGGAGACTTTCGTCAAGGGGTTACAGATGATGGACCGCGGCGAATCCCATCAGGGCGATCCCTCGGACGCGGGCTGTCATACTCTGGGGCATATCCCGCCCAGATATATCTTCCCTTGCTCACCCATCCTACCGGATCGCCCTTCTTCATATTACAACAGTTAGCTCTCTCGATTTCTTGGTGGCCCGAACATTACTCAAGTAGCTGCTAACTTCTTACCTCAGATCCTAGTGACCGAGCTGGGAATCTGGGTTACCAGTCCAAGGTCAGGGTCATTGACAAGTACAAGGTTGTCGGCTTCATTAGCAGCGGAACGTATGGCAGGGTATACAAGGCTCTGGGGCGGCAGGGCCAGCCGGGCGAATTCGCCATCAAGAAGTTTAAGCCCGACAAGGAGGGGGAGCAAATCCAGTATACTGGAATATCTCAGTCGGCGATTCGGGAGATGGCTCTTTGTTCCGAACTGAAGCACGACAATGTCATTCGGCTCATCGAGATTATCCTCGAAGACAAGTGCATATTCATGGTGTTCGAGTATGCGGAGCACGACTTGCTGCAGATCATCCATCATCACACGCAGCAGCCGAGGCACAGCATCCCGCCGTCCACCGTCAAGAGTATCATGTTCCAACTGCTGAATGGGTGCCAGTACCTGCACAATAGCTGGGTTCTGCACCGAGATCTGAAGCCGGCCAACATCATGGTGACATCTAGCGGGCAGGTCAAGATCGGCGATCTGGGCCTGGCTCGTCTATTCCAAAAGCCGCTCCACTCGCTGTTCAGCGGCGATAAGGTTGTCGTGACTATATGGTATCGCGCACCGGAATTGCTGCTGGGGAGTCGCCATTACACGCCGGCGATCGACATGTGGGCCGTGGGATGTATCTTCGCCGAGCTCTTGTCACTGCGGCCGATCTTCAAGGGGGAGGAAGCCAAGATGGACAAGAAAACGGTGCCCTTCCAGCGGAACCAGATGCAGAAGATCGTCGATATCATGGGCCTACCCAACAAAGATCGATGGCCCCACCTGACCAGTATGCCCGAGTACAGCAACCTAGCGACGCTGCAGCCGCCCATGCTGCACCCGGGACATCACCATCACGGGCACGGCAAGTCGGCGGCATCGACGAGCCACCTCGAGAAGTGGTACTATAGCACGATCAGTGCGCACTCGTCGACGTCGTCGCCCTCATCGAGCAACCTCAGCACGCTGGGCGCCGAGGGCTACAAGTTGCTCTCGGGCCTGCTAGAGTACGACCCGGAGAAGCGGATGACGGCGGCACAGGCGCTGCAGCACCCCTTCTTCGCCACGGGCGACCGCGTTAGCAACAACTGTTTCGAGGGCCTCAAGACGGCGTACCCGCAGCGCCGCGTCAGCCAAGACGACAACGACATCCGCACCAGCAGCCTCCCCGGGACAAAGCGGTCGGGCCTGCCAGACGACAGCGTCGTGAGGCCCGTCAAGAGGGTTAAAGAGGCCTGACCGCGGCGGCCCGCGGTTTTAGTCGGGTGTCGACGGGGGAGCAAACTTGTCACGGAGTACGATGGCGCCTCAGGGGGGGGGGAGCTGGGGTAGTGGAAAGTGTTTTTCGGCAAATTATAACTTTGGCTACTCGGTGATTCAGGAGATCAAGAATCGCAAGTTCGACAACGGTGGTATTGATGGCGGTGGGACGGAAACGAGACGAGACAAGACGAAGCTACGGGGGTGATAAAGGGGGGGAGGGGGGTTGCCATAAACGCACAAACCGACGCGGAATTTGGTATTGCATACACGATGGGAGTTCTACGAGAAGGCATTAGGCGTTCAGGTGGGCGGTGTTAAGGATAGTCGCATCATCATCATCATCATCATCATCATCATCATCATCCCGGTTATAGCCTATTACAACGGCTTGTAGGCCTGGGGCAAGTTATGGTAGTAAATAATACATTCCCACACCACGTTTATATTTCTCTTTCTGGGCCGATTGGGAGGAGATAATGTTTCAGGGGGTTAGTTAATTGTGTATCCTCCCCCTCCCCCCCTTTATTTTTGCTCCCATCTCGAAGTTTAAACCCAGGACAAAAGACTTGGTTAGGCCCTCTATTATATATGTATGTATTATTACCATTATTATTATTATTACAAAAGTTCTCTGAGCAATCCACGACACCTGTGTGCATAGATAGATAGATACAAGGTATGCTTCCTCCTTTCCTCCCCTTGCTTGCTGCTGCTGCTGCTACTGGTCGATCTCCAAGACTTAGGTAGTTAATGACGGGGGAAAGAGACGAAGTAAATGTCATCACGAGAGTACTGTAAGGGTTTGCTTCTTGCTTGAATTAGATGGTATATCCGCCTAGTCCTTCCCCTCTTTCCCTCTTTCCCTCTCTCTCTCTCTCTCTCTCTCTCTCTCGCCCTCCCCAGATCCTTCGAGTTCATGTTAATTGATCCCCCCCTTGGCGTAACTACCACGACACAAAGATTAGATAGGTAATAACCTAACGGCCAAAATCACAACCGTACAAAACCCCAGTTCCCCCCCATCTCCTTTATTCTCTAAACGCCCTATTCCCCCCCTCCGTCTCTCTCTCTCTCGCAGCACGCAGTGGATCTTAGGGAGGGGAGGGGAACACAACTCGGAAAATAGCAACAAGCAACACGCATAACAGCATTGTAGAAATGATTCGCTCTACTAACACCCCCCCATCATCATCTTCTCGGGTTCTCTCCCAACACGGCGAGCACACGGACGCAAAAAATTACAAGTCTGGTTCGAAGCCGCCTACGGGGGAATAGGCATTGTTCGAAAAAGCAACCACGCGAGACTGCCGACGTTGCGAGTAAGGGAGGTTTCGTTCGGGCTTTGCAAGACGTTCATATGTGTGTACCGGTAGTCGAGGGTCTACGTGGACGATGGGTAATCCGTCATTGTACGGTTCAGAAGTCCTACTTCTTCGCCGGCGCGGGAGGGGCCTTGACGTTGTTGGACAGCCATGCCAGACCCTCGAGCAGACCTTCGCCCGTCGTGGCGCAACTAGGCACCACGAACCAGACCTTGTCCTTCAGTTTCGACAGTTGCAGCGCTTCGGTCACTTCTTGAGGCTTCATCGCTACATGGCAGGAAGTATCTCGTTAGCGCGCCGTTTGGCCTGGAAGGGAAGAAAAAAACAAGCAGTAAACTACTCCTGTGTGTGTACGCACCATCTGTGATGTCCTGCTTATTCGCGAAAACCAGCAGCAGGCTGTCTTTCATTTCGCGGTCGTTGATGATGCGGTGCAGTTCCTGTCTCGCCTCCTCGATTCGCGCGCGGTCGGAAGAGTCGATGACGAAAATTAGACCTTGGGTACCTGTTTGCATCTTGTGTTAGTTTGCTCGGGGGTGTTCCCTGTTTCTCAGGGACGAACTGCACAGGCGCTTCCACGACACCTCGGATTGTTGGCAAGCCCCAGGCCGAGCGGGCGCATTACTTGATGCGTTCGCCCGTCCGTCGTGCCCTTGCTGCAGCGGAGCGCGCGAGGCTGTGAGTTATCACTCACCGCTGAAGTAATGTCGCCACAAGGGTCGGATCTTGTCCTGCCCTCCCACGTCCCAGACATTGAACTTGACGTTCTTGTAGGTGACAGTCTCGACGTTGAAGCCGACGGTGGGAATGGTGGTTACGTCCTGGCCGAGCTTGAGCTTGTAGAGGATAGTGGTCTTGCCGGCGGCGTCGAGCCCTAGCATCAACAATCGCATCTCCTTCGATCCGAAGATCTTGCCCATCATCTTGGAGAGTTGGCCCCCCATCTTGGCTCTTGATCGTTGTTGACTTGATACACACGCTGGGAAAGGGTGGCTGTCGGCGCGGATAAAACAGGGGGGTGGTGGTGCGATGGAGCAAGTGTCGGCGTGGGACTGACAATGGGATGGATGGAGCTACGCGACGATGTTTGAGAATGTCGCGGGTTCGTTCGTGGGTACCCAAATGGACGATGTAAAGGGGAGGGGAGTTTGAAGACGAGTGGGCGCAAGGTACGGCGAATAGAGCGGGAGCAATTAATTACGTTACAATGTACCTGCTCGCTGTAAGGTACTTGTCGATATACAGAGAAGGGGAGACAAGGGGATTGGCCGGCTGCGATGTTGCTGGAAAGCAGAAAGGGGAAAATCAAAATAAAATCCAAAATATTAATTTAAAAGTTGGAAGTCGAACAAGCCGCCGTGTTTCTCGCTCCCCCAGACTAAAGATAAGATGGGCGGATAAGGAGGTGCACTACCGCTAGAGGGAAAGGGAAAATAAAAATAAAAATAAAAATAAAAACAAAAATTAAATAAAAATCAAAATGAAATGAAACGCGGACGTGAACAAATGGAACTGCGGGCGTATGTGTTAAAACGGTCGAAAAGTCCACCACCAATTCCCTAACTTCTTAATAAGTGCCCTCGCTAGACAGGGGCTCAGGGGTCACTCACAGCATTCCCAAAGCTACTAATTGTCGCTAAGCCGGGGCACCTAATCTAGGCTTGGATTAGCTGCGTACTTGTACCTGACATACGGGTGTTATGGGAATGCACTAAACTACAGCGCACAAACCCTCCCTAGAACCACTCTCTACGGTACGGTACGGTGGGGGTCTATATCAGCCGAGCAAGGAACATGGATCCTACTGTACCTGAGGTTACCTAGGTAGGTACCTTACCTGAAGGTGCCTAAACCACACTAGCACGAGGGCGCTTGGACCACGGACGGGCAGTCATTTGACGATGTATCATCTTAAAGGGGGGGGGGGATTAATAACTTTCTCGGAATTAGGTACACACTAAAAAAGCATGCAGGTACGATATAGATAAAATACCTAAGGGCATACGCGTAGGTACCTACCCTGGCCATGTAATGGGCTATAGGTCTACATACATAAAATGTATCTCTTTATACGATGCATCTACCTACCTACCTAAGGTAAGAGGTCTCACCATTATTAACATACCTAGGTACCTACCTTATATATATAAATATAAATATAAATATATTACCTCTCGTCGGATGCTTAGTACAATCTCAATCAGGGGGACCGGAAAGTGTACATCCATGGACTTCCGGTACGCACTCGTACATACCTACTTATCTCAGCAATCATTTCTCGAGGCCGCGTTGTCGAACGGGGGCGCACGGAGTTGTCCATGTCGATCACATTACCACCGTGTTGTCCGCCGGCTTCATTTACTTGCGCAGCAGCAGACAAAACGTCGACTTTTTAAATTCCTCCAGACGAACGAACGGACGTGGCAACGGGTTGTGACGGTGGCCTGCAGAGATTCTCAATATAACTCACTCCAAGAGGCGTATTTCCAGCCCAGCTAGTCCAACCTTACCTAGAGCTTAGATAGGGGATCTTCTGGTAGGTAGGTACGGCGGTTTCTTGCACTCGGCATACCAACGCCATCCCGCCAAAAATAAAAATAAAATCGCCGTCGTCATGTTACCTGTGGCCAGATGAGCAATGCATACGTAGCTGGGAGTGGACGTTACAAGCGGAAACAGTGCCTGTTCCAGTGTGAGACTAATAATCTAACTCTAGCTCGTACCGCACTCTCTAAGCCGCTGTCGTCCTAGAGGCATTACACCGTAGTCATCTACAGAGGTAGTACGTAGCGTGCGCCGAGACTTGCGGGCGGCTATCACTGGGCAGCGCCTGAGCCACTTGGGAGCCGGGTTCTATCGTCGAGAACATATGGATCAGTAAAACGACAAAGATGTGGCGCTAGCCTCCAGCGCAACGGTGTATAGGTAGGTATAGGCTGGAGCTACATATAGTCTACGCTCCCTTCATCAATGTAACATGATGATATAGCTGGGAATGTAGTTATTATTTCCTGTGTTTTGTTCACTTGCAGACCCTACAAGGACAAAAATAAGAAATAGAACTGTTGTAGTATCGACATCCGAAAGAACGCCAGGCGCCACGCCGCCTTTTTAACGGCCCATCCTATACCGCGTCAGATGACAAACCATCATGCGCCAGGCTCATGCCAATGATGCCCTCCCCCCATAAACAAAGTTGTGGCCGGACCGATAGATAGTAAACACTAGTTAATACCTAGCTTCGGCCCTTTCACCCTCGATACTCGACAACGTGTCTACGTGTGACGGCCTGCATTGTATTGCTACTCTCTTCGCCCTCGAACTTCAAGTTTACCTTGCCATCTGCGTCCATCCCCATGACTTCAGCCTTATAGAACGTTGTTGTGTTGGGATAGAGCGCTAATACGACCTTGCCGTTGTCCAGGGGAGGCAGCACTGTCCCATCCTTAGGGATCAAGATCATGCTGCTGGCGCTGGTCCGGAAATCTTTCTGGTGGCCATTCTCGTCCACGTCGGCATCGAGCACCCTGTACCGCCTGGACTTACCCTCGCCGCGCACCTCTTGCACGATGCCCAATATCCAGTCCGTCTGTTCGTTGTTCGCTGGCTTCGGCTTGAAAGCCACTTCGTCGTCCTTGGCGAAGGTTTGCTTGCTCCGGTTGGGATTGGCCGCCGGTCCGGTCTGCGGCTCGGCACTACCAGCCTTGGCCGCCGGCGTGGAGCGGTCCTGGAACTTGGGCGGCACCGAATCCCCTCTATCGCCTTTGCCCCCTATACGCCGGGAAACGTTAGGATTTGGCGACGGTACGGGAGAGTCACCACCTTCGAACTCATACAAAGAAGAGGCGGCGGCGGATTCCTTGGCCCGCTGGGCTGCTGCTCGCGAGGTGCTAGCTTCTTGCTGCTCCTCCTTCGCCTTTTGTACGGCGCGTAGGACTTTTAGGTCCTCGATTGACTTGGTGATAATAGTAGATACGGCCTCGTTGGCCTTGACGCCTTTTCGCAGGCACTCGTCCAGTATCTTGTACTCCTCCGAGCTAAATTCTAGAGAGAAAAAAGTCGGCATTGGAATGAAGCTTCAAAAGTGTGTGTGTCAGGGGAGGGAGAAAAAAAAAGGAAGAAACTTACTGCCCTGTTTCTTCAGGTCGGCCAGGCGCTTGTCTTGGTCACGAATGGTAAGCACGTTGGTGCTGCTCTCATTGAAGAGTTCAACTATGAGAGGGATTTTGCCCTTAATGTCGTTCCACA
Source organism: Biscogniauxia marginata (assembly GCA_022695795.1). NCBI lineage: Eukaryota > Fungi > Ascomycota > Sordariomycetes > Xylariales > Xylariaceae > Biscogniauxia > Biscogniauxia marginata. Next base: position 39,735 of record MU404090.1, on the reverse strand, counting down.
TAGCCAATTCCTCACCGTGCTCGCCGGATTCGCTATTGCGATTCGGTCCCCTACGCTGATTCCCCCGCGACGACATGTCCGCTATCTTGGTCGTCGGCGTCGCAAACTCCTTAACCTGCTTAGAAATCGACAAGGGAGTCCTAGTCCCGGGGTTTTGTACAAGCCTCGAGGGAAGCTGCTGGTCCTCGGAGATAGTCGTGGATGCAAAGCTGCGAAGCTGGGGTTTGGAGCTGGAGCTGGAGCTAGCCTTCTCAGGGTGATCCGCCAGAGAAGCAGGCGGTGAAGACTGGGAAGCTCGACGCTTGCCAGTTGGCTGGCTCCAAGCTTCTCCCAGGTCGCTGGAGAGGGATTTCAGCAGATTCTTGGCCGCCTTGTTAGCACCCATCGTATTAGACTGGTATTATCGGTGGGGGCTCGAGAAGAGATCAGGTGAGAATACAGAAAGGGTTTGTTGTCTTTGGTGTTGCAATATGGGTATTAATGGCATATAGACAACTTAAGAGGCGGGTGAATAGGCAGATTGCTACCCATGTATGGTATGAAAGACGCAGTGAATATCTTGATTGAAATGCCGAGACACGAGACAGAGATACGAGAGACGATACTTACATATACCCAAGGCGAGTCGGCGAGCAGAGAAGGAATTGCTGGCTACCTAACTCATACAGCAAATGGAAACTGAGATGCGGGATAGAGAATGGCCTGGAGGAAAGGACTATAGAAGACGAAGTGTCAAAGATAGTTGAGAGGGGGGGGATGGAAGGTGTGCGACGGGGTCGCATCGCTTATCACGGTGAGTTCACTATGTGTGCGGAAGCTACATGGCGTATTTAAGCTTCATCAGATGAGGGAGATCTCGTGGATTTAGGAAAGTTATCCTGCGCGCGCATGTACAAGTACGTGTATCTGTTAACAAGGTTCCTGTAGATGATGGTTGGTTATGCACTTTAGGGCGGTGAAAGGAAGTAAAGGCAGGCAGAAACTAAAGGCGGTAACCAGATTGGGAAAACTGCTGCATGTGGGGTAAGGAGGGGTTATGCATGTAATTCCTTGGAGGGACTTTCCGACGTAGATGGACATGGCGGGTAGGGCGGGGTACCATTCATAGGTACCTTCCTCCTTGTATTCTTTACCTACCTACCTACACCATGTTACGTATTCTCTAGCTGGGTTACGTATTAAATGGACCGGATTAGTATAGATACTTGCCTTGAGTAAGATAGTTGTAAGGTTACATGTATTACATAGCTACCCGCTATATACTCAATAGGCAATAGCCCTGTTCCACATGCATACTTACATGCATATGTATTTTCTACCTAAACATCGCAGGCCTTCTTCGTGCTTCATTCATCCCATAACCACATCTACCTACGCATCTAAACCCTGATCTAGGTGCCGATATATCGACTTCTACCACCTTTTTATATCCCACCAACTGAATCCCGGCTGCCAAGCACTCGCCGAAGATGGTGCTTCCTGTGCCGCTGTATCGCCTCCAATGCGGAGTGAACTCCTACGATTGGGGCAAGGTTGGATCTGAATCGGCTGCCGCCAGGTTCGCCGCGGCAACACCCTCAGATACTCTGAGTATAGAGTCTGACAAGCCGTATGCTGAAGTGCGTCTTTCTCACTCTGCTATGGCTACAGCTGCGATGGGTGTCACGGCGGCTAACGTTGATCGATAGCTCTGGATGGGGACTCATCCTTCGAATCCATCCAAAGACCTCCAGTCCGGCCGGACACTACTAGATCTTGTCGAGTCCAACCAGATGCTCCTGGCGCCATCCGTCAAGGCGAAATATGGCACCAAGCTCCCCTTCCTCTTCAAGGTGCTTTCGATCAACAAGGCCCTCTCTATCCAAGCGCATCCCAACAAGAAGCTAGCCGAGCAGTTGCACGCCAGGGATCCTACGAACTATCCCGATGACAATCACAAGCCCGAGATGGCTATTGCTATTACCGACTTTGAGGGTCTCTGTGGTTTCCGCCCATTGGGGGAAATTGCCCATTTCCTCTCCTCGGTGCCCCCTCTACGGCAGCTCGTTGGCGAGGACACGGCCAAAGCTTTCATTGCCACAGTACGAGGTCAGGAGAGTGATGACTCTTCCGAATCAACCACCCAGAACAAACGAGCGCTTCGATCTGCCTTCGCCGCCCTGATGGAGTCTTCCCCGGAAGACGTCACATCCGCTGCCAAGTCCCTCGTTGCCGAGGCCGAGAGCAAGGGTGCTGAGTTTGCCGGTGGTGGCATCGAGTCTACTGCCGGGGAGGTCATGTCGGGGCTTGTCAGTCGATTAAACAAGCAGTTCCCCGACGACATTGGGCTCTTCGTCCTATTCTTCCTCAACTACGTCCAGTTGTCTGCCGGTGAGGCTCTATTCCTAAAGGCGGACGATATCCATGCATACCTATCGGGCGATATCATTGAATGCATGGCCGCAAGCGACAATGTTGTGCGAGCAGGCTTCACGCCGAAGTTCAAGGACGTCCAGGCCCTAGTCGATTTGTTGACTTACAATTACGCCCCTATCGAAGAGCAAAAGATGACACCGGCCGAGTACCCCTACGTAGTACTCAATCGTACCGCATACAGCTCGGGTTCAGAAGCTATCCTATATGACCCACCGATCGACGAATTTAGCGTAATCCGATCGGTTCTCAGGGGTAACGGATCTAAGGCTACCTTTGATCCGGTCGATGGTCCAAGTATTGTCATCTGTACGAGCGGTAAGGGTAAGATATCCGTCGGTCCTAAGACTGAAGAGATTCAGGAAGGTTACGTCTTCTTCGTTGGCGCTACCGCCGAGTTGGTTTTGCAGTCGGAAGGCGGTTCGGATGACGAATTCACCACCTTTAAAGCGTTCTGCGAAGTTCAAGATCATAGCAACGGAGCGTAGCTAGTAGCCCTTGTCTCATAGATGTCTTAAGGGTTTGCTCGCATAGTATGTTTCGTGAATGCCCGGGAAGGCTTCGGCGATAATGTTAGGTTACAAGTATATCGCGCTGTTTTTACGGTGCTTACGTATTTTCCCACAAAGGGTGAGAGATATCCTTAAAAGTTGGTAATTATTATATGAGTCCTCTTTAATTGACTTGCTGATCCAAGTACCACTACTTGCTGTTTATTTCTAAGGTCACCTAGTGAATCCAAACATCGTAATTATTTTCCGATGCTTCAAGCTAGACGCCTAGGATGTATCTAATCCTTCGGTAGAGACAGTCCCGGAAACTCTAGAACCATGATATAAAGTGCTTATGAGAAAGCAACCTAGACAGAGTGAATCTGATTAAAGAACCATAGAACACGATGCTTCAATATGCCTGGAACTAATTACTCTTCATTTATTCTAATAGTTGTTTTGTATATCTTGGTAGATATGGATGCTCCCAAGCCCGTATACTTAGGAGATAACTAAAATCGCAAGGCGGCGTTTGTGCTAATCGCGGTTGGTAAAATAATCGACAGTAATGTTTCAACAGCATCATCATAGATTCGCCTGTGAGGGGGATGATCTAATAAAATGTACGTAAAGGGGCCAAAGAGATAAATCATACAATTAACTAAATCGCGCCGCGATCATGCTAAACCTATAGGTTAATAATTATTACTGGATACGAACCTATGTCTTGCAATAAATGCTGATTACGGGAATGGGGAGCCATCACCTCTTATGATCAATCAGACTCGCCTTCGTCTTACGGTATTGCGGGCCTCCGCGGGTCAGGCACATTGTCCGGGGCGGCGAACCCGTCCTCGAAGACGCCATCGAACTCTTCGCACAGGTCGTAGATCAGCTCCTGAAAGATGCGCAGAGTATCATCCCGGAGTCTGGCATTCCTGAGAGCATCGTCATAGAGCGTCTCCAAGTAGTCGCGGACGAGCGTCTTGTCCGATCCCCCCCGGCACGCGCAGGAAGCGCTGTGCTCGACCTTGGGAGAGACGGAGAGGTTCATCACAGACCCGTGGCATTCTAGGGCGCAGCCGTCTCTCCCTATGGGGACTCGGACGCGGTCTTTGCACTCGGGTGGCATGGGGATCCGGGCAATTCGCGTCGCGAGGGTTATCCTTGCTTCCGCCATGATTTTTTTTTTTTTTTTGCAATACCTACCGAAAATGGTACGTTGTCAAGCCGCCGCGTTTAGTATGAGTATGTGGGTGTTTTTAGTAATGGGGTGTGTGGTCTGTAAAGAAAGAGGAAAAGGACACGCCAAACAGCTTTAACCACGACCTCTCAGGCGGAAGGATATGACATTTTAAATTCGAAAAGACCTTGACGTGAAGGATGAACAAGTCGTTTGTTGTTGGTTCGAGGCTAGTTGTATGGCCTGAAGAATTCCTTGTTGCAATGATGAATGAATCACACTTGATAAGAGAAGATTGTTTTTGTCTTTCTCTATTTCTGTTTTACCAACTTATTCACACTTCATACACTTCTATAATGATAATAAAAAAAATACCTCTGAAGTTGAAACTAATGAGACTGATACGGTATCTCATAGGATATAGTGAGAATCTAGTGCAACTTGGTCCTTCAAGGAACTGAAGGCCGACTTTTCCAATGTCATGTTGGCTTTTTTCTTTCTTGTTCTTCCCCGGCTGATTACGTTGTTAATATTCCTCATTATCCTCTTCTCCGCTTACAGATTCAGAGAGGAATCCATAAGGCTCTTCGCGTTGGATTTCCAAGAAGTGACTTATCTTTTGGGCACTAGTTTCCGAATAGAATAGTGAATATCACCGGCAAGTGAAACGCGGTACGGTCATGTTTAATCCAAATAGGGGCTAAAGCACACTTCATTCAACCAGGGGAAATTGTGTCAGTATAGTTGGGTTCATAGCCAGTTATTAGGAAGTAGAAGGATGCCAAGACAATGCCTATATCGCATAGAGATGAGTCGAGTATACATAGTTGAAACACCGCTTACATTAGGTAGGGAACTAACACAAGCACGACAACAGCACCATGCGTGTTATACCAGGTTGGAAACCTAGGTATTTCAAAGACTCGGTCAATATGCAGTATCGAGAACGCTAGGTTAGCTACGAGTCATCCCGACTTTCACACATCCTCATCATAACTATCCCAAGGCTTCGCCGTTTGGTGTAAAGAAGGGTCTCTCGAGATGCCAAGATTGCATGCCACGGACCCCCCCTGCATATGCAGTTGACCAATCACTGCTCTTCATCATGGCCAACCCGCCTGACAACTGCGACGAAACCTACGTCCGTCTGCCCAGTTTTTGTGCGCGTCCGAACAAACGGCTGCCCCCTGGCCAGCCGTTCATACATCCCGTCACGAGGATCTGACGTATCCAAGCATACCTAAGTACCTACCCAACTAACTAAACTCCCCCTTTTTTTTCTTCCGTTGCTTTGTGCCGCGTCGGCCGTCATTCCGAGAAGCCAACATACTAATGATTGATTGATTGAGTGGACGGGCATTGCTATTCCTACAAGCAAGCAAATACCACATGGCAGGTATCGGACATGTCGCAATGGCTAGCCTTATGCACCTTGCTAGTTGATAGATACCTATGACTTAGCTTGCCTACATCATCATCGTCGTCGAAGAGGAAACGACAAGACTAACAGGATTAGTGATGATGACTCCTTGAGTATTTCTTTGTCCCATCCCCTCTGCTCCCTTTTGTCCCCTCTGCTTTCCGAACTTTCTGTCGTCTCACCTATGTATTTGTTTCCCTTTTCGCGGCCTGGATGCCGTTGACAGTCATGAAAGCATTTGTTTGATCGAGTGAATAAACAAATTGTTCCCTTTCTCTTTTTCTCCCTCTCCCCCCAAAAAGTATTTTACTAGAAAGTTTCTCGACTGGCTCGAAGGTTCAGGCATTATTTTCCCGTGCAACCAACAACAACAGCTTGGGCTTTTCTGGGTACTGCCTGTTTTTTTTCCCATTCTGAAAAGCTGTAGCGATCCATAATATTCACGACATCAACGATGCTGGCCGTCGCCCTCCTTGTCGCCCTACTCGGCCTTGTCGAGGCTAGTCTCAAGACGCCTAGAATCGCGAGCCCGAGCCCGAGTTCCACAAGCCAGACGCAATACATCACTGCAACAACTCTGCCATCGGCGGCCCCGCCCAACGCCAAAGTTGCCGTTCCGGTGTCTCCCGCAACCGAGGCGGATGTCCCTCCGGAGGGCACATCCGGGGCTCGTAGCCCCGAAACGACGCCACCTCCGGAGGACGATCTCGGGGGTATTTTTCACGAATTATACGGTCAGCAATACACGCAAACCACATATTGGAGTTGCGCGACGTTTGCGTTGGAAACACATGTAAGTGATTTTATTTTATCCCCCCTCCTCCCCACCCCCCCTTTTTTTTTTCTTCTTTTTTTTCATGTGTCTTAAGAGTCACCAGTTTTCTAAAGGAGACACCCCCCATTGTTCTTGCTGAAAAAAGATAATTACTGACTCTTCATGCTACAGTGTGGCTGGCACGAGCCGATTCTAGAGGTAGATTCAGGGGCCGCAAGAATAGGAAGCGAACACGGTCGCGCGGCGGCGATACGGGCCGGAGTAGTTGCGGGAGTCGTAGGGCTAGTCTTTAGAATTTGAAGCATACCTCTTAGCGAATGGCGTTCTGGGGTTGGAGGTTCTGGATACCTATGATACTTTGTATAAAAGAAATGCGAAGATTAAGCCGCTACCAGGGCATGAGACAAATGGCGACAGCGCACAGAATAATCGAATATATATATCAAGCACTGATGGACAGAAGAGCTGGCATCGGTCAGCAAATATCACATGCCATTATAATGAACGCCCGTAGAGAACTATAAATGCCGTAATAACTCCATCGTCTCATGCTATCGTTGAGGAAAATCATCAAATCCGTCCCGTAACGCCGCAACCCAAAGTGACCGGAATGTCTGCGCGTATACATAGCACAGGGCCGGAGCAGAGACAAAGCCAACCTAAGCCATAACCATTGCCTGAGCCGAACCCACCCCGTAACAGAGTCACAAATCCTGAGAAAATGTTTCTTGTCCCGTCGTCTACTTCTCCTTCTTCGCCTTGGCACCCCTGACTTTGGCTGTACCCCGCAGGGTCTTCTGTCGGTTCTTGCGTTGCTTGCCTGCATTGGAAGTCCTGTCAGCACCGTGTTCGAAATCCCAGGTATTCGCGACAACGTACGCTGCTGTCTCGAGGCTTTCTCTGGCCGCGTGGCCAAGCCGACACGGCAGAGTCTGTATCGCGGCTCGAACTTCTTCATAGCCTCGGGAGAGTCGTAGACGAGGGAGAAGCCGGTGGTCTTGCCGCCGCCATAGTGGGTTCGCAGACCGAAGACGCTAATCTGGTCCTTCTGAGCCTTGAACAGGGTGCACAGCTTCTCGCGGAGCTGTTCCTTGGATATATTGGCGTGACCTGGGTGCAGGATATCGACGACCATTTGCTTTCGGCCCAGGAGCGGGTTGCGAATGAACTTGCGAGCCCGTATGGTGACGGATGCGTCCGAGTCGGCCATCTTTGCGATCTTTTGTTTCCCTTCTTCTCCTTACCCCCTTCTCTTGTACTTCCTCTTTATACCGTTAGACCTGTCGATGGTCGGATTGTCAGATTGCCGGCTCGGTGGTGAGGTCGGGAAGTGTCTAGTGTTCGTGGTGGCGGAAATTTGGCGATGATGGATTGCTTGAAATGCTTCCGTGCGCTTGAGCACGAAAAAGTGGATAATTGTGATTAAGCATTAAACGATGTTTTAGTCACATGATCTTCGGCTCTCCTGTATGTATGCATATATCCCATATATATACAGCTCGAAGGATTCCTCTAGAATTTACCTACCCACCCGGAGCTAGGTTCTTGAATAAATCCCTCCTATATGAGTATTGACCTCAAACACGTTGCTTTAACAACTTAGAATTGCTAGATACTTTTCAAGCTTAGTCTCTCCTTTTTTTTCTACCTCTATCGATGTATCAAATCATCCTGTTTTGTAGTCGTGAATCGTGACGCTGGTCTCGGGATTCGTATGCTTGTCTCATTTGTGCTCTCCACCGACGCAGACGATGCGACCTTCAACCCGAGGAGCAATGGCCTTGGTCCAATCGACCTCGAAATCTCCCGCCTTGAGTTCATCTGCTACTTGACACTCGACACCGGCAAGGCGTGCCCACTTGGTAAAGACCCTCTGCATGATCTGCATTTCCTTGTCGATCGTTTCTATCTCTTGCGCATCCTCGCTCTCCTGGCTAGCCTCTTCCTCATCTTCGCTGTCCGACTCGTCGATTGGCATGGCGCTTGCCCTCCGTTGCCGGATCTTTTCTGGCGTCCAGTTGTCCCACCCGGGGAGGTTCGTTCGCGTTGTGGGAGTCGCTGGAGGCGGGCCCGGCGTGGGATTGTATTGGGTATGGTCGACGCCGACCTTGTTGGCCACTTGGTCCCAATGCCGTCCGATGTTCTTCCCCCAGTATTTCCATTGACCCATCACTCGAAGCGACATGAAATACTGGCGTAGCATCATGGAGATCAGGATGCCATTCTCTTCTGACACGATCTCTTCTGCTTGTCCTCCTTCCGCCTCTATCAAGAGGCTGTCGTAACCGTCTTTGCCTCGGGCCATATATCCTCTTGTTACGAGGGTGTATTTCCTGGCGAAGTCGATCGGCTCACCGCCAACTGAGGCAGATACTATACGCGAGCCCGTGGGCTTGCTGCCGTCGAATTCAAATTTGATGTTGGAAACTTGGGGGAATCGACCCTAACCCGCGTTTAAGTGTTAGCAACACCGTTCTCCTATAGTGGGCTTTTTAGAACGACGCAGATAATCGAAGTAGAGAATAGCCAGGTAGCCGGGTGGGGTGGATGGGGGATCGCATCGTTCAAGAACTATACATCCGAACTCATTTTAAATGAAAGGTAGAAATCGAAGAGAGAGAAAGAAAAAAAAATGAGAAAAAACCCCTAACCTCGAGCGCCGGGTATAGGGATAGACCATTTTCTAAAGCATCCCAGATGGCTTGGCCTGTGACCTTGATCACGACCACGGGATCCTCAAATGGGAAACAATTCATGATGTCCTTCAACAGCACAGGACCCGGCGGGTAAATCTGGTCTCCACGGACCGTACCTGACGCCATCAAGCTACAATCGCCAGAGTAGTAATGGCGCATGATGTCACACACCCAGTTGGCAATGTTGCTCTCCTTCAACCGGACCGTTCTAAACCTGGCATCTAAGGGGGCAGCGGTAAAGCCAATCGGCTTTTGGAGGGTTGACTTGAGACTTGCGGTCAGCTTCTCGACTAGCTTGACGGTAGGCTCGTCTTGCGGAATGACGGATGTCACGTCGCGACGCGTGACGTCGATATCCCACCTGCCCGAGTCGTCTGGTCGTCTTCTGGCTTCGAGATAACTCAGCTGCTTGAAGTCAGTACCTGAGCGTAGGACGTGGGTGCCCTTGATGATGCTGTGATTGTAGTAGTGGTCGTGGCCTCCCAAGATGATATCGATGATGCCGTCCGTTTGTTCAGCCAGCTTGTTATCGTTCGGCTCTCGCATGTGCGTTATCGCAATAACGATTTCAGCCCCTTCGGCGCGCAGCTGGGGGACGAGCTCTCTCGCCGTCTCACTAGCCGACCTGTAGATAAGATCCGGCGGAAGCGAGTTGATCGTCGCAAGCCACTCGCGCTCGCCGAGACCTATCAGGCCGATCTTGATGCCATTAGACGAGGTGATCATATGAGTCTTCTTGCAGTTGCCAATCGGGACAGAGTCTCCCAGTGCCGGGTCCAGCACGTTCGCGATGAGCCAGGGGAATTTGCATTTCGACGAGAGATGCCTAAACTTTCGAACGCCAAAGTCTAGGTCATGGTTCTAGCAAAGCTGTGAGCAATAGTAGGAAGGGGGGATGTACTCGTACGAGGTCGCCTTCGTGATACGTACTCCTAGCGCGGCTGCGTCTGTCCCGATGTTGTTCAACAAGGGAACCATGTGATCACCTACTCATTTAGGCAATCCATCAGTAAGCGGTTCTTTGGGTCGTATGCTACGAATCGGTGTAAAGCGTTATCTAGAGGGGGTAGCGGGAAGGGCAAAGCAAGGAATAGTTGTCGCCTTTCATCATAAGGTAAGGTAGCATGGCATATCCGTTTACGCCAAGGCCCTATCTCTACTACACCACTGCGTCATTTGACGTACATACCCTTTGTTATAGAGCTTTCCAGACTAGGGTTGAAGGCATCTCCGGAGAAGAAAGTGAGCAGCCCGGGCTGGCCCTTAAACTCATCACCCTCTCGGTAGTGGTTGACGAGCGACATGAACCTCGCGGCACCACCAACGGGCTCGCTTGACGACGAGTCAACATGGTAGACATCGTTGTAGTGGAGAAACCTCAGGTCGGGAGGCCCCTCGTGAGCTCCCGAGCTGTAGGTGATAGACTCGTCGGGAGGGGGCTTTGACTTTTTCTCAGGCATGGTTTTGTCTCGGCGTGTAGGTGTATTTCTGAGGTATAGTGCGGAATATTTTAGGTTTCGGATCAGGAGGTATGATGAGGAAGTGGAAAAACAACTGGAAGTCGGTGTCGTCGATGTCGTGTCAGTGGGGAGGGAGGCAGAGTTGGGCATTGAAGATTTGTCCTGTCATTGATTGGTCCGCCGTGCCAGGAACCAGACAGCGCAGCCCATTTGCCAAGGCACGCACTCCCTGGTGAGACGAGTAGAGCATGGAAGTGAGCGAATAGGGGCTGACCCGTCGAAGATGCACTAGATTTCAGAATTCAAATGCGCTGGCTGGCTGTGCTTGTCTGTTGGTAATGCCACTAGGTACTGCCACCCATACAAGGGACCACCTAGCCTATGGGGTTGTATGTATTCAACATGTCATACCCTATAATTCGATAAGGCATGGATAGCAGGGAAACCCCACGGTAAAGGGCCCCTCTCTTCCCCCCTACCCCCCTACCCCCCTATACCCGCCCCCCTCCCCCACCAGAGTTTACCAATTATATTTACTATATATATCATATCAACCTACCAACACCTATAGTAGGTGAGTAAGATGGCAAAATACCTAGGTAGATAGGCACTACATTCCTACCTGAACTGCAGCGAAATTCCGATCCGGACTTGATCCCTTCAAGTACCGTACCATACCTATTACCTGCAGTGACACCGACGGCCTCGATGTAAGGAGGCTTACTTATCATATTGCTCTACATCAGTCTATAGTGTTATCAATGTATATTGCATGCTTGCTGATTAATTGATACGACGACGAAGCGAGTAAAGGAAAATGCACCGAAGTCGGATTCCGTGGTTAACTACCTATATATGCAAGCTATTGCCTACCTACCTACCTATATATGTAAGTCAGAGGTATGCCGGGTTTTCCATCTTTCCTTTGTCTCGTTCGCTCAGTAATCCCAGCCTCGTCTCCTACGGACGTGTGCTTCGGTGCGTGTCTATGGCTCTCCAGGCCAGATCGAGTCTGCGAGCTCCCGGACGAGCTTCAACTTTGCAATCATGTCATCCCTCGTCACCGAGTTACCCAGGTGGTGACTGGCGAAACCGCACTGCGGGCTGACTCCGATTCTCTTGAGCGCCTCTTCGCGCGTCTGTCCCGCCCCCTGGGCAATGATGTCGGCGGCCTCAAAGACACGTGCTCGCATCTCGTCGATGTTCTCCAGCTCGGGGAACTTGCTCGTGATGACGCCGAGCACCACGTTCTTGTGCGTCGGGAGCACCTTTAGGGGCTCAAAGGTGCCCGCGCGCTCCGTGTCGTATTCCAGGAAATACGTGTCGGCATTGATCTCATTGAAAAGTTTCGTCGCGATTCTGTCATATCCTCCCTCCGAGAAGTGCTTGCTGTAGGCGAAGTTTCCGCGGCAGAGGTGGATGCCGAGGTGCATATCCGAGGGGCGCGATGTGACGCAGTCGTTGTACAGTTTCACGTATGCGTCTAGCAGCGCTTCGGGGTCTTCGCCGTCCTCCTTGAAGCCCGCGATCATCTTCTCAGCGCAAAAGTCTGCCGTTAAAAATCACCATCAGCCATGTTTGCCTTTTATTATGTTTCCGCCCCTGATATCACGAGCGTGAAATACCGTGGGCGTGACTTACATGCCAGATTCGGATCGTCAATCGTGACATTTCGGCAGCCATTATCGTACAGAATTTTTAGCTCTGTACGGTATGCCGAGGCGATATCTCCGAAGTATTCGTCATCGTTAGCATACACCTCTTTGGGATATGCCCTGCCTTTCTTATATCGCAAGTGATACCTAGGGCATACGTTAGCCTAAGCAAGTTTGGAGATCTAGATAGGCACCTGGTCGCAGACTCTTCTCACAACCCGCGGAAGTTTTATAGGCCTTGACACCGGAAAAGGGAGAAGGGGAAGGGCAATACTTGGAAAGAGGGGACTGAGACGGGATACATCGGCTTATTACGATATAACTTACCACTCGGGGGCAGCCAATGTCAGCTTCAACTCCTTGACCCGGTCTGCAGGAACGAGATTCTTCATATAGTTCCAATCAGATAGGTATGAGCTCCCGACGTGCTTGATCTTCCCGGTACAAACGATCGTCTCGCCCGGTTTGTGGCCCGACTCGGCTAGTGGCTATGAGTTAGCTTATAGTATAGGGTCGTGATGGAGGATGGAGGAGGCTCACTGAACGCAGCAGTGTCCGGGACATACGCCCGGAACATCTCCCAATCGGGGTTCATGATCTCCTCAAATCCTTCGAGATTGGGAAAGAAGGTGCCCCAGAACTGATGCCGGCGGTACTCTCCATCGTTGATGGCATGGAAGCCGAGGTCGAGCTGCACCTTGACGATCTCGTTGATGGCATTATCCTCGATAGCCTTGAGCTCATTATCTTTGGCAATGTCGACGGCCTTTGCCGCGTCAAGCTTAATACGCTTCTCGGTCAATTCTTTGGGGCGCAGGAGTGAGCCCAGGTGCTCGGCACGGAAAGGTGGTCGTTGCTTGTTGCCAGCCATGGTGATTTCAATGTGGCGTCTAGGTAGTTGCTTTAAGCCCGGGAAGAGGTAGTAGGGTGGCTAGCTAGCGCGGAGAATCGGGGAGAGCACAGAGGCAGGCAGTTTATATAGAATTAGATTTAAATTCACTACTAGGGGGGGAGGAGGTAAGTATAGGCAGGTAGGTTAATTACATAAACCGGCCAAGGAGGCAAACGGTAGAAGGGCAGTAAGTGGCAGTAAATATAAAAAAGGAGGAGCGAGGTAACCCCCTCGTCCTTCTCCTCTTTTTCCCCGGTCTCTTCCCCTTACTATCCTTCCTTATTCAAATTGTTCGTTGGTCGAATGTGGAGAGAAACTCGGGGTCGAAGGCCAGTAGAGAGCCGAAAGGCATCGTGAGCGACACCCCATCGGCGCTAGGGACTTGGAAGGCGGCACGCGGGCTCTTGGACGAGCGGCAGTGTAATAAGCTTGTCTAGAAATGCGACTCTAAACGGCGGTTTCGTCACGGCGCGCCAAGGAGAGGCGCTTGCACAATTACGCCGTACTGCCATAACGATCTCTCGACGACACACATGATGCCACTCAACTGCCTTTCCGGCATCCAACGACCCCTGCTTGCCCCGCCTTTGTCAATGCTGACTCTTAGACAAGACGCAGACTAGGCTGACGATCGGGCCACTCGGCGTGGGCCATATCGCTTTGTCGATAATCGCGAGGGCCCGCCCGGCAATCTAGCAGGCTGGGCTGGTAGGCAGGTAGGTTAGCACGGCCGTCCACTGCCTGGGCTGGCAGCTCTCTCTTGTTATTATTAGTCGTACTGGAAAGTCCGGAACCAGGGGAGGGGAGGGGAGGGCAGAGACTATGGAACATGGAGAGAACACGATTTAGGTATTTCTTTTAGCAGTATGACGCGAGAGTGGGAGTTGGAAGTCAATGCGATGTAACGTATTGATATGCTCCCAGGAACCGAAACATAGCGCCTCCCACTTGCCGAGTCGCGCTACGAACATAAGAAAGCTACGTACAGGTTACTATAGGTAGGTACTCGATGAAGGTCAACAACGATAGAGTAAGCGATGAGAGGAGGGAACGTGAAAGTATTTAAGAAACTCCTAGGTCAATGCAACATACGGCTACGATGCTTACTTACTTAACCTGAATATAATGTATAAATTAACGCATATGCGGCTTGGGTAGTTTCACGGCCTCAGCAACCTGGTAGAAATAACAGCATTCTCTTTGATAGAGTGAGAGGTAATGTAGTACAAGTATCGTCGGCATCGTCTAATTATCAGTTATCCTCTTTGTTTTTCTCTCCCAACTTGGATTTATTTTTATTATTGGTAACCGGGATTTACACAAAAGCGATGAAAACATGCAGATCACTGAAGTGTATAGGGTTAAGTTTCCGCCGACCATTCTAGAGAGACGGGTACTGAGGTTTATAAGAATTAGCTAAGTAATTATATTGATGGGGTGACTAGCCCGAGAACGATTCGCTGGGGATATTTATTCATGCAGATTACATCACTTGGAACCCTCAGCCCGAGCCCCGCTTAGATAAGTTCCCCATAGTTTATGTAATTATGGATAGATCCAGCTGCAGCCGAACCCCCGATTGCCCGACATCCATCCACCAAACCTCTAACTACCTAGCCTAAACTACTGCCTGCTACCTACTGCATGCATTGAATCTCTATCTCGTATATCCTTTCAGATACCTCACTGAAACGAGTCTTACATTACACAAATTGATTCCCCGAGAGCAGTGAACTCCGTAGCCAGGCCAGATAACAAAGAAAAAAAAGAAGGACAAATAAACCTCCCTCTGAGATCGTATCTCCTATTGCCCTCTGTCTTTTGCCCTTCGACTTCTCGGCCGGCGGCTCGAAGCACCGAACAAATACTTAGAGACAGAGTTGGACGACAACTAGGTCCGCAGCAATGGATCAGATACCTCCCGAGATCGTGCTGCATATCTTCAAATTCCTCGACGAGCCGGCCCCGTCCGAGATGCGCCTCCACGACCAGCCGGGCGATGAGATGTTGGACGTTGACTCTGAGTCTTCCTGTCCGCTGAAGACCGTCTCGCTCGTGAGCAAGTCATGGCGAACTCTTGTCCTTCCCATCCTATTCCGCCATGTCCTGTGGAGACCCAAGGTCTTTTCTTTGAGTGCATTCACCTTGAACCCGATCCCTCTGCTTCGGTTTCTAGAAGACAACCGACTTGACCACAGCGTCATCTCGTTCACCTTACTTGTGAACTTCTTCGAAACTGAGGCTGACGCATACCTGGTTACTCCAAAGATCCGCACCGCCGACCTGGAATGGCTCTGGGACCAGATATTCTCAGTGATAGATCCTTTGAGGTTCACCATCATTGCGCGTCCCACCACTCTAGCCGCTTTGCTATCTCGCATGCTATTTCTCGTCGATGCCTGGTCGTTTGACATCCCTTACCATATCCTTTCTCTCGCCCGGGCTAGCCGTGGTGCTAACGGTAAGATTTCGCCGGACGAAACCGTGAGAGCGACTGAATCGGCAGCATGGGGTCTTCGGTCTCCGGAAACCGATGTTCTAGGCGCTTCGCAGTCAGGGGCCGTGACAACTACCTCTTCGGGCCGTCTTCCTTCCACTTCTCGGCGCACATCCCGAACCAAAAAGCCACCGGCCTGTCCGCTCTTCACCGTTCGTCCCTGGACCTCGGTGCTTCTGAACGAAGGATCATCTACCCGGGTCTATCGGATGTACGAGTTCTTCCTGCGGAGGCCACCTTCAATGCTCGGTGCTCTTCTCGGTTGTGAAGATCATCCAAATGATGCCCCCCTCATCCCCCCTTCTGTGGTTGATTTCAACTACATCGCCATCTTTCCCCTATCCTCTCACTTTGAGACGCTCTTGCAAAACCTACCAAAAGTCGAGCGTCTTTTTGTGCAGCTCACCCCCAAGGCGGGAAACAAGATCCTCGAAGATGAAGATGCGATGAAGCATATAGACCCAGCCGATCTGTGGATGGAGCGGAATACATCGTATAGCTTCCTGATGCGCGAGATGACTTTCATGCCAACCCCCCCGGGGAACTGGGCCACACTGCGTGTGTTCGAGAGCGGCGATGCCGCAGACAGGGAATCCTGGGACTTGGCCGTACAGTTACTTGAGAGTAGTGGCATCAAGGGTTGGAAGGTCGAGCGCGAGGGTGTGTTTGCTAAACACGTCGAAGGCGAGAACGATCCTGATTGGGAAAGCGAGGTGAATGGCCACCACGGGGGTGCAAACATCCCAAATACACGATCATTGTCAGTACAGCTCCTTTCTATATCCTATGAACGCCGTCCCTAGTCCTACCAGCACATATTTGAACACCATCGTATCTACATAGCTTTGCGACTTAAATGTCTGGCTGGATTATCCGGTTAGATCGTATCGAGAGCATAATGTAATCTAGTGTCATGATAAACGGCGACACAAGAGCCCCGGTCCACACGGACTATTTGGCTCCGGGGGTTAATGTTCCCGCTGGGTATTGGAGGAAGAAGATGCTGGAAGAAGTCAGTCTTGGTGGAAGGGATCTACTATGCTGAGAGCTCGACCAGTTCGGGTTAAGAAAATACCCAATCCGGAGATCCATAATTCAGCGCCACCACTATCGCCAGCCAACACCACGCCCCAACCCTCTCTCGCCATCATGATCATCACCTTCATCCTCATGGCGCTACATCGTGTGCTGATAATGAGATACAAGCCAGGGAGCGCTAAGGCGCATTGCCTTTAACGGTGTCGCACACCTGCCATTTACGAGCATGTGGTTTTACATGCGCGATGTCGACCTCTCAGAGATCGACCCGGACCATCATCTATGGTACGGGATATTGGAATAAGGAATATGATGTGCATTTTTCTTTTAATACGCACCCGTGTTACCGCACAGCCGTGACAGAGAGAAAAGAGGGCTTCAAGGAGTGACGAACGTTAGGACATCAGGACCTCAGCTCGCTTGTGCCGAAAATATATCGCCGGATAAAAGGTGCTATGATAGCTGTGGCTGAGATGTCTATGAAATGGGAAAAAGAAAGACATCAATTCCAAGCCGGGCGATTTATAGCACGAGATGAACTGCCGCTATATTCATGATCTTTGATGATGGCAACCGGTAGCGAGACCGATGTCAGAATATCAGGTACACACCCAACCGACCTATATACATACTCCTGACTGTCCCGTCTTTCATGCCTTCCACCGCCGACAAGCTCACTTCGTAAATACATACATACATTGCAGGTTCTTATACAAAATTACAGGTTAGGTTACCTAAGTCAAATATCACCTAGCAGGCCCTTCATAAATCAACCCCTCCTCTCGCGAAAGTTCTACTGTAGCATAAGGTGACGACGATGTCCCCCAACGCCCCCTCAAGATGACTGGATCCTCGGTAACTCTACGTCATTGTCGTAAAAAAAAAAAGAAGAAGAAAAGGAAGAGAGAAGAAACCACGGTCGCGAACGTCTAGACTTTTCAAATGTCCAGGTAGATAGAATCAAGGCAGTTCGCAAGCTACTCTTGCTCATCATGCCTCTCTTCACTCATCGTCCCCGAGATATTTCAATTTGAAGGGGGAGGGGGGGTCTTTGTTCTGTTTGTTTTGGTTCCCCGACCTGAATCTGCTTCAAAGTTCCCTCCTTCGTCACTTGTATGGTTTGTCCCAAGACTGAAGTTCACCCACTCATGTGGCTCCTTTCCCCCTTTTTTCCATTTATACCTAGGTATGATGTCACCACAAAAAAAAAAAAGCCCAAATGCGCATGTATACGTAGGTATATATCTCAAATAGATAGGTAATTCTATACACACACGAAAACGGGAGAGTTTATCGGATACAAAAAAACACCACTTTGCCGTGCATTTTTGCATCCCCCCCAACCCCCCTCCCCCACCACCACATTCTATCTATTCTAGTCCAACCGCGCGTCGTCCTTGTTATTATCGTCGTCGTCGTCGTCGTCGTCGCTACTCCAATCGACGGGGGGCGCCCTCTCGTACGCGCCGGCCTTGCGATCGGCCTCCTCGGTCATCTCGCGCCACGTGCTCCAGCTGAGCATGAGGAAGGCGACGACGATCATGCAGCCGCCGAGCACGGCGGCGGCGGACATGGACTCGCCCGTGATGGCCCAGTCGGCGACGGCGACGATGAAGATGGTCAGCAGGGAGGCGACCGAGCTGAGCACGGGGCTCGTGAGCGAGATGAGGACCAGGAAGCTGCCGGCGAAGGTGGCGTTCATGACCACGCTGACCAGCAGGTACAGCGCGGCCCGGCCGCTCGGCAGCTCGAACGTCTCCCAGCCGAGGACGTGGAGGATCGGCAGGGGGATCCACAGCACGAGCAGTGTGAACAGCCCGATGCAGCTGCCGAAGGCGTTGGCGAAGATCATGCCGCGCGTCGGCGAGGTGCCCTCGGGCGGGCATGCCAAGCGCTTGTACAACACCTCGTACAGGCCGTACAGCACGCTGCCGGCGCCGATGATCATGTTGCCGAGGAACCGCATGCCGGCCTCGGCGCTGGCCCCGGCAGCGTCGCCGCCATCTTCCTTGGAATCGCCGTACGCCACGACGAGGACGCCCGCGATGGCGATCAGGACCGCGATCGACTTGTCTACGCGCAGCTTCTCCTTGAGGAGCGGGACGCTGAAGGCGTACGCGAAGAAGGCCGAGCAGTTATAGATGGCGGTGAGGTCGCTGGGGCTCGTCATGTTGACGGCGACGTACCAGGTCAGGCCGGCGACGGTCAGGGCGCTCGTGACGAAGGCGGTCGTCCGCAGCAGGTAGGGGACGGGGCTCCGCTGCTGGAGCACGTAGCGCGGGACGTCGAGGTCCTGCTCGGCGACCATGTGCGCGGTGGTGCGCAGCAGATACACGTGGCGGCGCCAGAAGGTCTGCCACGGCACGCCCCGGTTCTTGAGGCGCAGGATCAGGAGCTGGGCGGGCCACAGCACCGCCCAGGAGCCGTGCGTGAGGTACAGCATGCAGTAGGCCTTGTTCCACCCGAGCTCGTGCTGCACGTACCGCCCCAGCTCCGTCTGCAGGCAGAACGAGACTAGCGACACGACGAGGAAGATGGCGGCGTATGTGTATCGCTGGCGCGCCGCCATGCGGGCCTGGGTGTCGGGCGAGCGCGATCGCATGGTCGAGCGTCGCGAGAAGGTCGACGGTCGGTCCCCCGAGGGCGTGCTCACGGAGGGCGTGGGGACGGGCGAGGTCGATCCCGAGTGGTTGTAGCGCGGTCGACCTCGGTCATGGTCCGACTTCTTCTTGAGGAGCGGAGAGATGGGACGGCCATCGTTCGCGTGAAGTGAATGGCGACCGGACATGTCGTCGTCGTCGTCGTCGTTGTCTTCCTCGTCTGAACTGTCTATATCGTCAAAGTCGGACGGCCTGTTGTGGTGTTTGTCGTCGCGGCCATGGATATCCGAGCGCGCGTCGTCTTCCGGGATAAAGGCTAGCAATCTCGAGTCGAGGCCGGGCGTCCTGCCCCCTGCGGTGTCGGCGTCGCTGCCGATGTAGTCCTCAACCTGAGACCCGTACGAGCTTGCCGAAAGCGGCGAGGGTTCGGCCGTAGAGGGGGTGTTCAGTCTCGAATACTTGGACGACGGGTTCAGCCGCGCAGGTATGCTGGAGAGGCGGATATTGTTGCGGTTGGTGTTCCTGTTCTTGTTTGGAGGCATCAACGGGGAGCGGACGGGTGTGTGATCTAATATAAGCAACGAGAGACTCGAGGTCAGGTTTGGCAGGTAATCAGGCGGTACGGGATAGCGGTGTAAGCCTGGTAGGGCTGCTGGGTTACTTTAGCAATGTAGGTATGTATACAGATACAGATACACGAGATGTGTGTGGGCGCGTGCTGCATGCAGGTAGACGACGGAAGTAATCTACGGAAGTAATCTATGTGGGTGGTGAATTCTGGCTGGTGTCTGGTACAGATGACGCCAAATCCCATAGTGGCGGGTTCGGGGTTCCCTTGGGAGCAGTCGAACCAAGGTAATAGCCACCTGCTGAGGCTATGGTTGGCCCGCTAAAGCCCACCTAGTATAGCTCTATACGGGCGGCCTGGACGCTGGCCCGGGGTTCGCTAATGGGGATCATCAGGGCGCCATTAGTGGTCTTGGCTGCTTTAGGGGATCCGTGGTGGAGGGTACCACCAAGCCTGCAAGAGTCAGTATGGAAGTACCTACCTACCGCTACCTACCTTACCTATGCAAATAAGGGATCCCCTTGGCAAGGGAGCCGCGTCAACCGCCGAGTTTCTAGTGTATACGAATAACGAGACTCGACGCAGATGACTGCTTAATCCAAATCTAATTACATCAATCGCTCGAAAAGAGCTCTTTCTCGCCAATTTATCACTTGACGTTTGCAAAAAAGTCTCTCATTGTGCAAGTATATATATACTTAGGTATATACCTATGTACGTGGTGAAACTTTCCCCCTTCACCAGCCGCGAACCCGACGCGATGGGTGACTCGAGCCACGAGACTCTCCCTTCTTCTTCCGCCTACTTGGCGCCGGCTCCGAAGAGCGCCTGCCGTGTATCGTATGTATACACGAGGTCCTTGTGCCAGTAATTAGGCGCATCAGCCTTAGCGATCAGCCAGGCCTGGTCCAGTGCCTGCACCACGTCCTCCGGCAGCGGGCCCTTCTCGAGGTTGTCGAGGTTGTTCACGAGCTGGTCGTACGAGCTGACGCCGATGAGAATGCCGTCATTGCCGTTCTTGACGCGGAGCTGGCTGTGATGCACCGTCCACCGCAGCGCCGTTTCGATCACGGTCAAGCCGGGATGTTTTTCGAGCGCCTGCTCGACTGTCTGCAGCGCCCGGAAAGTGCTCTCCTTCAGGTACCGCTTGCGATAATTGCTGCCCGTCGAGCTCTTGCTGCTGAACCGTCCCTCATCTGGGTCCACGTCTGCGCTCTTGATCTTCCCGCTAAACAGGCCGCCCGCAATCGGGTTATATACCACGATGTCTAGCCCGTACCGTCGACACGCCGGGATCAGCTCCGCATCGATGCCGCGTGTGATGATGTTGTACATCCCCTGGTAGACGGTCGGCCGCACCCAGCCATTGTACTTGCACGTCATGACCACTTCGGCCACCTCGGCCGCTGTGAAGTTAGAGAGTCCCAGTCGTACGAACTTGCCCGCCTTGTGTAGCTTATCCAGCGCTTCGAGCGTCTCGGCGAAGGGGGTAGCGCGGTCGGCCGCATGGATGTAGCAGATCTATGCGCAGCGAGTCAGTTGGTCTTCCCCCAAGTCACGACTGGGTTTACAGAAGGAAGGCATAGATGGACTCACATCCACACAGTCAGTGCCTAGTTCCTTGAGACTCGTCTCTAGGCTCTCGACCGTCTTGGCTGCCTGGTGCGCGCCGTCCTCGCTGGGGTACTTGATCTTGGTGGCGATGGTAAGTCCACGTTCCTTCCACTTGGCCTCTCTGGTGAAGGCCTCCTGCTTGCCGGCGATGTAGACCCGCGCCGTGTCGACCTCGTTGTAGCCGCGGGATTGGAAGTGGTCGAGGCACTTGTTGAACTCGGCTATGTCAGTGATTCGCGCTCCGGCCCCGGCGTCCGGCCCGAAGGTCATGAGACCGAGGATAATGCGGTCCGTGAGCTTGGAAGCTACCAGAGGCATCTTGAATTTGTTGGATAGGCACTCAAACTATACTTAGGTGTCTCTAGGGAGGTTATGTCTGGTATTAGTAGGTAGACGTGCTTTTTATGCTGGATATTTCTCATTTAGAACAGCCAGCATATACGAGGTATGTATGTCAGTATGTAGATTAGGTATGTATGCACTTGATATGCGTGTGATGCAACAAAGCTCGACGTATAGGAGCGGGGTAGCCAGGGTGTATGTAATATGGTGGCTAGATTAGTTCATCTGAGATATCTCCGTGGTTTAATAAATATGTTGACGCAAGAGAGAGAAACAGGAAATGCTCATAGTTTGATTTGTCACCTGGATGGATATCAATGGTATGTTCCCAAAACACAGCATCCAGCCGGGAATGCATAAAGTATTACAGTTGATAATGAAGGTGGTAATAACCATGGAGGAATGGAGACGGTGGTGATGTAGGAATAGGAACAATTTCGGTAGGAGACGATTGGTATCTGACAGTCAGCTGTCCAAGATATGCTACCAGCTGGCAGATAATGGTGGGGAAATGTCCAATCCAGGCCACTAAAATTGCTGCCTTATAATTTACCCATTAACGCGTTACCTTGTCAAAGCTCGCGTCCCGTTTCGATTCACACGCGTTGTCGCCGCGTGCAAAACCATGTCTGTACTGTCGACATTGAATACAACGATTGATTGATTTTCTTTTTTTTTTGTACAGAGAAGAAAAAAAGAGAAGAGGGAGGAGAGAAAAAAAGAAACAATAGGAGCCCACTTTGACACCACCCAATCACCTGGGTTGAATTGTCCAATCTAGACAATTCACCGTCGACGATCCGCCCATTCCCCTGCACCTCTCGCTATACATACACACACACATACACACATACACAAATACACTCGCAGACTTGAGATACCCTGCCCTCTGTTCTGTTTTCGCATCTTGGACCCTTTGCCATCACACCGTGGTGCAGTTCCCTTGATAATCCCAATTGACTTCCATGTTGCCATAGTCGTCCTTGGGTCTACATTCTCCTCTTGCCAACCCCCCTCCCTCCCCTCTCCCCCCTCCCCCTTTATCTTCATTTTCATGGTTCATTCACCCCTCATTGGGGTCAAATAGTCATCATGGTGAAGGGCACACCTGGCCCCGGCATATACAGTGCCACTTACAGCGGTGTATGTTCCCTCCTCCCCTCCAATGGCGCCGTCATCGCCAGTAAGCATTGCTGACCAGTTTTCTGCCTCCAGATCCCCGTGTATGAATTCCAGTTCGGTGCTGATATGAAGGAACATGTTATGCGCCGTAGACACGATGACTGGATCAACGCTACACACATCCTCAAGTCCGCCGGGTTCGATAAGCCCGCACGAACACGCATTCTTGAGCGCGAGGTCCAGAAGGATGTCCACGAGAAGATCCAGGGTGGATATGGCAAATATCAGGGCACTTGGATACCCCTAGATGTTGGCGAACAGCTCGCCCGACGAAACGGTGTATACGATCGCCTACGGCCTATCTTCGAATTCACACGCGGCAGTGAGAGCCCGCCCCCCGCACCACGCCACACGAGCAAGCCGAAGGCTCCAAGGAAGCCTGCCGTACCAAAATGGAACAGTACGTCTTTCGTCTTTTGGTCCCGTCTGATACACCGTACCCTAACGCAGTCTAGATCCACCCCCGCGAGAAGAGCTCGAGACTGCCAGTCAACAACTGAACGAGGACGATACCCCGGACAATGTCACCGTCGCGTCCGTGTCCTACATGGCAGAGGACGACCGTCAAGACCTCTCACATTACTCCACCGGCCACCGGAAACGGAAACGCGAGGAGGCCATCCAGGACCTTACCGAACAGCAGCACTCTATATACGGCGACGAGCTTCTCGATTACTTTCTTCTCTCCCGCCAGGAGGCGCCAACGTTCCGACCAGAGCCTCCTCCTAACTTCTTACCCGACTGGCATATCGACTTGGAGAAACACAGCGCCCTCCATTGGGCAAGCGCCATGGGCGATGTCGATGTCATCAAACAGCTGAAACGATTTGGCGCAAATCTGGAGGCGCGCAACTGCCGCGGCGAAACGCCCTTTATGCGATCGGTCAACTTTACCAATTGCTACGAGAAACAAACATTCCCGGCTGTAGTCAAGGAACTATTTGAAACGATCCATGCGCGCGACGGGTCAGGATGTACCGTTATCCATCATGCTGCCATCATGAAGAGCGGCCGCGTGACGAGTCATTCGTGCTCGCGCTACTACCTAGATAATATCCTGAACAAACTACAAGAGACGTGCGACCCTCACACCGCCCAGCAGCTCATTGACGCGCAGGACCTTACCGGCAACACGGCTCTGCATCTAGCGGCCAAGGCAAATGCGCGAAAATGCATTCGAGCGCTTCTCGGCCGCGGCGCCTCCACCGACATTCCTAATGCTGAGGGCATACGTGCGGAGGACTTGATTAAGGAGCTGAATGCTTCGAAGAATCCGAAGGAACGAGCGCCACAACGATCGTCTTCCCCGTTCGCCCCTGAATCGCAACGCCATGTCTCCTTTCGTGATGCCCTCGCTGAATCTGTCACCAAGCTTGCTGTCACGTACAACTCCGAGGCGGCGAATACGATTCAGAATAAGATTGCTCCGCTCGTGCTTAAGAAGTTCCAGGATCTTGCTTGCAACTACGAAGAGGGATGGAAAGAAAAGGTTGAGGCCGAAAATGAAGCGCGCCGCATTCTTGGCAATACCCAGAACGAGCTCGCCTCCTTGCGCCAGCAGATTGCTGACCTAGAAGGACGTCTCGGGACCCCGGAGGAAGCCGCCCAGGCGGTCAACGATGCCGCGGTGGCTCAGAATCAGGTCTTGTCTCTATTGGCGAATCAAAGCCGGTATCACATTCAGGCATCAGTTGAGCAAACCCTGGCCTTGATGAATGGAGATCGAGGTGAAGACTCCTACGAGGATCGGTTAAGGCTCGCTCAAGAGCTCAAGGAACTCCTTGCCGAGCAGCGACGCGCGGAGCAGGAGTATGTCGATGCACTAGGTCTCTCGGGTACAGGTGAGAAGATTGATAAATACCGACGACTACTGAAGCAATGTCTTGATCGCCAGGATGCTGAGAATCTGGATGCCAACTTGGACGACCTGATCGAGATGATGGAGGAGGAACGAAGCGAAGGGGCTGTAGCTTTGCCCGGTCCGGGACCATCTATGATGCTGTGCTAGTTCTTGCCTATACCATGTACTCTTGGGCGATCCACATTTTTGGTCGGGCGTCTTTTTCTTTTCTTTCCCGAGCATGTAGATAACTTGCAGTGAGAGGAAGCAGCATGGGTGGCTGTCGGCGTTTTCAAGGAGGCTAGGGAGGGAGTAGGGGAGACTTTGTCTGGATGCACGGTACAGGCTTCACAGAATCTGGTGATTTTTTACGAGGAGACTGGAGTAGTAGGATTTGGACTCGTTGCCCGAAATGAACAACTACCTGTTCCTATTTCCCACCTATGTTTTCCAGTGCCCGCGGTGGTGTATGTCTGGAAATGCCCTGCCTAGCTAAAAACTTACCGAATGGGGCATTCCGAACTGATGGTAGACACGGAGGACCTGATTCAGTTCTCAAATTACTCTGCGAACGCCTCCTTGCGCAACGTCGATTTTCTTTTTCCCTTTCATACACGTTGGGTTGAGTGTCGTGCTCTGGTGGCGTGGATCGATACTCCAATGTTATGGAGATACCTATAGGTTAGCTGGAATCTAGCACAACACGTGCTTGATCTCGACGTGCCCAGAGTCGAATAGTGATTGATCTGATTATGTTACGGTACGCGGAAAGCCCCATGATTAGGAGTCTAGTCGATTCATACCTACACCGGGCTTAATTGCTAGGGGGCCTGATCTTGATATCTCTCATATAAGAATGTCTACGGCTACCACTTCACTACGTAGTCATACAGGATAGAAGACGTATAAACAAGCTAACAGAAGTCTTATAATACCGCTATACGTCTACTAAATCCAACGCTTTAAGACATTGACCTATTCCGAATGCGAAGGTAAATCAAGAGACTAACTGCATGCCTCACGATTAATAGATAAAGTAGAGCTAGCCACAAGCCGTATATCGCTATATAATTTCTTTTGTCACATATTCATCATTGATTACCTGCAAATAACTTCTTCACCTCCGACTGCCAACATGGCTCAATATCCATGCCCGATAGCCAACTGAAAGAACCGACTACGAAGGTCGGGAATCCGACTCAGCAGGCCGTACGCCGCGTTATGCTCCTACTAAGACCAGACATAAGCGTGCCTAGTGTATAAAATAAGCATTGCTCTAAGGCAATGACAGTATAGCCGGCAAAATAGACTAAGTCAATAATCTAATATTTGGGAGAGGTCGGGCCACATATCCTTCTAGCAACCTGACCAACCCAGAATGACTTGGAAGGCGAAAACACAGGCACTACAATTCAAACCAAATATCTAGACGAGAAGCGGTTTATTGTACTTTAGGCGCGACCAAATTTAAAATAAATGACTATAATGTAGATCATAAGGGGCATGTTTCACGAGGTCTCCAAGAAATAGCTAAGAGTCGAGCTCGGTCAAATATATATACAAAGCTTCACCGGATAAAGAACCCGGAATCCGAGCGGTTGCTTCAAAAGCAACGGAGCATTAAGTATTTGCAGCCCGGGCCATCAAGTCAACACATCCCGGTTCGTAGCTCAAGGCATATTCGATGATGGCCGATGATGGACGGAGCAGCGGCTACAGAACATCTATATCATGTTATATTGATATCGTCAGTCGCTACTTCGAATACAGGACGCACAGGTTGTTAGATAGCAGCAGGCCTACACTTTTGCCTTTGATCGGTTCTTGGTTTTTTGAGATACTAGATCATCATACTGGCGTTGACGACTCGGTAAGTGATCTACGACGCTTTGTCCTCAAACCCCAACTTTGATCCGGTTATGCTAGCATTGTGTCGAAACACTAGCCCTCATAATATGGTTTACAAAGATAATTTGAGGCATCAACGTGCAAGGCTGCATTTAGTGTAATTTGTTCGTTTAGTTTGACGGAGTCGATATGGTATACACAAAGGCCTATGCCTCTGGGCTCCAATTGCAGGTCTCGACCGATCGTGTTAGGTTGTACCCTCGCCGCCTCTCCAGAAAACACCGATAAGAAACCATATGACGTGAAAATATGGTGTCGATGCGGGACACATAAGCGAGGTGCGTGAGAAGTAGTGCTTCCAGGTCCAGACGGGATGTATCTTGGCCAGCATTGTCTAGGAGCCGTCAGCACTTGCGATGGTGGACTCCCCGGGATCCTGCAAATTCGCGTCTTCTCCATCTAACCTAAGGTAGTCCAATATGCCATGCCGCACAGTTAGAGAAGCAGGGGCTAGTAAGCGGTTATGGTTGAGATGCGTAGCCTACCTGGAAGGAAATATAGGGGATCCAACCTACCTCGGCTTTGATCCATCTCTGTATGTTAGAGAGTTGTTCTTTGGCGAGGCACAGGTCTTCATTAGGCCCGGGGTTGTTAGCTGACATGGAGTCATCTGTAGCACGCTCCTCCAAAGCTTGAAGCTAACATTCTAGCTCGGACGCCGTTCTTACGAGCGCCAAGACACCAAAGCAAGATGATGGTGGATAAAGTCAGGCACCGTCTTGGATGTTCTCCTCACAGTACCCCTAAGTAAGTACCTAGGAATAGGTAAGTGTCATTCTCAAGTCAATATCTACCTAGGTATACATGTCGGGTTCTTAGGAAAACGCCAAGTTGGGCTTATTAGTCGACAAGGAGGAGCAGCTTCGTACATACCAAGGAATACACCCCCCCCCCCTTTGAGTTTAACGCACCAAGATCCCCCGGACTTCCGGTGGGTTCTGTTAAATTATGACCAGTGCGGAGTTCAGGTTGTTGGATCGAGCCCAGGTGGGTTCAACATGGGCGAGACTTTAGATGAATCACAATGAAGCCGTCAGGGTCAGGCTTCACAATCCCTTGCTACTGCGTTGCCGGGACACCACCACCACTGTTTAGTCAAGTCCCTTAGCCTAACGGGTGGCTTCTTGACCATGTTGACGACCAATGTTGGCAACCATGTCGGCCACACCATATCGAGAATTAGAGCAAGATTCGGGTAGAATCAGTCTGAGGTCCGGTCTAGAGTAGATGAAAACCCATCCCCGGTACCTAATATCGCGCAGTCATATCGTCAATATACCTACTATTCGGCAATCTAGGCCACGTCTGCAGATAAGCGTTGACGGGGAGCTAGTAAGCTAAGGTGGCATAGGACACAAGTGCTTCTTAGTTCCGTGGAATCCCCTTGTGCTATGCGGTATTGGGCTCGGACTTACCTAAGACGAAGGCAAGCCCAACGATGCCTCTACACAACCGTTCAAGAACCCGATTCTATCACGATCATAAGGACGTAGGTAGGTATGTGTTGTCCAAGCCTGCGGTCCCCTAGAGATGAGCCTGGTGCACGGTGAGTGATTAATAGGTAGTCCACTTTTTGTCTCCCCTCGTGAACGGCTAATTTCAACATCACGAAAGGCCATGATAAGCCAAGTGATGAACGGCGATGCGTTGTATTGACACGAACTGGTGGTCGTGGTGGTCGTAAATGGACCAGTAAGAGCGCGTTGGAGAAACTTGGTAACCTAGGGTCGAAAAGTAGCTCGGCAATGGGGAGTGTTTCCTGTCGCATAAGTCTGATAGACCCCACGTCGTGTCCGTGTAAGATGGGAAAGCCATATGTCGTCGAACGTAGCCCTGTCTATGCGGGGACTTTGGAACGGGGGCCGGGGGGGGGCCAAGATGTGCGGCGGGCCTGTTCGACGTGCCGGGCCATGGATGTATGGGCAGATGAGACGTATATCATTCGTCATGATCGTAAATCGCTCTTGTGAAAAACTGGGAACAGAGGACGCCGCACTAAAGCGCCTGCTGGGAAAAGCAGAGCTGGCCGGCCATAAGGCGACGTCGCGTGACGACGATAACCGATTGTCCGCTCTGAGCGGCGGAACAAGATCCAACTCATGCCGGTGAAAAAAGATACGATATTTCCTTCTTATGCCCCCATCTGACACGGACGAGTGATTGGACTAGGAGCTTCCAAAGGGGCTGTAGCTTGGGTAGATATGATGGTGATGACCTAGGTAGGGCATATGAGGGGACGGACGACCTGAAGGAGTCTGACAAGATCGAGCAAGCCCCGGTGGGTGTGGGCCAAGGGATTGGGTTAACTAGGATATTGGAAGCGCGATCTGCATGCAGCCCTGCCAGCCGGGGACTGAAATCTCATAGGGCTGAAAGACGCACGCAAACTGACCACGGATTGGAGCTCGCGCAATCATTGGGCGCTCGGATAGCCGGGATTTGACGAGGGTGGTGATCGTGAGTTATTCGAGATAGCAAGGCCAGAAGGGGGGTTGATGTGTACGACAAACAGTCAGCAGCCATTCCGGCCCCATGTAATGATTGAGCTATTAGGTGGTAGATTAGTTGAACGTTGGATCTTACAGCCGCGGATGCAAGTTGGATCGATGGAAGGGAGGTCTAAGATGCAGTGAGCCGAACAGCAAAAAAATTTTGACCTCTATTGCTTGTCTGTGTTTGTAGATACGTCTCGCGGGCCCGGGGACAACGGGTGCTTACAAACAGACTTCCAAAGTAGGGGTAGATGTGAGGAGGGTAGGTTCGTAATTGCTCCGAATATGCGGGCCTCCTGGGAAGGATTTGGGGTTTGTATAGAATCCTGTGAACAGAAGTACGCCATTCTAAGACCCGTGATGTATGTCTCTCGATGAGCGAGCATCCGTACGAGGTGATTCCTTGACATATGATATTATTTTACCGTGTCATCTGACCCGAAGGCTCCTTGTTTTGTCAAACGGGAACATCGGCTCACAATCCTGCCGTAATATTTACTACTATGCTACCATGCTATCATCTAGCTACTATATGATGAGTTGCCTTTACTAGAGAACTTATGCGGACGAGTGTTAAGTAGCCAGATCTAGATTAGCTCTCAGCTCTCTAGGCATGGAAACCTTGTCGCCACTAACATCGGGAATCTGCATCTTGGAGACTACATAACAGACAACGCAGCCAGCGATAACGACTTACATAACAGGCACTGGGATCCACGCACCCATCGACGCGCATACTAGCCAAGTTGGCAGTGTCTGAGTCCGAAATCCATTTAACACCTGTATATTCGGTGACCATGGTACGTAGGGAACCGGGACTTCAGGCCGGCAGCCTCTACCATATGGATTATTGAACTTGGAGGTTCGGATGGCGTTGAAAAAATGTATTTGAGGCTGAGGGGGCGGCTCTAGCGGTGAGGCTCTAGCTACTTTTTGGTGTGTAAGAGAATGTAATCAATATCAGAAACCCTAGGTATTCTTCTGCGAGAATGTAAGGATAGAGATCCTCGGGACAATTCGGTTCCGCCTGTGTCGATACCGTCGCCAATGACCAATGACGGGCGCCGGCTTGCAATAAGTGCGTGTGATGTTACCTTCATTACCTAGTCAACATATATCAAGCTCCTGCAGGGCATAGGGTAATTCAAAGGCTGGCCCGCGGCAGACTAGGTATCTTCATGATGTGTAAGAGAAGAAATTACAACGAGAAAGAGCCGTCTTCATACCGAGGTTGTACGGCCATTGTCACGATCCACGCCTCTCGCTTGTTATTGGCTATGGTTACTAAAGGCGATTCGATCTATTCACCATAGGGCTTACATACACGAGGAAAGTATGCAGCAGGATCGCCCCTTAAACTCCCCGGCATGCATATTGCACTAGGTACCTAGGTATGAGTATTTAACCAAGAGATCCAGAGAGGCTGGCCATGTGGTAGATGACGCGAGGAGAATACTACGGAGAGCAGAAAGGCAGAAAGGATAGGCAGGCATTAACTATTGATACGCCAATAATGATACAGACCTGGCTGTGGATATCTGACTAGGAATGCAACTTTATGGTCACAACCAACGAAACCGACCCCAACTAAATGATTAAATCTCGTGATTGGATGCATGGGAGTGCAAGCCGAGCCAACAGGACAGGGCTAGCAGATTGGGAACTATTTGGTAAGGCCTTCGCCAGGGGGCCGGGATTGACGGTGCGTGGCAGTAGTATGTGCGTCAACCCACATACATCAAAGTGTCACTCGACTGGACGAGAGGAGCCGGCGAAAACTTGGCTTTTTCTTTTTCTCCGGCTGTTTCTTGCCAACCAGCTCCCCTCGAAGAAACTTTTTTATTTTTATTTTATTTTTAGTTTTGTAAATAAACAAAAGAAACTTACGAATATATAACACGCGCGTAGAAGAGGCGGTGTGGAGGACTTTGCCACGACTCGACTTGATTATACGTACATACGCCGTACGCTAACATGTACTATAAACACGAAAACTTGGAAACCTCCTCGGAAGTCGTATGTATATTCAGGATTCTTAAGTAATTACCTTGACGTCGATCGTGGCTGATAACGTGTCGCAAGCCGCGAGGGCAAGCCCGATCTCAAGAGGCAAGGGTTAGACTGGGTCAGGACCCCTGAAGCCCTGATAAGGTTATAAGCCGTGATCGACGCGAGGTCGGTGGTAGTAAGGCTGTGCCTCGCCATGATTCGCTACCAAATTCCGGTGGAAGCTTTGGGTTTTCGCTAGGCTATACAATGTAGGTTAGGAACTTTCTATTATTGATGCATAGTTCGTTCACGAACCGAGAAAGGCTTTTCCAACCTCTCCGCTAATAGAAGAACAGATAGTGGGAGATTTAGAACAAGATAGTACCTAGCGGGTAACCCCATCGACCTAGTTCATAGAGTAGGTAAGTGTAGTAGGCAGGATGCCTCCGCGTATATTGCCAGAAGCGCAAACGCGCCTTGACGAATTGGCGGCGCTTAGCTGGGATATACTGAGCTGAACGATATGCAACATGTAATCTGTAGAAAGATATACTCTATGCTAAAATCAGCTTGCTTACATACGTATGTATGTATGTATGTATAATATATGCATGTATCATGCGCGTTTACATGCAGACGTACAGAGAGAGCAAGGTCCTAGCCCGTCACAGAATGCCAGCTCTATGCCGCCAAGCCTCCTCTTTGCTCTCTGTACGTCTTCAATACCGACGGAACGTGGATAAATCAAGATCATCATCTTTGCGTGGTACCGTCACTTATATATAAGGAGTTGCACGAGCGGAACGGCAGTCTGGCGAGTACCAACGCAGCTATGAGCTGCATTCGCAACGCGAATCAGAATATACTTACATCATTAAATGCACGAAGGTGTGGTGAGAAGAGGTTTCTGCACGATCGCATCGATGACAAATAGCCGACTGGGCACGATAGGTCGAACCTACCGGAGACCTAACCCTAGGACATCGGAAGCGGTTCTTCAGTCCGTGTCCTACTCGGCTCTCTTTCTATACGCGGTGGTGGCCCATACCAAGACCCAATATCTATGTAAACAGGACGAGGCCGTCACAGGGCAATATAAGTCCCTTACAAGTCGCCGCCTCGTGATACGTAATCACACTCGCCACAGGGGGCCGTCCATTGCTTTTGCCCTTGCCATAACACTAGACTACACCATAGCTAGCGTTTGGTCCCGCTTTGGTGTGAAGGACCAGGCCTGCCGGGGTCCAGGGGTGTTGCGTAGGGCTCACCTCATGGTCATGTAAGCTCAGCTGAACCCCATTCATTAAATTGGACACTAGGTAGGTTACTAACTAACCCATATCCACGGCCTCCGGGTGGCTTAGACTAACCGCCCAAGCTGGCCCTCGGCCGAATACCTACTCTCCTCCTCTCCCCATCATATTCTTTTTTACTTTCCTGTCCAAGCACGGCAGTTTGGGATTGTACGTAGAGTGGGTTGGAATACGATAGGTCAGGATCTAGGAAGGTAATTCGCATATAAAAGCTGCGATGGGTTTCGGCTAAGTGCCAAGCCTTCGCAATGACGATCGCCTACTAAGGCACTACAACGGCCTTGCATCGTGTGAGGCCTATTATGGTCCCCATTGTTGCTGTTGCTCGAGAGTTAGAAGACAGGTATAGGTAGGTGGTAAACGCCAACACCAACGCCAACGCCAGCACCCACACTCACATGTCGTGCATGTATTTGCAAGACATGCGACGATCTTACTGCTCTCGAGTCAAACTAATGAAGCGCTCCTCAGCTGTGTCGAAACGAACAAACGATCTATCCAGCCAGTACCGCCGAGCTCTCCTAACGCCACCAACTTGAAGCTGCTCTTTTAGTCTTACGTCGACGCTTACACTACCTACCTATCGTCAGTGCCACGATCCACGAGAGCCCACGGTACCAACCCAAACAAAAAATGATATCCACTGCATGTGTGACAATGATAGAAGCACCGAGTATTGTGCATGGGGCGTCCCTGGAAGACGAACCCCTATGAAAGCTCCACACACGTACTCCACATATTGATGCATCCCGGACTCTGATCTTGGACAAGTAGAGTCTCATTAGGCTGAGAGTCGACATGGGGGGCTGTTATCGAAGGGGGGGAAAAATAGTTATCCGATTCTACGGATTTTCTAGCTTAGAGGCTTTCTACCCTGCTTACCTACCTACCGAAGGTGCCGTACCCCTTCTCATTTACCATTTACCATACTACTCTTCTTTATTATCTAGTAGATGATATTGGCCGCCAGTGTTAGCCTCTCCTCTTACCTTAGGATCCCAGGGCTTCATTCCAATGTCTCCCTCACATCACGGCCCACATCATTATACCATATGTTGGCCTTCAATTAAGTCCCAGAACGCATTCCGCGCCTTTCACGTCTATCCAATGGCGTTCCCCAATGATCATTGATCCTCTGTGTCAAGCCGCCGAGTACCAGTCTACCGCCTATAGTCTTCGGTTTGAGGCTGACTGATGAAGATGGCGGACTCTGAAAGAGGAAAAGTAGCTCCCTTTTCTCATCCACTCCTCTCCACTTACATCCACACCCTCTGCTGATAGTTCCTATGCCCTATGCTCCTCCATCTACTTTCTCATATTCCACATTGCTCGCTCTAGTCTGGTAAGATTTGACGATGGGGCCCCGTTTAAGCCATGTTCGTTGCTGGGCATTTCTCATATATATACCTACCTATACATACATGTATATATGTTCCCGTCTCACCCACCTTTTGGTTTTTCCTTTCGAGCTTCCCAGTATGTTGATGTATTCCTAATTCCTTCACCTATTCCAGCGAGTAAGCAGCTAGCTTGCTAGCTCAGCGGTAGACTTGCGGTTCTTCATATATACGTTTCATGACTAGTGGTAGGGTTCAAAGTTGGACTCTACCACGTCTATATTCCGATCGCTAGCTTTGCCCGGTCTCCATCTAAGCACAACCCGTTGTCCTTCCCCTGTCCTCCCTACCGGCCGTGTAAGTCGAACAGTTGGGGCCTTGTTAGTCGAACGTCAGGCCGACGGAGTCATCGCGTTGCTTCTCCCGCCGAACCTCTACATGCCGTATTCACTTACGCTCTGCAAGCCCAGCGGTTACTTGCTGGCGCACGTCTCGCATCTTTTCTAAGCCTGCCATTAATCCCGCGATTCTCGACGGCCATCCTAAGCTCAGTTCCACAGTCGTCCCGATCGACAGTCCGGCCCCCATTCACGAGCAGCACAAGCTCCTCCCTACCCCAGACGAACCGGACGGCAGCTATCCATTAGTTTCCTGAAACAGCAATCATGCCCGCTGTCAATCTCCCACTGCAGCTGTCCTCTGGTAACGTCACCTTGAGGCCGGTCTCAGAGCACCAGGTGCGGCTCTTGGTCAGTATTACCGTTATCATTCTAGGGCTCTTACTTCTTAGTGCACTACTCCAGCTGCCTAGGAGGAGATATAAGTTACCCTCCGACACCCCTCCCACCCAAGTGGACGGTGCTGTGGTCGGTCAGCAAAGGCTTTGGCTTTCGGAGAAGTCATGTGGAGTCAACCCTAGCTGTAATAACATGTCAAGCAACCAAACGTTCAGAGAATCTCCCCCCAGGGCAGACATAGACATGGGTCGAGAGCAGATCGGCGAGAATGGTAAAGAGAATCAAGAGTACGACAGCAGAGAAGGGTCACTAGGGGGTGCCTCATCCTCTCCGAGTATTGACTTACGGATACCGGGACACGACAAATCTCGCCCTCTGCCGCCCTTGACACCACCTACTCCCTCAACAGTGCCCTTCGGTTTTCAGACCCGTCGGTTGAGCATCGCAGTATCGGCTACAGGTGATTTCGAAAACAACTCCATTCATCACCAAAACCCAGATTATTCTTTAGTTTCCTTGTCAGGGTCGACTTCTACAGCACTATCGAACACACGTGGCCTATCTTCTACTCCTCGACGAAGGTCGTACACAAAGGCGCTGCCACTTGGACCATCACAGCCAGGGTCAGCCGCAGAAGATGAAAACGGCATCTCATGTTTTTCGCCAAGCTCTTTCCCGTCGTCTAGCCCGATTTTGCCTCCTGCGCCGCATGAGTCACTCGAGCCCAGAGAGATCAATGTTAAGGGCGAGATTATATCGGTAATGAATGACTCGGGAGCAGGCTGGAAGCGCCACACACGCGTTTACGGGGGAGGGGTCTGCCTAGCTTGCATGGCATCTAATAGCAACGATGATGGCCAAGGAGGTTTTTACGGCGATAACGTGCCCCTGGATCAGCGGCGGTAGGGTAACAATGCCTATTAAAAAGGGGAGAATGAAGGAAAAAGGTTTTTTTAAAAACAAAAGGAAATGACTCGGCTCTAGGCTTCGGTAGGGGGAGAGAGAGGGTATATCAATACCAAGGACTCAAAACGAGAAGTCAACTATTGTTGTGTTGTTACTAGTGTCTGTGGAAGTCCGGACACGGTCGTGATGGGAAACGAATATAGCCCTATAGCCATTTCCTCCCAGGGTATACAGCTTAGATTTTCATGTGTCTTTCTATTAAGAGATATATTGACGTATCTTCAGAATGACTCGGCATATTTTTGCCGTCTTAACTCTTGGGGTGTGTGTCTGCTTGTCTAGCGCTACCTAATTGAGGTTGCGTCTGTACATTGTTGACTTGTCTGAGGATTATTCCCTTATCTTCTACTTCACTACCGTGTAATTACTGCAACTGCAGCATGCTCTTGTTGAGATATGATGAAAACATTCGCCAAAGACTCATGTTCAACGAGTCGTTCAATCTTCACCGAGCTTCTTCTTTGGACTTGTTGTGTTGCTTCGGCTTCACCGAGCAAAGAGAGGTGTTCTTATCAGTATGCCGCATCCTTGGACTTACAAATACACACAGCCCTTTCAAGGGAGGCTCAGCCACAATGGAACCAACATTTATTTACATAAAAGCATGTGAGTTCTCATTCATCTAAGGACCTTTTGACCGTCACCTATCTCCGATGGAAACGTATAGCACCCATGAACCCCCCACGCGTAACATGATATTCAAGAGCCGCTAGCCGACACTTTGATCCTCTCGCCGAAGATGCCCAAGGCGGAGAGGGGCGCCGATCTTCTTATTAGTCAAGCTACGGGTCATCGTGCGTCCTTTTCCTTGTTCACCAGGTAGATCTCATTAACGCTTTGTTCCCTTTACGGAAGGACATGTGTCGTAACAACAAAAAAAGAAAGAAAAAAGATCCACATATAAGGCTGTTACCTATTACTGACGCAAGGTAACCGGTCGAACCGGCTACCTCCTACTCTATTCGACAATACGTGAGCCATCTTACTGGTTCATTGGTGCAATAGTGGGCTGGCAAAGGCCTTCCTTCGTGCGAACCAGACCAGCGCTCACCGAATTTCCCTCACCTAGTTTTTTAATGGTCCGGGGCGGGATCTTGGTGATCTGGAGAACCCCTTGCATCATGTAGTAGCATTGTAGCTCACTACTGCCGTGTGATGATCTCCTGCCGCACATACGTGATATCCTTATGTGTGTAGTGAGATAATCTTCAGCAAGGGCTACTCGCCTTTTTCCGATGGATGTTCTTTTCCATCCCCCCATGCCAGAGACGGGCCGCCGCATTCAATCCTTCACCGAGCTCTGTTTGCCGAGCGATCTCACGTCATGCTAGACGCGTGCGAGGCCCCCTAGAGATCGAGCATCCTTGTCCTACCCTACGCGTTTTCTACAGGAAGGAGCCGGATTTTCCCAGGAGTCGCCGAAAGGGGGAATAACAATGCGAGAGCGAGATTGCAACGACCGCAATAATCTGAATCCTCCGGCTATTAAACATGTTAGTTAGCCCGCGTCGACTTCAGGGGTAGCGCCTTGGGTCTGAGAAATGAGAGAAGGATTACTTATGTTACATATGTCTTATTATACGGTCACGGTCAAGGTTGCAGCTCCGACTCAAGCTTGAATGGGAATTCGATCCATTTAACGTCATTTATCATATGTTAATCAGAACAACCCCATACCCCTCTAGTTCCTTGCGGACGATCACCTTGGCCGGCTCGCAAGCATTACTCTGTGAGTCTGTTGTGCTTCGACGGTCATTTATCAGCCAGCTTGGCTATGCCTTGAGAGTACTATCGCAAAGGGGACAACAACGCAAGTCGGGTCGTAGCTAAATGGCCATTATCGCTTTAAAGGTTCATTTCAGTCTCAACAGCTAATATCTACTAGGTTGGCTGTCCTGTCAGGATCATCTGAGTGGCTTGTAGTAAGTGAATCACTCCTCATCGCGTGCGTGGTGCCCTTGCATATGATGTTACCGAGGAGAGGTTGCAGACTGGTCACTCGGAATAACCTCCGCAAGTTCTCACAGGAAACAGAGAAACGTATGACATATACCATAAACTCGGTTAAGGAGCCATTTGGAACTCTCCTGCTGATATGGACTATTAATAAAGGCGAACTTTGTCCCCCAAAAATTAGAGGAACCTACTATAAGATATCATCAACCTCAATTGCCTCTCTCTAAATGGATACAAACACGACAAACCGAATTCACTACGTAGTTATGACACTTTGTGGCACGTTCCGGCGCCCAATTTGGAAGCATGACCATATATAGACTTACTCAATGGAAGCATTCGCAAGTTGAAAATTCGAAAATCCTCGTAATAGAATCTCAATACCCAGAGGTTAACTGAGACGGCTTCTAGATGGATAACTCGTACCCATGGCGCGGGCCGCTCCTGGACGTGTACACTCTGAATCTCTGTCAGCTATTTGCAGTCAAGTCCCCGGTGCGCAGGTATGAGTTAGAACTGAAATTGACATTATGAGTATTCTGATAGGTTGTATTGAAGAAAGGAGCACCAGCGAGACACCAGTAACGCTAATAGGAATTGAACCTAAACTCAGTGATACTCCAACTATTGACAGTCAATTGCGGACAAACCTCCACACCCTCCCTATGAAAAAAGAGATTTATTTTTTACATCCCTACTCCCCCACCCCCCCCCCAGGAAAGAACAAGAAAAAAGCCCTCCGTAGGTGCTGCCCACGAAGTAGGATGTACTAAGAGGGCATCTATTCTTCTCCTTATCCTTCTCCCCCTCTTCTTCAAAGCTCACGAGAAATTTCAGATATACCAAGCGGGATCAAGAAAAAATTTCATACACCTTTATGTAGAGTGAGATGATGAACAGGGCTCCCAAGCATTCTCACGATGCGTCATAGGGCTCGGTTGTAAGACCTGAGCAACATTACTGACTTTCTTCTGACAAGCTCGTGGCAACAGCTGCTCTAGGTTTCTAGGCGACACAAAGAAACGACGAACTACCAGGGTACAAGCGCAGGGAAGTTGTATAGATTTCTCTCAGCGTATAAAGAAAATACCGTCCAACCTCGGAACTTATCACGAGTAGGGCAGATCATAGCTGACATGAGCGATTCCAGTTAGGTAAGTTGACATGGGTGATCTGTTCCCCTGCCGTGACTATGCCTTTCCACACCAGGAGCTAGATGGTAATTGAGGTAGATATTAAGCCATTGAGCTAGATTTATCCTACCTCTTTGCCAGCCAGCTATACGAATAGGGGTAGAACAAATCCCCGAGCGCTTTTCTTGAGGCTGTTCTCATATATCTTGGGATTCAAATCCTCGCCTAGGAATAAATCATGTTCTCTCTTACAGGGCTGCTCCGAAGATCATCTACCTCTCATGAAAGGACAGTACAGGCCAAAGATATCACCTCGAGTGGACATCTACCAGTGTGTGGAGGGGGGATACCATAGCAGAAAGTTGGATATTATAGACACTCATACTGAGCTCACATTATAAGATAACA
Organism: Biscogniauxia marginata; assembly: GCA_022695795.1. NCBI lineage: Eukaryota > Fungi > Ascomycota > Sordariomycetes > Xylariales > Xylariaceae > Biscogniauxia > Biscogniauxia marginata. The sequence goes on along the minus strand of MU404090.1, from coordinate 831 downwards.
GGTACTACCACTGTAGTTAAGGCCGTCGTCGTGACTCATACTAAGAAAGTGTGTCCCCGAATATTCATCTGAACGAAATAACAGACAATCATGTGGTGACGGCACATAAACCAAGTCCTATGGGATAAACCCTTATCTTGTTCCCTACTTAGGCTCGTGAAAGACAAGCCAGATGACTATATAGTAGTAATTTTCACCAAAGATAAGAGTTAGTTCCTCTTCATAGCAAAGTAACTATTAGACTTTTGAGCGAGTGATCAGCTTCTGATAGCCCCTGTTCTCAAAGGCGCAGATATTGTATCCACTAGGTAGCTATATCTACTTGCCCCTTAATTATTGTGTTCGACTACCACCTCTGCTCTTTATAATTACTCTAGCGTTCGTATCACGTTGAAAGCATTGAGTATACGTTATACTCGAGCCTTAGATCTCGGATACAATATCTCCCACCCAATAAAGAAGCGTGTCAGATGACGTGAAAAGCCGGGAGGCTTATGGGCTGTTACACACGGCTGGAGAGCGAGCTAAGATCAAAATACTGTCTTTGCGTAAGTTTTGATGGACTGGACAACCAAGAAGTAGCCCTTGTGAAGCAGAGTCTTCCCATGCCTTTCTTCACATCAAAAAGAAAAGAAAAAGAAAGAAAGAAGAAAAGGGCGCGGACAGAGATAATCTAAAATGCCTAAGAACCTCTGTTAGGAACTATTGGGGGGGGGGGGGGGGGGGGGTATTTTTGGTGGTAATTTTTATTTAAAAAAAAACACGGCAAGCGAACAATAAAATCAAAGGATTGCCCCGTAAAAATTTGGTTAAAAAAACAAACGACCACCC